>JAQHUG010000034.1:4557068-4594587 GCA_028555095.1 Dicrostonyx torquatus | reverse complement strand
TGTAGACCAGGCTGGTCTCGAACTCACAAAGATCCGCCTGCCTCTGCCTCCCGAGTGCTGGGATTAAAGGCGTGCGCCACCACCGGGCTACTCAGGTTTTCAGAGAAAGGAAGTAGTTAGAAGGTCTGGCTAGTTCACATCCATCAGCTGGCTAGGGAGTTCTCAAATTAGGGTCCAGTCAAATCTAGGTTTGGGGGCGTCTATGGGAACCGGGTAATGGCGACTAGCACTGCTGAACAATTACTATGTGTCAGATGCTGTTTCAAATCCTTCATACGGATTACCTCATTGGTTTTATCACAGCCGTATAAAGCAGATGCCTGTATGCCCATTCAAAAGATCAGCTAACTGAACATTATGTCTTCATCTCCATCAGACAGATGAGCAATAGAAAAGCTGACGATTATCATGGGGGTAGTGCAGCCAATACTCAGTAAAGACTCAAATCCAAGGACTGTGGCTCTAGCACATTCTTTCAACTATTGTCATCTGAAGCTTGAGTGGGCTGGATGGACCAAGATGACCTCATGCATGTACCTGACAATGCACCCAGGGCTGTAGGCTCAGGTCCTCTCCTCCAAGAGGTCGTTTCAAAGCGTACTTCAGATTTCTTTGTTTAGCAGCTAGATTTGAAAAATTCCAAAGGTCATCCAGAGGATTATGATAGCAGCCTTCGAATATGTCACCAAATTGAGTTGTTCCACACGTCACAGACCACACAGCCAGCCAGACCAAATCAAGGCCCTTGAGTCACATTGTCTATATGGATTTTTACCAGGCTGGTCTCGAACTCACAAAGATCCACCTGCCTCTGCCTCCCGAGTGCTGGGATTAAAGGCCTGCGCCACCACCGCCCGGCATCTATATAGACTTTTAAGAGTATGCCTTAAAAGTCTTTTGTTCTCATGTAGAAGTGGGGTCTGTAGACTGGTGATGCTTAATCTTGACTGTCAAGTGATTGGATTAATAGAGGCCTTGGGGATTAGTGAATCATACCTCTCGGTGCTTATTAGATGCTGGCATTTTCAGAGACGATTAACTCACGAAGGCTCTGACTTAATCAACAGGATAATCACTTAATGGATTCATAATATGATAGCATTACTGGGAGGTAGTAAAAGACAGGAGGTGAAGCCTAGTGGAGGAAGTCAGTGGGGCTTGTCCTCAGGGCTAGCCTTCCTCTTGGCTCCTTGCTGTATTCCCCTTTCTCTCTGCTTCCTCTCTCCTCATAGTGATATCGGCCTCTGCTCTCTGTTCCTCCTGCCATGATGTTTTCTCCACACACATGAAGTCAAACCATGGACTGAACCCTCTGAAACTGTGAGCCCACAGTAAAATAGGGCTCCTTTGTTTCCTTAGGGCATGTTGCCATAGCAACAAAAGAACCAAGAGAACCTTTGAACCTGAGCTGGCTGTGGTGGCTTGCTTCCCGGCTAGGCTAGTAGAATGTGGACTATAACGTGAGGGAAGCTACCTGACTTCCAAGGACAGGGCAGAATAGGCCAAACACCTAGTTCCTTTCAGACTCTCACCCTGGGGGAAGCCAGCTGACAGGTAAAAAGTTTGCCATGTTGGAAGGACGGAATATCGAGGTAGCCAACAGCCACTGTCACCTGTCCGCTACACGAGTGAGCCATTTTGGATGTCTGGCCTAGTTGAGCCTTCCCACGACAGCAGCTGCTGTTGACATTTGATGGCAACTAGTTTAGAGACTACAAGAAAGAATTGCTGCAAAATCATGGGCAAAATAAACCAAGTCATTATGATGTGGGATTCCCCTCTGTATGCTGTGAATACCATTGGTTAATAAAGAAACTGTCTTGTGCCTACACAGAGCAGAATAGAGGTAGTCGGGGGGAACTAAGCTGAATGCTGAGAGAAAGAAGGCAGAGTGAAGAGATGCCATAGAGCCGCCAGAGGGGAAAGATGTGAGCCACCAGTGGAACCTTGCCCATAGGCCATGAGCCTCATGGTAAATATAAAATAATGGAAATGGGTTAATTTAAGAGATTTAAGAGTAAGCCAGAAATACACTTAAGCTATTGGCCAAACAGTATTGCAAATAACATAGTTTCTGTGTGATTATTATGGGACCTGGCGAGACAGAAACCTCATACTAAAGTTTTGTTCACTCAAAGGGCAATGATAAACCAGAACAATGGGCTAACTAATGTCTGTGCAGTGTTCGTGTGCTCCGTGTGCCTGTGCTGTGCTGGTGGTCTCTTCAGGTCAGGTAATTACAGGGACCAAATAGGGTAGCCAAGGGCAAGCAGATCTGCTCGTAAGCAGATGGTCATTAGTTGGCTGAGTGTCTCTGGGATTTATCACCTTTATCTGAGCAGGCAGAGATTAGATAAGGCCATAATTGGACTCCACTGGGTGTTCCCAGTAGGTGTTCAGTTTAGGGATGACGTGTGGTAACATATCTTTACCTTTATCTCTGAATTGCTTAGGATTGAACCCAGGGCCCTGCATGCACAAGGTGAGCTTTGTACCACTCACCTGCCCTTCTGTCCCGCGTGGAAAGAGCAGGTGCATGTCTTTGGAACTTCTTAGTACTAAAAGTTTACTCACTTTCCCACACTTCCCACACAAATCATTCTTACTTTCTAGTTCAACACTTACACCACACTTATTCCAGGTGCAACCTGTCTCATAAGTGTCTTGTGTCCTCATTTTATATTTCCTGCTGTTTTACACATGAAAGGCATTCCAGTAAGTCCCCAAACAAACAAATACTTATCAGGTCAGGTTTGTAGTCTCTCTCTCTCTCTCTTTTAGGTTTTTCGAGACAGGGTTTCTCTGCGGCTTGGAGCCAGTCCTGGAACTAGCTTTTGTAGACCAGGCTGGTCTTGAACTCACAGAGATCCGCCTGCCTCTGCCTCGCGAGTGCTGGGATTAAAGATGTGAGCCACCACCGCCCGGCCTGTAGTGTCTCTTTTCTCATCTAAGGAAAATCACAAGGATAAGCCCACAATTAGTAGGCAGGTGGACTATCCAAGCCAGTGGCCAACAGAAATTTAATTTCTTTGAGACTGCCAACTCCCCAGTAATGATACAGAGACTTATTATTAAATATGAAAGTTTGGCCTTTAGCTTAGGTTTGTCCCACTAGCTCTACAAGTTAAATCAACCTGTTTCTACTAATCTACATTTTGCCACACTTTTTACCTCTCTTCCATTCTGTATGTCTGACTCTTTCCTTTGTCTTGCTGGCATATTCCATGTAAGCCTAGATTCTTCCCAAGTTCCTCTCTTTCCCCAGAAGTCCCACCTAACCTCTCTTGCCTAGCTATTGGTTATTCAGCTCTTTATGAAACCAATCAGGTGTCCTAGGCAGGCAAGGTAAAACAGTGACCCATACTGTTGTTCAAATATCCTGCAACACTTGGGAATGACTATTGACAATACATTAATTTTAAAGAAAAGGTCTTTTATGTAGACCTTCATGCTGGACTTGAACTTACTATGTAGTTAAGGCTGGCCTAGAACTCCTTGATCCTCCTACCTCTGCCTTTTAAGTGCTGAGATTACAAGTGTGCCCCCATCTACTTAATAATGTACTATTAATATGTTCAGGAAATGGCTGATTAGTGTATCAGGCAGGGTTCTGCAGAGAAACAGAACCTATAGTGTGTGTGTGTGTGTGTGTGTGTGTGTGTGTGTGTGTGCATTCAGTCCATCAATGATCATCTGCATGCTAGAGAGGCTGAGAACCCAGAAGCCACTCAGTATTGTGAGGACATGAGTGGTCACAGATAAGCACTGGAAGAACCAGGAATGTCAATCACACAGTGTTGTCTCCTCAATGGAGGAAATGGATACATTTTCCTCCCAGAAGGCTGGCAGTGGATGTTGTTAATGACCTGGTGACCTTTGCTGTCTGTAAGTGCCAGGCCTCACCTAAGTCTCCCAGAATGTTTGTCCCAGACTCTCCCTCCCCAGACCTTTAGCTTTGTTGAAGTCAGTAGAACCCGTGCTTACCCTCTGACCTCTATGCTATCTCAGTCAGACGCGAGACCAGATCCTAGGCCCTTAAACTATACATCCCACCTTCATGGTAGAGGCCACATGGTACACTGCCAAAGAGATTCAATGAGGCACACCTTACCCTTTATCGTGCACATGGGATTGGGACAATTGTTACCAGGAAACTGTTGTCAAGAGTTATTCTGTACTTAACTATGGCTAACATAAACTAGCCTGGTGTCAGACTCCAGACTATCTAAGTTATGCTGAACCCAGCTTCCTCCTTGCCTCTGGTGGTGTGTTTCTCTGCTGGCTGTAGAGCTTGCAGGAACTCCTATACAGTACAGAAACCACAGTCCAAACCCGGTGCCCAGGACCTGGGAGATTCCTGGAGGGTTTCTGCTCTGCATTCCAGATTGGAAGGTTGAAGAAGCATCAGTAACAAAGATGGACATGTTCACCAGTAACATTCGAAGGCAGGCAAACAAACAGCACTGACTTCCCGGAGTCCTCTAACTCTCTGGTCATTTGGCAGAAGGCACCACCCAATCTAGCCAAGGGTCTTTCCCCCTCAGCTTGGACACATCTATTTTAACTAAAGTGTTTATGAAAATACAACTGCATATGTTAGATCACCTCTCCATTATTTGCAATAACCAAGGAAGTCTAATGCATGAAATAGTTATTACTCTGATGTATTAAGGGAATAATCACAAGGAAAAAAAAAAAGACTACATGTGCTCCAGGCAGGCGCACACTTTTTCCCAAGTACTTTGGATCTGAGGCTGATTTCATCTGCAGATTCAGAACCATAGTTAGGGAGGGCAGACAGTACCGTCTTACCCGCTTATAGCATATTTAGGAGACACAAGGTTCTGAGCTGGCCGTGGTGACGATAAAGATGGGGATTTGGATCTTGATTACACTTGAGTAGATTTATCGTCTAAGAAGATTTATTCTAAGATAGGGTGCCTAAGTGTCCTTAGACAGGTTCAGATAAAGCTGTGATCTTCCCTCTTACAAAGAAGGGAAAACTTAAAAAAAAAAAAGAAAAAAAAAATAAAAAAAAAAAAGAAAAAAAAAAAAAAAAAGAAGGGAAAACTTTATGGAGTAGGTGACACCTGACCCACGCCTCGCAAATATCTAGGGTCTGGAGACGAGGGACCACGGAATTTTCTCTCCTGCGTGGCACACAGATGTAAACCACTAGAGACCACTCAAATAAGGTTTTACTACATGTTTGTCTCTGGCTCCAGAATTACCAATCTGCAAGTAAGCAGCTGTCATCAGGCCAGGGAACGGTGTTTTCCTCCCTAAACCTTGAAGTCTCAGTCTCAAACCCGCCCGCCTCTTCTCGGGACGGGTAGAACCGGCCCTGCTTTCCCCAGGGAGCGGCCAGAGCGGGCGTTTCAGCGCCGCGTTGTCTGGCTGCGGTGGGCACCGATTCCGCGAAGGGCGCGGCTCTGTGCTCCATTTCCCACAGGCCTGGGCAGGTGCGGTGACCCCACGAGGCTCTTAGCCGCCCCTCTGCTCCACCAGGGCCATTCAAGCTCCAGATTTAGAGAGATGCTGCAGAGAGCAGCGCCGCAGCTGTAAGCACCGCGCCGACCGCGGGTACTAAACTCAGGTGTTTCCTGCTGTGCATTTAACAAAAGCAGACACCATCAACCCGGGTAGGAGCCCCTTCCTGCCCTCGCTACGCAAGAGAGTGGGCGGAGACTCCAGGGTGAGCTCCCTCCCGGGAGACTTTGCGCCTGCGTAGCTCCGCCCAAGCCCCGCCACCTCTCCGCCGCCCCGCCCTGCCATCCCGTGCTCCACCGCTAGGGGTGGCGGCTGCGGCTCCGGTCTGACTGACGGCGCGGTTGCTTTGAGGGCGCCGCAGCCCTACCGAGCGGGGACAGCGCGAGGCCAGAGGGTGGGAAAGCGGCCGGCGGCGGAGGGCGGCGCCGAAGGAGGGCGGCGCGCGGTGACTCATCCCTCTGGAAGATCAGACACGCTCGCCGAGTCCTCCCGCCCGCGCCGCTGCTCCTCAACCGGGAGGCGCCCGCCCGCCCGCACCGCCCTCTCCGCTCCGAGCTCCCGGCCCGGCCGCCGCACAGAAAGTTTTCCCGGGCTCCGGGCCTGCGGGAAGCGGGGCGGGCACGGCAAGGGAGGCGGTCGTCGTGCGGGCCCGCCGAGTGCATGGTGCCGGGTGCCCGGGCCGTGCGTCTGGAGGACCCGGGGCGGGGCGGGGCTGAGCCCAGCTCCTGAGCCTCTGTCCAGCTGCGTCCGAAGCCAGGGGCTGTTGCGGGGATCGCGCTCCAACGCCATGTCCCGGCTGCTGCCGCTGCTGGGGAGCCGGACGGTGCGCAGCCTGAGGCCGGGCCCTGCCGCCGCGCCCCGCCCGCCGTCCTGGTGCGGCTGCGGCCGGGGATTGCTGGCGCTCGGGGTCCCCGGCGGTCCCCGGCTCCTGGGCACCCACCCCAAGAAGGAGCCCATGGAGGCGCTGAACACGGCGCAGGGCGCGCGCGACTTCATCTACAGTCTGCACTCCACCGAGAGGAGCTGCTTGCTCAAAGAGCTGCACCGCTTCGAGTCCATTGCCATCGCCCAAGGTAAGCGGGTGGGGCCGCCTGGGAAGACCTCGTTCTTGGACCCCTGTCGCCTCCCCACCCTCAGGCCCCGCGCCTGGGACCGGCCGAAAGGGGAAACTTTCCACCTCTTAAGTGTCCCGAGGCAGGTAGGACATGCACACGCACGGGTCGTGCCAGGCAGCTGGGGCCAAGACTGGCTGGGGCCTCCCTAGCCATGGAATTCAGGAGCTTCAGCCTGAAATGCCAGCTGACTCTTGGGATTGCGCTTTGGTTTGTCCCGTGTGCCTCCTCTCTCCAGCCCTCCATTCCCTAAACCCTTGGTGTCTTCCTGAAACATGCACCCATGCAGGTGGCATGCCCTGCCTGCTCTAAGAACTGGGCAGGCAAGAAGAAACTTTCTTGAAGGTGCGTGGATGTTCCCCCCAAAAGGGGTGTAACTTCCCGAAGCAGGGATGCTCTTGGCTGTGCATTGTTACATCTGGCTGTGGAACGGCCCAAGGAAATCTTTTCTCGCGAAATGGAAAGAATGTATCGAGCCAGCCACTGCGTGTGTACTGGAAGCCTGGAGATTCGAATTGAACTCCAGTGTTTGTTTCCTTGGAGTTTGAAAGAATGAAGGGAGTGAGTTCTGGGGTGGCTGAAGTTAGGGAATCTGTGGCTTGACAATGAAAAGCACGCGTCTACTTAAAAATAATTGGGAAAGGATGAAGGGAGAGCTATTTTTAAACAGACACGTTAAGATAGGATATTTTTAAGACAAGCGCGGAATGTGGTAGGTCAGAATTTTGAGTGTAGGTGAAAAGGTCAAAAGTTCAGAAAAAGACTCGAAAGGATGCAAAGACAAAAATGGATTAAGTCTTAAAATATATTTTTGCTACATAAATTCTGTTGTATACATAGAACACACAGCTACTGTTTTATATCACGCTCGAATGTGTTGGGAAGTTTTTAGATAGTCGAAGTTGGCACTGTATAATGTGTAAACACTCCATAGGTTCTGAAGTGGGGAGCGCATGCATTTGGAATGTGTCTTTCAGGCCTCTTGAAAGTTTGTCATTGGCCTGTGCCTGAGAGGAAATTGAGTTTTACCTTGTATCAGCATGGCTTAACCTTTATTACTTAAGAAACTTTTTATTAGTTATACCCTTTAACTACTTTAATTTTTTTCTCAGTTTAGGGGATTGTGAACCAATATAAAGTAGTGGATAATTTCAAGCATTGCTTACCCACAATGCTTTTTATAGGAAAATGCAGCATCCCAATCAATTCATTTGGTGAATCACAGTATTACAGGAAGTCATACTGAATACTAGCATATTTTTAGTCTCTGTGTGTTCTCTAGGTGTGGCTTAAAAAGCGTGTTCTTTAAAAACAGTATATTTAATCATATCTTAGAAGGTCAGATTTTGTCACTCAGGCAAGACTATGTAAACATTCATTTTCCCTTTCCTAAAGCAAGATCTTGGAAATTCTACATTGTCAACATGTTATGTTGTAAGACAGGACCCTGTGAATGTAATTTTATAGCCGTATTGAAAAGCATGTTCCACAATACCGACCTGCTCAGTTTTATCTCACGCGTTACTATCTTTGCACATGCTGGCAGTGTGTCAGGTAGGAGTGCCACATTTTCTAACGAAGGCAGTACTTTTAAATCGAAGATGGTTTTAGATATCCTTGGAAGAACCTAGAAACTCAAGTCCATGGAGGTCATTAGCATCAATGAAGCTTAATGACCTCAGTTATTTGAGGATGCCATTGGTAATGTAAACGTGTTTGCTCAGGAGAAAAGGTGAATATCTAGGGAAGGATGTGGTGGATAAATGCTCCCTGTTTAAGGCTAGAGGACTTTGGTGTTTGCCCAGCTATGTTTGTTGATGTCCAGACTAAATCGTTACCTTTTGAGTTAAGTGACACTTAGAGGTGCTGCTGCATTAATTTTTAGCCCGCCTCGGTGCTCACTTACAGTTTTCATCACCAGTACATGTAGTTATGAGGGTGGTTGGACTTACTTAGTAAGTTACTTTTGACCAATCATGAGGGGTCTTACTGCATTGGGAATGCGTGCAGCTCATGTATGCTATTGCTGAAATCAATGTAGCTCCCCCCCCCCAATGAAAACCTCTCATGCTTTTCTTTGCTTTTCCAGTGTTTCTTGGTAATTTTTAATTATATTTTAATCTCTTATTTTTGTACGTGAGTGTGCCTCTGTAAGCTTTTGGAGGCCAGAGGACAATGTAGTGGGAGTCATCCCATCTTTCCTCCCAGTGTACTGGTCCAGGAGATCACACCCAGCCCTTTGGCCTGGCAGCAAGCGTCTAGTGAGCCATCTCACCCATCTTCATGATGTTTTAAAATGCCATCTAATGTACTAAATATATGAGTACTAGCTGCACTTTCTAATGACATCCAGTCTCTTGAAAGAGCTGTTTCTTACTATAGAAAGCCTGTGTGCCCTTGGAAGGGTGCTTAGATCATCTAAGGAAGTGTTCTGACTTTGATGAAATATTACAGAAAGGAAAAAAAAAATCATCTTTCTTTGAGATGGGTCGTGAGATCTGCTGAAATTTGGTGCTTGGTCCTCATCTTTCTCGTGTGTCTCTCAGCAGGCCTGTGGTATGATTTGAGAGAAGATAGCAGCACTCCAGAGCCAGTTCACAGCCGTGAGGCCGACTTTGCGGGACTGCTTATCTTAGTGAGTTGGGTTGTATCGATTTTAAAATTACAAACCGATCCCCCCCCCCCCCATTAGAAGAAAAAGCTTATGTCGCACTCTGACCTGCACCCCTTGCTCTCTCTTCCAGAAGCGGGCTGCATTCCGCTGAGGGCTCTTTGGTAGGACCGACGACAAGCTGAAGTTGTTACAGTTGCGTTTCAGTTGTAGCCAAGATTTTTTAAGCAGTCTTTCTTCTTCCTCAGTTTTGCTTACAACATTTCTGTTTACAATGTTTTCCTTTTGAGACAAGGTAATAGTCACTGTATTAGTTGTTGCCTGATACTGCAAAACAAATTATGCAGAAACACAGAGCAAGCCTCTCACAGTTTCCTCCACAGTTCTGGATTCCTGGAGCCACTGACTTGGGTATTTCTTATTCTTAGTCTTTCATGATATGGAAATCAAGCTTTTGGTTTTTTGAGATCTTGGCTGGGACTCAAGCATTCCCTCTCAGCAGGACTCACTCACCTGGCTATTGGCTGGCATTGTTGGTTCTTTGTTACAAGGACTTTTCTACAGGGTTGGTAGCTTTCAAGGTAGAATTCCTGGAGAGGTGGGGCGATAGAGGAAGCAAGATGGGTGCTCAGGGAAGGAAGGGTGTCTGGAAGCTAGTCTTTTATAGTGCAGTCTTAGGAGTAACAGCTCTTGTGTGCCGTGGTACCTTGTAGGAGGGTCCTCTATAGGATGTGAATATTGCATCAGTGATCGGGAGCCAATGAGGTCATGCTGGAGGCTGATTGCCATACTTACTGAGGTTTAATGAACAGTAACTGTAGAGTTATGTAAGACGAGAGCTGGCTTTGGGAGAGAGATCATAAGAGACGAGATTTGGAAAAAGCTTCTTAGGGAATATTATTGTTAAATGCATTCAAAACTTTAAAAAAGAATTTTCGTTCATATGGCAAATAAGATAAACCAAGGTGACTTACCTGGCTGAGGGGATACCATAATCAAGTAGGTGGTTTTCCTAGGGTGTGCTGACCCCTGCGATTTCCCCAAATGGGGCAAACTTGATGGTGTATTTTGTGGTAGGGAGGAACTGTGTTCATGTTTTACTCTGAAAAGAAAAAAAGTATTTCAAGGTGAATAGTGCAGTTTTTCTGTCAACAGCAGACTCATTAGCTTACAATTTTTGTTTCTTTGTGTAAACAGTAATTGTGTACTTTTTTTTTTTTTTGGTTTTTTTCGAGACAGGGTTTCTCTGTGGCTTTGGAGCCTGTCCTGGAACTAGCTCTTGTAGACCAGACTGGTCTCGAACTCACAGAGATCCGCCTGCCTCTGCCTCCCGAGTGCTGGGGTTAAAGGCGTGCGCCACCACCGCCCGGCCGTAATTGTGTACTTTTAAAGTTTATTTTTACCACTTACGTACTCCACTCCATGTTACTTACATAATTCTAAAGTGTATGTCTTCACTCCTCCCCTTTTGTGATTGTTTATTTAAGGTAGGCCAAGCCTCTTTGAAGTGCTGGCAAGTAACCTAAAGGGCCTTTGACACAGTGAAAGGCTGGCAGATCTTAGGCTAGACTTCTAGAGTCCTTACACATGACCAAGTTTTGTCAGGGAGATTGTTCTCCTAGGGGTCTTATGCCTTTAAAAACTCTCTCCCTATTCTCCAGAGTCTGTTCTTCAGGATCATATGAGAAAGTAGCAGTTGTGCCAACATCCTAGCCTCTGGGATAGATTAGAATGGTCTCAGCTTTCACGCCAAGAGAGAAAAAGCACTTCCTATGCCGATTAAGACACAGGAATAAAGACTTTTCAGTGCCTTAGTCGAGATAATAAAAGAAAAATACAGGAGGGATGGCCCCAACTGGACTCAGCAAGAGGGAAGAGGGCAGGAGTGGCTAACCAGAGGGTCCGAAAAGGGGGGGGGGGCTGGGCCAATTGGAACTGCTAACTCAGGCAGATACAGGTTTCCCCAGTCACGTGACTGGCATTTCAGAATGTCTTCAACATTTAGGTAATAGGTTAGAGCTCCTAGAGGAAATGGTCAAGATGGATAAGAGAAGCTGTAAAACTTTGTGTCAGTTTTCATTGCTCCTGTGCCAAGTTAGCACCCATTCCTGCTTAAAACAACACACTGTTTCCCTTGTAGAGTTTTGGCAATTCAGTATCCAAAGTGAGTCTTGAAGGGTGTTATGTCAGCAAGGTCCAGTCCTTCTGGAGTCTCTGGGGAGAATCTGCTCCTTCCAGCTTTTAGCATTCCTTGTCTCTTGGCCCTATCTCTTGAATCTCTGCTTTCGTTGACCTTTTTTGCTTTTTTTTTTTTTTTGTTGTTGTTGGTTTTTTTTTTTGTTTTTTTTTTGTGCCTTCCCTTTGTAAGGACTCCTGTGATTACATTTAGTTTCCAATTAGCAATTATTATGTCCTGGATAAGCCTTATTGCACATGACACTTTATAAAGCTTGTGACAACATTTAGGACTCAACCATATAATTTTGTAAAGTCCCTTTACTATATAGGTAGCATACTCAAAGGTTGGATGATAAGTCTATGGACATCTTTGAGGCCCCTGATCCAACCTCCTACAAACTTGTTATGATCTAGTCTCGAAAGCCCACACTGCCCTCCTTGCTGCCTAAGAAAGCCCGTCACTAGGGCTCATTCCACATTCAAGGAAAGAGAACTTAGTATTTTATGCGAGTGATTCTGCCAAATAATTGTAGTTCCTTTGTATCTGCATATTAAATGAATTTTCTGTTGAAGGTTTTACAGATCATTGTGTTAGTTTTTTATAAGGGTATAAGATCCCCTTTTGAACATTGGTTCCCGTGCCAGGGGCTGCTACAGTGATTCTTTTTAGCTGCTGAGATGCACAGTGTTCTCTCTTTATCAGAATTTACCACTTTGTAGGTTTTGGCATTTTGGGCTGGGTAATTCTTTGCTTTGGGGGCTGTCTCTTATGATATTAAACAGCCTTCCTGTCTTGTGCCTACCATTTGCTGGTGGCCCCCTTCCATGCTCTCCTAGCTAAATTGGCCAAAAATGTCTCTAAGTGTAGTTAAATGTTTCTTGGATGGTAGAGAGTGTGGAGCCTTGCAGAAAGAGGCTTATCAAAATCTGGCTGAGAGGCATCGTTTATATGAAACGTTGAAATTGTTTCTTTAGCTGTTGGGACTTGTCTCTCCTCTCAGTATCTTCAGGTTTGCTATTAGCCACATGCCATTGCCCCGACTTCACTGTTTTGTTTTACAGCAATTTGTGTCCTGAGGACAATTCTTGACCTAATTAGTCAACTTGTCATCTGTCTGATCAATGAACTTTATTGATAACTATTTTCCTTGATTGTGTTGTTTCTTCATTTAACTAAATTCAAAACATTAGAGAGTTAGAAAGTATGGCTTTCAAATCAATCAAATGTCACCCTTCTTTGATTTACTATTTGGTATCTCCTCCTTCTCCTCCTCTTCTTCTATAGCAGTTATGGCAAGCAAGTTTTTAATGAGCAAATTTATGGGTAAGAATATTGTAGGGTCGTGAATAGGATTGCATGATCTTGAATGTTGGGTATGACTTGTATTAAGTCATTCTTAGTAGAGATTTAGTTTCTCTAAAAATAGTGATGTTTGCATAATCACATTCTTGTCTGCTTTCCTGTGGCGTTCCTGCTTATAAAATCACTGGAACAAACAGACCAAATCCCTGAGTGCAGATTTTATTAACATATTATTCTAGTCAGTTGAATTAATTAGTATGTAGCTTTATAGGATTTCAGTCATGTCTTTGGCTTATTGCTTTATATCTTCTTTAAGGCACATAATCATGTAACAAGTAGTTACATGTTAAAATCACCTCAAACAGTCCAATTAATGTGAGGTTCTTGTAAAAAGAGTTTTCAGGGAAGCTATGAAACATTTATTCTTCTGACTTTTGATGTGCTACATTTGAACATACTCCCTTCTCTGCCTTAGATAAAGTGTGAGAATGTGTACAATGTACCTTCCACTAAATGCCAGAGGCCTTCTATACTGTACTTTGGTATGATGATTTTCTCAGAGCCTACTTCTATTTGTAGACATACTAGTCATTACACCAAATGCCTGTGGAACACAGCTGTTTTAGGTTTTTAGACAGTCGTAGTGGGAGTGAGGTATGTTGGGCTTAGCCTGCTTCCCCTCCCCCCAGGGCACTCACACACACTGCTCTGTTCTCATTCATTCCTGGTGACTCTTTCCTGCTCTGTTAGGAGGTGTGCTTCTGGCATTTCTGCTGGTGTTTCCACTGTGTGCCATTCTGTTATTTATTACCATTCCACAGTGCTTATAATTTATTTATTTTTATTAATTAAATAAAACCTGTGTCCCTCCATACACACACCACCCCCCCGCAACAGAAGGTTTAATTCTGATTGATACTTCAGGGACCAATACTCATTTGTCTTTCCAGCCAACCACTGACATCCATCACCTGGTTATAGATCCAGCCTCAGGTTTCTCAGTGAAGATCTTCCTTGAGAGGGTTTTATTGATAGCATTTAGGATATGATATGGCTGGATTATCATTGTTCTAAACACCCAAAAAGTAGTTGTCTTTTTATGAATCTTTAAGCTGCTAGAAATTTAAGTTAGAATGATGTTCTTGGTTAGATCAGATTTCCTGTTTTCCTTCTGAATTTGAGGATAGACTATTTAGCATGTTAAAAAAATCTGTAATTTAAAAGTCAGTCTGGAATTTTGTTAGGTAGCTTCTGGATTTTTATTGTGTATTATTGCTGCAGGTATTGCTGTTGTAAGCGTGTCTTCACTTCTGCTGTGTGTAGGTTATTGGGTAGATACTAGACACACTGAACTGAATTTTCATGTACTTACCCTGTTTACTATTCTTGGAAGATGTTTTCCTTATTTTTAGATTAACAAACAGAGGCTAAGGGTACTTTGCCCAAGATCTTTCAAGCTACATATCATATTTGAGTTATAACCCTGCTTTGCCTGGCTTTAAAGCTTCAATTCTTATTCTTCCTTTTTGAATATTTATACTGGGATGAATATCCAAATAGCCAAAAACTAAACCAGTACTTGCCAGCGTTATCTCTTTTGTATGTTTGCTTGTGTTTTTGAGGTAGGGTTGCCTGAAACTTCTAAGTGCTGGCATTGTAGGCCTGCATTACCATACCCAGCTGGTACCATAACTTGGTCTGTTTTCTGTATATGTGCACGAATACATATTCAAAATATATAAGCAAACAAAGCATCATTACTTTGTCAGTAAGGGACCTCAGTGCACAGCGTAGTTAATAAGATTGTGTAGAAGTTTGGAGAAGTCTGGACACTAGTGTTTGAGTTCATTCACAGCCTTCTGTATATTGTGCGCTCGTGAGATAATTATGGAGAGTTATTCAGTGGACACTAGCGTTCAGGGGGAGTGGAGTGAAAGGAGAAGCTCCTAGGAGGTCGTTCTGAGATGCACCAGTGCTTCCTGGATGGGGAGAGGAAGGAAGACCAGAAGTGGATGGCTACAGATGTCTGGACAGAGATGGAAAAATAGCAGTAATGTGATTTGAAAGATAAGTAACGAGAGAGCATTTCAGACGAGTGGGCGATCGGGCAGTTCAGATGGTGAGAGGGGCGCTTGGGTGGGGGTGTCCTTTGGCTTTGAGAACAAAAGGAAGCAGTGTCTGTTTCAGAAGTCGTTTATGATGGTCACATGGGGAGCAGCCAAATTTAGTTGGCTAAAAAGGAAACACAGATAAGGAAGGGTTTGATTCTGTAAAGGGAACTTGGGGTACAGAAGGGAGCTGTGGGGCTCATTTCCACAGGTGGTTCCTGAGTAGGATTCTAGTTCATCTCAGTCATAAATCCAAGCTGTGTAAATTCAGGTATCTTGTCTTTCTCTGTCTCTACCCCTTTCTGACCCTCAGTTTATTTGCAAATTGTGCTATCCTTCAAAACATGGCTTCATAGCAGGATGATATTTTAACATTTTTCCTGGAACCAGCAATAAAAGTGACCTTGTAGGCAGCTGTCTAGAGGGTCATCTTCCATTGCTGTGATCTCAGAAATCTACTCTGTTTGAAGAAAACTGAAAAGTAATTAAGAATTGTCATTATGAAAAATGTAAATTTCACATGTAAACGAGTCGCACTCTTTGGCAGCGTTCTGTCGAAGACGTGTGGCTGTTCAGCAGGTGGGATCTGTTCTTGGTGAGAAGCTTATAGGCAGAGTGGGATTTGCCAGCATTTCCATCTGCACCATATGCAGGAAAAGTGAGCAGTACCTAGTTTGCATTTAGATAAATTATCAGCTGTGAGCAGTTCAGACTCAGAGACTGTAGAAGTAAATCTCGGGGGCATCAGGTGGCCTTGGGTTGGGAGACATGAATTCAGATAGCTCTCTGTGTTCCTAGGAAGATGGGGAAAGTGGGACTAGTCGTCCTGGATTTGAGCCACATTTGTTGGCCTTGAGTGGCAGACAGAAGCATGGTGTAGTGGAGTTACACTGTATGTTATGGGCGACCATCGTCGGAAACACTTTGGGTTCATTGTGTATAATTTTGAGTAGAAATCTTCAAGGAGATGCAGGCAGACTCTTAGTGTCTGCACTCCCATCAGCCTTCACGCTGCCTTTCCTGCTCCTCATCTGCTCTAGCTGGACTCTTTTAATGGTGTACGGTTGCATCTATCCCAGGCAAACAACTGCTAATGTCTCCTCTGTCCTTGTAGGCTCTTGACAAGGTTCCAGTTGCTTGCCCTGGACTGCAGTTCTCTTAGGGGTCTGAAATAAGATTTAAATGTGAATTGACTTTGGTTTTATTTCATTATAGACATGGATAATGTTTCTTGTAGCTCTCTGTATTTCAGTGGATGGTAGACTTGCCTTAACAACGTTTATTATATGTATGTTATCTGAAAATAGGATATGAATGAGGAGTCTGTCTCAGTAGGTTTAAAGGCTTTACACTTCCTTGTGAGTTCCCAGGGATTTCCATCTTATACAGGTTCAGGGACTGTGTTTTAAATAACAAAGGTTCGAACTTTTTAAAAATTTATTTGTTCGTTTTAAGGTAGTAGAAAATTGAAACCATGCAGATAGTAAATGTAGGTGCATTTGAGTTGAGAAGAATAAACAAAATCGTTATGCTGTAAGGTGTGGTACATTTTACGAAATGGTAGAATTTTATATTTGCATGTGCAAATGATCTTATATTTTAAAGAAATTATCCTAGATTTTTTTTCTTTGCTTTGAAGGGGTTTGCTTCTTAAAGACATTAGAAAACGTGACCTGTTAACATGGTTTTGTAGCTATAAAGCAGTTACCTTTGAGAAATGAATATTGTAAAACAGAGGCCACATACCAATGCTGTGCCCAATGCCAGGTTTGTTTTGCTATAGTGAATACCCGAGACAGCTAATTTTGTTAAAATATAGAACTTAGCTTGGAGTTTTGGAGGCAGAGTCTTCAGAAGCCTAACTGTTCAAGCCCTGCAGCTGCCTCGTGACTGCATACCTTCATGGTTCAGACAGCAGCTTGGGAGTCCTTGGGGAAGCCATTGGCAGATGGGTAGAGGCATAAGTGGTACAGTCTCTAGACAGGAAGTCAGGGGCAGGGAGGAAAGATGTGCATGAGAGATAGACAGACCCTGGATCTCATAGGTTCCCATAATCCCTTTCTAGGGCATATCCCCAAGGACCTAAGGAATTACTTGGCCTTGTAGAGATTCTGTCACCCTCAGCAGCACTACCCTAGGGCCCCCCTCACCTTTATAAATCAATCAGGCTATGCTCAAACCATGGCAGTGGTGAAGGGCATATACCATGGTGCTCCAGAAACTCGGAATTGCCTGGTGACAGCATCACTGTTTAAATATACTCTGTGATGTCTGCATGACTGAAATTTCCTGACAGCGTTTTTTCTCACCTGTGCCTCTATTAAGTGATACATGGCTAGATTACTTTTTATTCATTTTATTTTATTTTATTTCCTGTTGTTGCCTAGAACATACTCCCCAGTCAAGTATTTTGTCAGGGCATATGTCTCCAGACAGAGCATTTTCATTTGCCTTTTAAAAGTGCTATTCTCCTCCCGTGATTTCTGCACTTATTTTTGATTACTCAGAATTTTCTTGGTACAAGCTCACATTTACAGACTTCCAAGTATTGTTCAATAAACATTTTTTCCCTTCCGTGAGTCATTAAGGAATTGAATTCCTGGGATGAAGCCCTGTTGTCTCAGTCATAGGTTACAGAACCTTAGGAAGCAGTCTGTGCAACAAAGAATAGCAGGCAAGAAGTAAATCGGGTTCTATTGCTGCGGTCCTTACCGTAGGAGAGAAAGGGAGACCCAGGCTCAGCTTCGGCAGGGAAAGGAATGAAATTTTGGTGTAGTCTGAAGAGAAGGCTCAGCTGCCCATGGAGTTGGGATGACTCTTCTTCATTGTTCTGAGGTGGTGGGGAGTTCTTAGTCTCCCTTCTGTGAAGCGAGGCTGTTGACAGTAGACCATTCTGGGCAGAGTCTAGAGCCTTAGGAAAATCAATATTCTCCAGCTGCAGCCCCCGCCTCCCCAGACCGTGGCTGCTGAGAGCCCTCTCTTAGGACTGCAGGCAGCTGAAGCTTGTATTGTACAGCCATTGTTCACTGCAATCAGAGTACTTGGTGCGTTTCCTATAAACAAGAACACTTTGCCAGAGGAGAAGAGGTATTGCCGAAGGGTTATCCAAGACTAAGGACGTGTGAAGAAGTCTTGAGACCCTACTAGTTTGTAAACTAATTAAAAATACAATTAAAAGGGGGAAAAAAGGGGCATTTGAACAGGGGTACCATTACATGAGTGAACAGTATTGCTCCCAGGAGACAGTTTATTAGTGAAAATCTCAGTGCTGTGTACAGGCCATCTCCTTGTGAGTTACTTAGTGGATGTTCCTGTTATGTTATCCATCACAGCTAGATTGTAGGACCCTGTTGCTGAAGATACCACATTGGTTGCAAGACTTGATGAAATCAATCCTGAGCTGACCAGAGAATTCTCTCTCTCTGGCTAGCTTTCCTGGTTCTAGAAGGTGCTGTGTAGGCTGCTGTGGGGTGGGAGGGAGGAGAGACATCAGTGGTCTTATCCAGTAGAGCATGTACTGCATGCTGCAACACTGACCTGCCAATCAAGTTGTGCCTACTGGTACAGTAAAGGCAAGGCAATCTCCTGATTGGATTTGAGGCCTGCTCCCTAGGATTGAAGTCATGCCTGGCTCTGAAAATACTGAAAACTCAAGTCTGGAGAAGTCATAGGCCCAAGGGGAGAACTTATTGATATTGTTTTGCTAAAGTGTTCATGTTGTCAAACTTCTTTCTAAGTATTTATCTGTATATATGCTGCTCCCAGCCTTAGTCAGAGAAGCTGCTTACTCTGTCAGGTGGTGGTTCATGCAGATGTACATGACTGTTCAGAGTGCTGGGAGTGACTGAGTCGTCAGTAGTAGGTGGGGCAGCTATAGCAGGGCTCAGGGAGCATGGCAGAAGAGTGGATAGAAGGAATATAACAGTCAGAGGACGGGGAGCCGTGACTCCTATTATTCTTAATATATCTCTTTTCTAGCCACCAATTCTGTTTGTCACCAGCATGCCACCACCAGCACTGCTGTTGCCTTCTCATGCAAAAAGTTGGTTTCATCATAGATTAGTAAAAGCCTAGGCTGATAGTTGAATGCTAGTAAAATTGGATAATTTAGAAAGAAACATTAAACTTCTGAGGAAAATAATTTCTTAATTTGCATATGTAGAGTTTATGCATAATTTATTAAATAATCTATCTTTTATTTGCTTAGGCTGTTTCTGTTTTATATGGTTTTATTTAAATGATGATGATTTAAATAGTGTCATCTCCAAAAACGTGGCTGCAATTTTTAACTTTGAATAATTGTATAAAGTACAAACTTTTCTACAAATTTTGCTGAGCGCCTCAATTCACAAATCACTCTATATACAGGTGTGTGTGTGTGTGTGTGGCCATCGTGACCAATCTCCTCACAGTGTGTTCATACTTGGTTACTGTGTATCCATTCTGGTTTTCATTGTCGGACAGAAAAGCATACAGTGTGTTTCCTTCTTGTCTCCTAGTGATAGACCCATGTGGTGTGGGACAAATCTGTCAATCGTGTTTTAAATAAACGCTGATTGGCCAGGCAGGAAGTATAGGTGGAAAAACCAGACAGGAAGTAGAGGCAGGGCTAGGAACATGATCTCACAGAGTGGATAATCAATAGGGAACTGAAGATCAAGCACAGTTGCACATAACTGTGGTTGTAACTACTTGGGAAAATGAGGCAAGAGGGTTATTTGAACTCAGAAGTTTAAGCCACCCTGGGCAATGCACTGCAACCCTGTCTCAACAAACAACCATCAAACGAATGGACAAATGAACAAAGGAATTGATGGAGAAAATGAAAATGGTGCATCAAGGAAATGAAAAGTGTGAACTGAGTGTGAGCGCACACTTCTAATCCCAGCCCAACTGTTATAGTGAGGCCCGTCTTAACGAGGAGGACAGGGAGGAGGAGGACGCAGTGTGATTGTTGGATTGCTTTGTATTATCATAGCCAGAGACCTGAGACCAGGGTGATGGCATTTTGATAAAGTTATCATGCTTGGGTATAGTGTCACATGACAGAAATTATCCTCTAGCTTTCACACAGGTACACCTGCCTAATCTTCACCCTTTCCTTTTTCTATTTTAAGAAAGGGTTTCACTAAGCTCAGCCTGCCCTGGGACTTGACTCTGTGGGTCCAGGCTGGCCTTAGTGTTGGGGTTATAGGCATGTTAACCACTACTCCTGGGTCATGGGGGTTGGGAAGTAATTCTTTAAGGTCACAGAGCAATTTAAATTTTTTCAAATGGTCATTATTATTATTATTATTATTATTATTATTATTATTATTATTACTCAGTGTTGGGGATCTAACACACACCAGGGCCTTACCCACTAGGAGCTATACCTAGTCCCCATTGGCTATAACATTTAATTTAATGTAGCATTTAATACTGCATAGGAAGGACTGCCTGTATACTAGCATATAGCACTTTAAAATTCTTAACATATTTTATTTGTGCACACATTGTAATGAGTCCATTGCTTGACTGCATTCTGATTTTAGAATATTTTTAGCATGCAGATTTCCTAAACCCGAGATGGTCATTGTGAAGCGTGCGAAGGAGGTATCATCGGCAGAGACCCCTGATAGTTTTGGTACAGTACAATCTGACAGTGTTGTTTGGCAGATGTTTATTTCAAATAGCTAAGCATCTACTTGACAGGACTTCTTGCTTGTTCAAAATAGAATGCTTCAAAACTTTTCTTTTGCATTAATATTTTAGACTGTCAGCGGAATGTTTGCATTACCTTACCCTGGTCTGTGGATGTGATTAGGTAATAACTGCATGCTTAACTAACTAAAGGGTTGAGTTTGTGACGGTGACAAGATAACAGCCAGGGAGCAGCTCGTTGCTGAGACAATAGCTTTACTCTGGGCTACGAAATGATACCCTATTTCAGTGCACGCACACATCCCTCATATATAGACATGTGCTCTTGAGTAGTCTAAAACTTTATGTAAGTTCTAACTTCATGGGAAAACCAGAAGTGAAAGGCTGTTTTGTTCTTGGTTTTTGATTTGGTATCTGTACAGTTGCATATAATAGTAGTGGTGGAATTGTGTGAATTTGTGTTTATGTTTGAAGTTCACACAGAGAAAAACACTTTGAAACCGATATTCTCTCTCCTAGTTTCAATCCAGTCTATTTAACATTTAATATTAAATAGTTAACATTTAGCCATGCCCAGCAATGCAGTACAGTGTATGAAAAGGTATCTGAATGATTTTATGGCTTTATGGGTTAAAGAAATTTTGTAAGGCTAAGGATTAAATGCTACTCAGAAAGTGTTTGTCAGAACTTCAGAGGAATACAGAGGCACAAGCCTGTGTGCACAGGTTTGTACTCACGTTTGCACACTAGTTCCTTATCTGTAAAATCCTCTGCTCTGTTCTGCTTTGTTAATTCTAATGCACTGTAAAAAGAAAGTAAGCAGGTAAGCATGCACATTTAATGCTGGTATCTTTTGAAGAATAGTTTTGGTTTTGAGTTATTCTGCAGGTTGTTCCCAGTGTGGGCATTAAAGAAAGGCTGTTCCGGAGCAGATTGGTGGTGCTCATCCACAGCAGTTACTGCGCTTGAGTGGGAACTGAACTAACAGTAGGGCGTATATGGTGCTCAGCTTTTGAAACTTAGTCTCTAGTTATGCCCCTAGTTATTCCATCTCTTCGCAAACATTTAGGTAGTTTCCCTCCAAAAGCTACCAGTATGCAATAAAGAAGGAAACACAATTGAAAGGTTGAATTTTTTATTTTTTTAAGACAGGGTTTCTTTGTAGCTTTGGAACCTGTCCTGGAATTCACTCTGTAGACCAGGTTGGCCTGGCACTCACAGAGATCCACCTGTCTCTTTTGGGATTAAAGGTGTGTGCTACCTGGAGAGCACAGTTGACTCTTTGGGAATGCAGAGACGTAAATCTCTCATTGTGCACCTATGAAAATGTGTTCAGGCCTTGGCATCTATTCGTTGGGAATGCAGAGACTTCAGTCTCATTGTGCACTGTGACAATGTGTTCAGAACTTGGCATCTGTTCATTGTCACAGCAGGCGTTTGCATCAGCCCTGCAGAGTTCTACTTCAGTGCAATTTCAGGACAGTGGATCTGTTCAGGGTTAGAGATGGAGATTGACCCTGTACTGGAGGCCATAAAGTTTTGAAACCAGCAGAAACAGATCTGATGTGTGATCCCCAACCTCCATCCATGTAGCTTTTTATCTGGTGATCATGATGAGCCTTATGGATTTTTTATTTTCTTTTTCATGGTGAGTGGTGGTGAGGTACATCAGATTTCTTATTTTCTTTTAAATGACAGGTGTTTGATAATTATGTCTGAGAGAAATTCTATCTTAGGAGAGAGGGAAACACTTGAAGAGGATCTGGTAATTAATTGCAGCTTTCTTTCTGTTTGAAATACTGATGCATAGCCAATGTCATGATAGTGCTATGTATTTACATGCTGTTATTTTTTTATTGCCCTTTGTTTTTCTGCTGGAGGTTTATTAAATAAAGGGAATTCGAAGCTAGAATCTAGGTTGTGAACCAGCTTTCTGTCATGATTAAGTCACAATCCCCGTGGCTACATCTTCATATCTTCAAAGAGAGAATTCAGTCCACATTTCCTGGTAGCCATGCTTCTTGCCTTTAGTTGTGGCAGACTCTACGGTATTGTTAGACAGTTTTGAACCCATGCTGCTGATAGCATTTCCCATTTTTTTGTCATATTCTAAACAGCCCTGAATTTGCTTCTATAGTGAGGCAGCATCCCACTGAGAACCATGAGCTTTAGTTCCAAGAACCCTTTCGTCACCCATTTTCTGTGGGAGAACCCTTATTTTAGGGATGATGGAAAGAGAAAAGGGTGGCAACCAACTGAAAAAAAAAATCTCTGTTCTTTCCTCGACGTTAAGCAGTTTTATTTTAAAATGAATGTCTTGAGGGTTACGTAACCATACTCACAGTACTATTTGTGGTATTCTACGATAGGTAAGTTTTTCTAGCTCAGTTTAAGTTTTTCTTCTTTTGTAGCACACATGGCTATATGATTTTTTTTTAAAGAGAAAGCTAAATACCCACAGTAAGTAACAGTAGCAGAATCTGCCTTTTCCTAGAGTTACACTGTTGCTTTACTGAATTAACCTGTAAAAAAGAAGCATTGCATGTACTGATAGTTTCCTGTTGTTCATAGGCATGAAAGCGGGGGAGCCTGTGTTAAGACGTCTGTAATTGTTGCACATACACAGCTGCATAAGTGGAACTGCACACCAGTGGTATGTTTGGTTATCTTAAAAGACAGGCACTGTGAAGTGAAAGATAGAAAAATAAAACGATGGTATCTTTAGTGTGGTAATTATTACTTAAGGCCGAGTTTAATAGGTCAGCACATTAGTGTCTAGTTGAGCACTACAGCCTTCTTGTCAACACTGGGTATGCCTGTTTCACCTGTGCTGTCACTGGCCACGGAGCGCCTAGGTACTAGTAGGCAGGGTGCAGTACAGCCTTATGTTGCCCATCAGGTTCTCCAGAAGATTAGGGAAGGTATAGTTCTGCTCAGCTCTGAGCAGGAGTTTCTTTGCTAATGTAATGTATATCTCACAATAAGGACTTCTAATAGCTAAATAAAGTTACAGGACCACATTCAAAATATGAGTTTAGCCCAAGGCATGTATGTAAAATGATTTTGAAATATTTATATAAAAGGACCTACTAACTAAACTCCTAATTAATTGAGTTCTTCGCTGTTTCTAAAGAGTGTTTGTTTTTTGTTTCTTGCAAGTGTGCTGCCTAGCCGTGTTTATGTAGTGTTGAAAATTCCTTTTTGGTGCATGATTTTTTTTATCGTCTAATAAAACTAGCTAAATTATTTTGCCTGCAGCATGGTTTGCGTTTTGTACTCTTTAATGCAACATTGAATTTCATCATACACATCATATGTTTTGTTCCTATTAAAAACTAAACAGATATTTATAATGCCTGGACTCTTAGTTCTCTGGGTGTTGTTTAAAACACCGGTTTTGTAATTGTTCTCCCTCATGAGTTCCTTAGTGGACTCATTTGTGCTGCTCGCTTTCCTCCCTGGGGCAGATGCTGGGTGGGTCTGGAGGAGACCAGTGTTCAGAAGGCAGGCGCCGACTCTAGAAGCTATCTGCCCTCGCAGAGGAAAGCTGTTTTGATACTTAAACTTACTAAAAATGATTTTAAAAATACTTTTCTTGGTTTTTTTTTTTCCGTGCTTATGGCAATAGTCTGAAACAAGCCACTGTACTTAGAGTTATCTTGTGGTGAGAGCACACTAGCAAATGGAGGTGGACCAAGACACGTGGTGTTTCCAAACTGTCGTTTCAAGCTTAGTTATAGGATATAAAGTGTGGTTAATTTAATGAATGTTCAGCATTAAAAAAAACATAGTTTCTGTTTAATAATATATTAAAGGTTATTGTATGCCGTGGGGCTACATTTCTGCTTTCCAGAGCCAGTTGCTGTAAACACGTTTTATAATTCAACGGTGGACGCTAAAACATGGAAATTGTAGCTTTCTCACTTATATTTCTCTTACTACAGCCTTTTGATTCAATTTGAAAGTATGTCTTGAGAATAATTAGAAAAGAAGTATACCAATAAGCACAGCTTATTCTAAAAATTTCATAAAATTTTATTAATATTGATAAAATTATCTTTAAAGGAAAACATGAGAAAGAAGAGATATTGGTTAAATCTTACAGTAAATTCAGGTTTATTGTTATTCTTGTCTAGAGTCTTATCATTTAAAGGAAATTGACAGTTAGAGCTTGAAAAAAATTTTTAAACAGATTTATTTATTTATTATGTATACAATATTCTGTCTGCATATATGCCTGCATGCAAGAAGAGGGCACCGGATTTCATTTCAGATGGTTGTGAGCCACCATGTGGTTGCTGGGAATTGAACTCTGGTCCTTTGGAAGAGCAGTTACTGCTCTTAACCGCTGAGCCCTCTCTCCAACTCTGGAGTTTGACATTTTTAAAATTTCTTTCTTACTTACATTTTATCTAAATCTCAGAACAATAAAATATTTCATCAAGTTTGACCTAAAATGCAAGCTGGGCTCAGTGTGCACCTGTAGCTGCGGCCCTTGAGTGTCTGAGGCTGGAGGACCACCCGTTTCAGTGAGCCTTGTGGGAAAGTAGCATGATGGGGTTCACTGGGCGTACTTTTCCTGGGGGACATTTTATAGCTTTAGAGCAGTCTTTAAATTTGTGTCTTGCTTTTATTTTGGATTCAATAACACCACAAGGAAACACCACTTAATGACTTCTCTGAAGAACACAAAAGATTTAGGTATAAATCCTAAATGAAAAACACCAACAACTAGTTAAAGTCTCCAATAAGGAATTGATCTGCTGTACATTTATTTGTCTAAGTTAGCAAACTGAAAATCCCAGATTAAAAAATTAATGAATTTTGTTGTAAAAATCATTTTGACAAAGGAAGATTAGCTATAAACAAATGCTATTTTCTCTTCTCTGGATAACTATATATTCACTGTGTTTGTTTTTGTATCGTTTATTTTACTAATAACTTTGCTGTGAATACATATTCATATGACTTATTAGTCTTTGAAAGCAGTAGTAGGACATACAGTCTTTTGCCATTGAAATAAATTGTTTTGGGAATTTGCCTGTTGGAAAATTGTTTCCTCAAGTAGGGTAAGGGCTTGATGGTTTCATAAATAAAATTGATTTTTCTTCACTAGGGAAAAATGTGATCTCATAAAAGACACAGCAAAAATAATTGAGAAACCTGGGCTTCTCAACCGCTCTTTTTTTTGTTGTTGTTGGTCTCAAGCCCCTTTCTTGGTGATTATGACACTTTTTAGATTCAGCAGTTAATAATGATTCCAAGTACAAAAGCGATATTAGAAATATGAGTGTCATCTTAAATACTAGAAGTCACATGTACATGTTATAATTCTGTAAAACATGTGTCATTGTATAAAGCCAAGGAAGAGAAAAATTGCCTTTCCAATAAGGGAAAATATTCTACATATGTTGAGTGACCACATGTTCAAGACACTAATGTTGGCATAGTATGATTGGTTTGACCCCAGACTCCTGTGTGTGGTATATGTGTGTATGTATGTTGTAGGAGACTGCTTGCTTATTCCTGGCTGCCCAGACTCGAAATAATCACACAGAAACTGTATTAATTAAATAACTGCTTGGCCTATTAGTTCTAGCTTCTTATTGGCTAGCTCTTACATCTTAATTTAACCCATTTCTATTAATCTGTGCATTGTATGTAGCTGTGGCTTACTGGCAAGGTTTGGCACATTCCCAGTGGGGGTGCTATATGGTGTCTCTGACTCCGCCTCCTTTCTTCCAGCATTCAGTTTAGTTTTCTCCACCTACCTCTATTCTGCTCTGTGTAGGCCCAAGACAGATTCTTTATTAACCAATGGTATTCACAGCATACAGAGGGGAATCCCACATCATATATATGTGTGTATGTGTCTGTATCTGTGGTGTGTGGTGCGCATGTGGTGTGTGTGTGTTGTGTGTATGTGGTGTGGTGTGTATATGTATGTGTGTGTATGTATGTGTGTGTGAATGTATGTTTGTGTGGTGTGATGTGTATTTGTATGTGTGTAGTATGAGTATCCTAGGATTGAAGCAAATGTGAACTCTAAAGTAGAAATATTTGCTTTACTCTGGTTAGGTCATAGGGTTTCTACAGTAGTGCAGGCTCAGATGGAGGATTACTGTCCTCATTGTGGTATGTGTCTTTGGATTTTATTTTATTTTATTTTGAGACAAGGATCTCTCTACACAGCCCTGGATGGCCTTGAACTCACAGATATCTACTTGCCTCTGTCTCCTCGAGTGCCAAAATTAAAGGTGTGTGCCACCATTCCTGTTTTATTTGTTTGAGACAAGGTCTCGCAGTGTAGCTCTGTCTGGCCTTGAACACAGAGTCCACCCGCACTCACTGAGTGCAGTGCAGGGGTTAAAGGCGCTTTCACTAGGTGCCTTTAGGCTGCTGGCAGAGCTTCTACCAATGAAAAAGCTTCTTGGATATTTTCCAGTATAGCAAAATAAAAAACCCAATTAACTGGAGTTCAGTGTATTAGAACCTAACCTACAGTCAGTAATTTCCTCTCCCACCAGATGCCACTTTAGATACAGAAGAAACACTAAACAATTGGCCAAGAATTCAGTGTAAACTCTTTAGAACATAACTACGGGGTTCTGAAACCTTAGCGCCAAACAACATCTGGGAGCAGCTAGGACGATTTCTCTGCTGTCTCAGGGTGATTGGCACTGTGCTGTATGTCTGCTAGTGATCTGACCCAATGGCCAGAGACCTCTGATGGCCGAGCAACAAAGCAGATGGGGCGGAGGGGCTGACAAACCTGTGCTCCAGCAGTGGAGCCTCAGGGTCCAGCTTCCTGTGTGGCCTGGGTTTCTTCTCAAGCTTTAAAAAACATGTCTATTTGACTTCAACCCTCCAATTATTTCCTTTAAAAATGCATTTTTCTGTTTTATATTTCTCTCTGTCCCCCTCTTATCTAACTTGCCATTTTCTTTACATGAACACAGTATAAAGCTTACATATTATTTATTTATTATGTGTACAATATTCTATCTGTGTGTATGTCTGCAGGCCAGAAGAGGGCACCAGACCTCATTACAGATGGTTGTGAGCCACTATGTGGTTGCCGGGAATTGAACTTAGGACCTCTGGAAGAGCAGGCAATGCTCTTAACCTCTGAGCCATCTCTCCAGCCCCCTAAAGCTTACATATTTATATAACAAATTTAAAAGCATCTGAGTTAAACAAATTTTCATTTCTGAGCTCAGAGAGGGAGGAAAATGTTCTTTTCTGATGCACTTGTGGTTTGTACGGCAGCTCCCTTCAGTTTTATGTCTCGTAGACAAATAGTGACTCTGCAAATGAGGACTCTAATGTGGTGCAGTCTCTCCACCATCAAGGGATAAAGTTAACTATTGCTTAGGTGGTTACAGTATTGCATAAACTGTCCTGTTTTTCTGGTTTCGTTTGGTCACTCAGAGAACTGGGATTCTTCACTCTTTCTTACATTTTTAAAAATCAAGTTTATTTTAGATGTATTATTTTATGTATATGGTGTTTTTTGCCTGCATGTATGTCTGTGAGCTGTGTCTGTGCATTTCTTGCAGAGGTCAGAAGAGGGGACTGGAGCCAGTGACTGTGAATTACTGAGTGGGTGCTGAGAATTGAACCCATCTGAAAGAGCAGCCACCTCTCCAGCCCCTTTATTACATTTTCAGAAATTAGTTTCTTCTCTGTGTATGCGTCTCTCTCGCCTTTCTTTCTTTCCTTCCTTTCTTTTTCTGAAACAGTGTTTATGGCTGTCCCAGAACTCACTCTGTAGACCAGGCTGGCCTCAAACTCACAGACATCCACTTGCCTCTGCCTCATGAGTGCTGGGATTAAAGGTGTGCACCACCACTGCCTGGCAGAAGTTAGTTTCTTAATATTAAATTATTTGTATTTGTATTACTACACATTACTGTGCTCATGAGGGAAGCTGGTTTGTAATTTTCAATTTTCCTCCTCCCTTTGGTTTGCAAGATTGAACCTCCCAAGTACTGAGCCTACGTTTTATACTTGATACACAAGCACTCTATCCCTCAACTAGATCTCTAGTCTGTTTTGGTTTTATTCATTGTGTTTTGTTTATAGTATTAGTCTGTTCTCAGAATATGCTGGAAAATATTTCTCTACCGTGTTATTCAGCTATTTGTTGCTTTGACCAAATATAAGGAAAAGAAC
Organism: Dicrostonyx torquatus; assembly: GCA_028555095.1. NCBI lineage: Eukaryota > Metazoa > Chordata > Mammalia > Rodentia > Cricetidae > Dicrostonyx > Dicrostonyx torquatus. The sequence goes on along the minus strand of JAQHUG010000034.1, from coordinate 4,565,967 downwards.
TTAAGGGAAAGATTCCTCTTGGCTCACAGTTTCAGATGGTTCCATCTGTGGTTGGCTAACTCCATTGTTTTGGGGTGATGGTGAGACAGATGGTCATGGCAGAGGGACATGGAGCAAAGCTGCTCGCCCCATGGTGGCTGGGAAGCAGAGGCCGGAAGGCGCTGAGCACAAAGGTGCATCTTTCCAGGCGTATCCTCCGGTTAGGACCCATGTCCTACTTTCCAGCACCTCACAACAATGCCACAGTTCCACAGCTCCGTAAAGGATGAATCTATTGATGAAGCCAGGGCCCCAGTGATCCAGTCACTTCCCAGAGTCCCTCCTCTGAACTTACAACATAGGAGCCCTCTGGGAAACAAACCTGTACAGGTTCTCCTCCGTGCTACCAACTCATTCTACTTGGCTGGGTGAGGAAAGAGAAGGCAAAGTGTTGGCCTTTTCTACTTTCACATGGTGGGATCTTCTGATTGAGGAACCAGCTTATTCGCATTTTGTAATAATTCTAAATTGATTTAAATTATTATCCTAGATTTACCTAAATTCTTCTAAATGTAATGAGACATGATACTTTTGTTAATACTTGGAAAAACTTTGCCATGTATTATATATTGCCTCTTGGCTTTTTGACTAGAGATCAAGTGTCTGCCGTACATTATAAATAATATATTATTACTTGTTATCTTACATAGTAACTATACCTTTTTTGGTTGTTTTAGTGTATAGACTACTTATTCTAGCAGTATAGTTTTAAAAAATTCAAAATTTCAGTGTATTGTTAAATGGACATTGTACAAGCCAGTAAAACCAGTGTTGTAATGACATTTTAAAAATGTAATTTCCAAGTGGCTGTGGTGGCACAGGGCTGGTATTTAAGCACTTGGAATATGGAGGCAGGAAGACTGGGGATTCGAGGCCAACTAGGATTGTATAATAAGAGCCTGTCTCTAAATAAATAAACTAATATAAATATATCGGAGTGTCTTTTCTTCTGCTGTCAGTATTGGTTCGTATATATTTGTTAAATCATCTAGAGTTTCCATTTAAAGTCAAGTATTATTTCTGGGATGTGATTCTATTGTAATAGTTGCAAATGGGTTCCCTGCATGTGATGCCATGACCTAAATAAAAGAGAGCCCCCCGCGTGTGACACCTGCATGTGGCCCCTGCGTGTGACTCACGGCGTGTGGCCCCTGCGTGTGACCCATGGCGTGCCGCTGAAGCTGCTTAGCTCCTACTCCAAACCCATGTTCTTTAAAGTGCATAATTTTGATCAACTAACCCAAATATATCTTTGTTTTTTGTAAGTCTGTTGCTGTACAATAGTAACTAACTCTTGCTCCATGCCTTTCCTTCTCCTTTAGAGAAATTGGAAGCTCTACCACCCACTCCAGGACAGCTGAGATATGGTAATGGCTCTGTAATTGTTAAATGATACACATCTCTCTTTTGAACCTGAAGGAATTGTTTCTTATAATAGCTCAAGAGTCAGTAAATTAAACCTCTCTGATAGATTGGATTATCCTGTTTTTTTTTCATATAGGAGTACTTGCTAAACCTGGTTGAAGATATATCACAATATTATGGGATAATTAATAGTTTTAAATGTTCTTGTCATCTAGTAATAAAAGGAAATTTGTTAGAAGTTTTCTTAATTTGCAGGAAAATGTGTAATTATATTTACTTCCTAGGCCAAATTTAAATTAGGTAACTGCAGAACTTAATTTTAGATTCAGGCTAACTGTTCTCTGATGCAGAAAGTGTTTCTGGGTAGTGTTTTTAGCTATAAGAAAGTAAGTGAGTTTGTTTGAGGAGGAAGAGACCTCGGTATAGAGCTGTACGGTCTCTCTTTCCTGTGATGATGAGAATGAGTATTGCAGGTTAACATGGGAGTGATGTAAAACAATTTAGGGTCTTATTAGAAGACAGTAGAAGAGGATCATTTAAAGTGTGGTGGTGAATTTGAGTAGGTGGTAATTAAGTCGGCAATTAAATATTAAATGTGATTTGCTAACAGCTGCTTTGCTATAGAATAGTGTTTGCCAAAGGGAATTGAAGAAATAGCAAATTAGTAGGAGATCATTCTTCACTGGAAGGCAAATTCAAATAACTAGGAAAAAACTAATGATCGTTCCTTTTTTTTTCTCTCATAGGTAGAATGTAATTTATGTTAGGAATTAGTAACTTTTCCTCAAACACCAAAACAATTTAAGAATTTTTTAAGATCTCCCTTCCCAGGTAATTATTCCTGATTCTCCCAGCCCAGATTCCTAACTCGGTACTGATACTGCATACAGTACTATTATCATTGTTTTTTGTAGGTGATGTTGAAATTAACTGTGTGTGTGGTTAGGTTTCTATGTCTAAATCCTCCGAGATGTGGAAACCAAGTTTCATGGCTTCGCCTCTCGAGTTCCCAGCAGGGTGCCCAGTGCATACTTTTCTTTTGAGAAATTTTATTTTTCTCCTTTGAATTTAAAGTAGTTTTTTATTTATATGGCAAATTTATTAATATATAAACATAGAGATCTATTTTATATTCATTAGTTGATTAGTATGCCTTAGCTTTACTGATCAGGCTTCTACCAGGATGAGCTGTTAGTGCAATCTTCATGCCATTAGCACCTTATTTTAAGGTATTTGTAACTGGCTAATTTTAGAGAGGTCATTGCATTGTTCAAATACTAAGTAATCTCAGCTGATTCTTGGTTGTTTACCATATTTGTATTTCAGAAACCATGGAGAGGGCTGTGTCTAGAAACACCTAGAGAGGTTTCCCTTCACTGTGTGGGCTTCTTTGAGTGACTTCAAAGTTCTGTTTTGCCCATTAAGTTTATGTTGTATCTGGAAGGTAGGGTTGTGAGTGTGTTTTGGAAGCTGCCTACTGTAACAAGTTGAATGTTCAGTAGGTGCCCAACGGACATAGGTGGAAAGGCTGAGGTCTTGAGTCCCATCTCATGAGTATGATGTTTGGCTTTTACCATCTTGATAGCTTTCATAGTAACAATCACAATGGGATATTCCACTCTTCGTCATGAGCACTGTTACTGTGACAGGTGGAGACCTGAAATTACTGGTTATATCTATTGCATGATGTGTACAGTATCAATATATGTAATAATCTACACACGATGGTGCCCATTCTGATGGTGCATGCTGAAGATGGTATTTCTTTGATAGAAGTTGTGGATAGAAGTGTTATTTTTTTTTTATTACCGCCTACTAGTTTTCCCTGATGGTACAGAAGTCACACCATAGAATATCATATTTTCATAACTTCTGGATTATATTTCAGTTACAGTGTATATTTAATTGCATTAAAAGAAAAAAAGAATCTGAAGTCACTAATAAATATAACCAACTGTCTTTAGGGAGGTTTTTAAATATAGTATAAAACTCAGATATTTTTCTTCCGTTTCTTCGATCCTCAGTTTGTTGAGGAAGTCGTCAGTTGAGCTGATGTTGGCTATGCCTTAGAAGTTGTAATCATCAAATAAAATCGTGTTTTCCTGTTCCCAGCCTTTAATCTGTTTCACATATGCCTCCACTAGTCCAAATATAGAATTAGCTTCTTTTCCAGGTTATTGGTCCTCAACTTAATTATTTTTGAGCATCTGCTATGTACTCAGCATTGTATAGTATGCTGAGGATACAAATTTGAAAAATGAAGCTAGATTATAAAAAAACAAACCCACAGTTTTCCTGCTTTGACTTTTAATAATCCAGATTTCAGGTTGTGTGCCAGATAGATGAGGTGAGAAGTGTCTTTGGTTGGAGTTTTGGAATCCTGGTGGGTTCCGAGATGTTAAGGACTGCCTGTCCATAGGTGCCAGATGAAGGTAATCACCATTTCCTAAAATTTCTTTAAAAAGTTGACTAGGAGTCGGGTGGTGGTGGTGCACACCTTTGATCCCAGCACTCGGGAGGCAGAGGCAGGCGGATCTCTGTGAGTTCGAGGCCAGCCTGACTTACAGAGTGAAACCCCGTCTCGAAAAACAAACAAACAAAAAAGGTGACTAGGAAGTAAAAGCAGTCAAATAACTTCCCTGGAATTTGAATATAGACATTTTAAAAATGATTATTATAGATACAGAGATTAGTACTGTTGTGATAGACACAAGATAGAAGTAGGCTGATGTGAGTCAGGTTCAATGGGGTCATTATGTGCTTACAGATTTACTGTCCCGTGAACTGTATGTATATGCATTGCTGGTAAGGCCTAAATTGTTACATATTTGTGTTTTGTCTCCCAGTTTAGCTTCTGTAAGTAAACTTACAGCAGCAGCAGCAGGATCTGTGATTGTTATTAAATCTGCTTAGAAGCTTTAATTACACAGCCTGTTTTGGTCATTCTAAAAGTTATCAAAATTTTAAAATATATTTTTCTGTGTTTTGATGTTTTTCAGTATTCTTCCACAATGCGATACCTTTCATAGGGTTTGGCTTTTTGGATAATGCAATTATGATTGTTGCAGTAAGTCTTCTCACCACTTCTGTTTTGAGTTAATAAAGAAATTAGTGTGTTTTACATATTTCTAGTAATTTATATATTATACCTATTAAGCTAATTAATAGTGAGCAAGTTCAATTTTTAAAGTATCATACATATTAATAATAGAACCTTTAGCAAAGCATGTAGAAAAATGCTTATGTTGTATATAATTCTGTTCTAACAGTTTTTTATTAAGGAGCAAATGTATGTATAATCTCTTGTTTCTTTAGTTATACTGGTACTTGTTATCACATATAGTTTTGATTAGTTCCTTGTTCATTTTTCTCATTCTAGAATATGTTGGTAGGTGTTTTGGGGCATAGACAAGGCTTTAGTGTCAACATTTAACCCAGAGATATCTTAAGATTCATTTAACATCTTCTGCTTTTGCTGCATTGTGTAGTATTATAAGGAGTTTGCCTCTGCTGTGACCATTGCAATCTCAGGAATGCCTGCTTTGCCTTTCTTCTATTAATGACATCTCTTTTAGTAGATGCCAATATTTGGTACACTTCCCTAACAAATTAATGATTAAAACATAAGTATTTTAAGACTTTCCCAGTGTTTACTTACTGTTTTATATAAAGAATGATTTTCTCATATTCAGTCAAGACAATTACTAACTTTTAAACATGCCTTTAGGATGCTTTATGCAGTCATCTTTCTTGGATATTAGCAGTAAATAGACTGAAGGTTACCTAAACCCTTGAAAGAGGAAAAAGTATAATTACTTATTCTTTCTGGGTACCAGTTTGAGAATCCAAAGGGTTTTTTTTTTCTCTTAGATTTATTTGAAAAAGAAAGTGCTTCTCTGAATTAGAATGCTTAGACCCTATCGCGAACTTCACAGAATCTATCTTACTTTAAAATTTTTTTATTAACTATTGTTGAAGAAACTACTCAGGTGGTGGAAGAGAGGTAGGGGATGATGGGAAGGGAGGGAGATGGAAGAGTTTACTTTGGGGGTTTTAGAATTTATCTGTACAATGAATGAACATAAGTAGATTTAGTTATAAAATATTTAAAAAGTAATTTACATAGTCATTTGATAGACTGCAGGTGTTTTTTAGAGCTCTAAAGTCAGTTCACTTGAGATGGCTTGGTTGCTGCAGGGCCTATCTAGCCTTACATCCAGATTAAGAGGGTCCAGCTGCTCCCTGATTTAAGAGCGGTTCAGGGGCCACTGTCAGCAGTGTGACTCTGGCCTCTGTTCAGCTTGGGGTCATAAGCACCTCTGTAGGGTTTTTTGTTAGCATGCTGTGGCAAGTCCAGACTTCTCAAGGGTGATGCACATTAAGTGAGTGCCCCTAAAATGTAATTCTTGAATAATCAGTTTTTTTAGAATTATGTTGCTTTCCTAGTATGCATATAAGAGTAAAATTGATCTGCATATATAAAAACTCTGAAGAGTATTTAAGTTATTAAAACTGTACTGTTCTTCTCAGGCTACTAACATCGAGTTGTCTAAATTAGTTATTAATGAAAGCATACCTACCTTCTTGTAATAAAAGCTCCTTTATGCTGTTTCTAAGCCTTAGTTGATTGTGTGCCCGTGCGCAGGTTGTCTGATGGAGAGCACCTTTGTGCTAAATATTTCATTCTCCCATTATTTCGCTCAACCTTTTAGTGCTCGAGCCACCATTTTAGTAAACTTCCTTAATACAACACAGCTTAAAGACGCAGGTGCTGGAAACTGCCCTTTGCTGTTGGCAGTTGTGGAGTGGTTCACTTTGGGCAAAGTCAAGAGAGGGAGGCGTATGGAAGCTAATAGCTTCCGGGAGCGCTAATCAGACCGGTCGTCTTATAAAACGCCACAGAGTGGGTGTCTGTGTGCAGACGGAGCACCAAGGGGACTGGACCAAACCCAGCAGAGCACATCAGAGACTCCAGACACTTCATCTTTGTATGTTGTGTCCTTCAGGCCTGTGTCCCATCCTTAGTACTCAGAGTAGTGTTTTTCCAGACTGAGATCTTAACTCCAAATTACTAATAACTGTTTACATTGAAATCCATCTTCTAGGATGCACTCCCTTGGATAAAGTTTTTACCGAATAGATATTTTAAACTGACTTCAACACCAGATGAAGAGTGGTGATTTTGACTGTTCCTGTAGTTGAAGGCTATTTCAGAGAGATGACCTTTTCCAATTTTTGTTTGACCCCAGACATTAGAATAGATAAATAATATAATGGCAGAATCTCTGAGAGGAGAACAAGTAGCCATGACTGTCCTAGAAATGTGTTTTTTTCCTGTTTGTTTTGTTTTTACCCTTTTCCATGTTTTAAAGCACAGATGATCTTTTCACATTGTGGAGCCGGTGTAAGTTTTTCAGACAGGACAAAATTGAGTCTTCTGCCCTGTCATGCTATAAACTTACTTACTTCGTGATCATGAGAACGAGTTTCTGTATAACCAGTTATAATAGGGCAAGTAATACTCAGCCTTAGGTTATATAGTTTAATTTTATATTACTAAATTGCTTTTTATAATTTATATTTTAGTCATTTGTGGAATTTCTTTTCTTTGCAATTCAATTAGAATAGAAATTTTTAGAATAGATTAATCATAAGTGTAATTAAAGTGATAAATGAAGTGTTAGATTTTTTTGTAATTCCCATCTCACCTATTAAAACAATTTTTTTTAAATACAGAGCAAAGTAAAGAAGTGTGGAATTGTCTTTGAATTTATCTGAAATTTTTTTATGCTCTTAGAAGAACCTTTAAGCACCCCAAATTTTACCAAATGATGAAGCACACAGATACTTGTTTCTCTGTGTGGGTGATGGTGGGGCTCATGCTCAGAACCTCGTGCATGCTAGCAGGTACCCTCTACCCACAGAGCTACATCTTCAGCTCACACAAATAGTTTCTCCAATGCATCTTTTTAAAGAGGTTCTTCTTGGGTCATTGACAATGATTCATTGCTGTTGAGGATGCTGTCACATTTATATTTACTGTGTGGTCTGTGCACAGCACTGCTGTAGGGTGCTCTGCCGTCTTTGCGTTTATATAAGAAAGACTTACATAACAAAGATCTGTATCTTTGTTAATTTCTCCTGCTTGTGCTGTCCTTTCACTTCTCTTTTGTCTTCCTCAGAAATCTGTTATTTTAGCTCCTTTAGAAGTTTGTAGTTTTTATGTCTGGGTGAGTGGTGTATCAGGCTGTTTGATCATATTCAACAAGAATTATGTCTTCAAGGGGCAAAGCTGAAGGCAGAGGAACAAGAGAATTGAGGAAAGTGCCGTCCAGCTTTTATGTCCCTTACAGACCAAGCAGTGGGACATTTTATGTAACACATTAGACACTCTTGTTTTCCTCAGTATTAAGTTTTGAAATTTTTTTTTTTTAATTTTCAATGCTAGTCTTCTAGGGAGCTCTTGAAAACTAAGTTTACCTTTGTGAAGGATTGGAACTGAATTAGCGAAATAATAGACTTAGGGCCTCCTCCTCTGTGTAACAGTCCAGGAGAGTCTCTGCATCCCACCACTTCAGCTCCACCTCTGTAGAGTGGGTGGGAAAATGAGCCCTCTTCTTTCCCCAAGGGGAAGGATAAATGTGAGACCCTTTGACTCCCTATAATAAATCAATCCAGTGAGATGCTGTGGGCCTCATTCTTCCTGCAGGTGTCAGACTAAGTGTTGTTCCACTTGAATACCGGAATCCTAGTGTACTACCAATGGTTAAGGAACTAAAGGCTGTGAGGAAAATCTTACTAATGACAGTTTTCCTAGAAAATCATTCAGTCTTTCAAATCTTGATGGAATAAATAACAGTACAATATATTTCAGAATTTAACATCTATGTTTCAGTCTTTTTGTTTAAGGAGTTTTAAAGCATATTTCTCTGTAGTGGAAAAGTAGAATTAAGAATGTAGAAATTAGATTCTTAGGGAAGAATTGATTATTACATGTGTTGCTATTTATTTTGAGGGAGGATCAATTTTAATGGATGAAATGTTATTGGTTATTTCTTCATGAATGTGTGTATATATATATATATATACATATACACACACACACATAAGAATTAAGTGAATCACCTCATATATGGTGCACATTTATGGATATTTTCATGTGTAATTATGTTACAGCAGCATGTTGCTATTACTACATAGTCTGTTTTTATTAGCACATTGATACTCTTTGATAGCCATGTCAGCTTTAACTTTTTTCCTAATTACTTTTCAGGGAACCCAAATCGAATTGTCTATTGGAATTATTTTGGGAATTTCAACAATGGCAGGTATTTAATAATAGCAAATGTTAAAATTCTGTTGTCTACATGTTGAAATGTCAGTAAGGGTAAGTAGGTTTAGAAGACAATTCATTTGAAACACATTTGCTCATTGAGGTGTTGATTTGTTTAGATATCTCTGGTTCCAGTTTTCTGTAGAGAGCAGGTTTCTCCTG
>JAQHUG010000034.1:4535318-4545849 GCA_028555095.1 Dicrostonyx torquatus | reverse complement strand
AGGACCCTAAGAGAGACATGTGTGGATCTAATCTAAATGGAAGTAGAAAAAGACAAGATCTCCTGAGTAAATTTGGAGCGTGGAGATCATGGGCAAAGGTAGAATGGGAGGGGGGAGGAAGGGACGGAAGCAGAGAAAAATATATAGCTCAATAAAAATAAACAACAGCAACAAAACACCATCCTGGCTCAACTCACTGCTGTCTCTAAATCCTGTTCAAAGGCAGCCATTTTGATGTCTTGCTTAATAAATTTCTCTAGTCTCAATTGATAAAACAAAAACATGTCAATCAAACATCTTCTCTTCTCCATTCTTTCTTGGGAGGAGTTTATTTCACTAACTTTTTGACTGTTCTGCATTGACTCAGAGAAAGGGCCCACATTCAATAAGGGAAAGATTAGCCGGGCTTTAACTCTCAGCTCTGGAGAAGAGATGTTTCCCCTGCTCACTGTCTCCTGCACTCTGAACGGAGCCTTCCTGGATGCTCAGTGACTGTCTGAGTGAACAGCCACCCACGTCACTCTGATTCTCCCCATTGGTCCTGAAGTGCTGACGTGCTCTTTGGAGTACTCTGTATCTATCTGAAGATTGTCACATTTCCTGTGTCACATTCTCTGTCCCCTCTGACCTTTTCATACCTTGCTTCTGCGAGGCTGGTTTCTGGGAGACAGTTCTCTGGGTCGCTGTTTTTAATTACAGATGATCAAATGCTTAATTAGAAATTTGGAATGTAAACGCATTCCCTATTTAAAAACTAATTTCAAGGGCTGGGCGTGGTAGTGCACCTTTTTCCCCAGGATGCTCTGAAGAAAGCTCTCTGAGAGTTCATGACCAGCATGGTCTACACGTCTAGTCTGAGTCATGGCTACACAGCGAGACCCTCTTTCAAGTAAAGAAATACTTCTTGGTTCGCAGAGCATGTATGTTGGAGCCGATGGCTAGCAGGCCACTTGCACCCGCTCTCCTTTGTCCCTGATGCCTCACACCAAGGCTGGTGATCTGTGCTTTTGAACCTCTGCCCATCCCCATTCCCATTCCCTTCCCCAGCCCCCTTTCCTGAATGTGGTGTTAATTTATCCACTTGAGGGCTTAACGGTGCATGCGTTTTCATAAGAGAACAGCTCTGTGATTGTGTTTTAAATTCAGTATCACAAACCAAAGATTTTAAGCCTCTTGTTTTCAAGATGCCGTTATTCTCCAAACTTTTGAGGTTTCCCAAATGGCTTTTTATGTATGAAGCTTATATAAATACTGTGTTGGAGTTGCAACTAACATATTATAAAACATAATTTATTAGTTTAGTATAACTACAAACCAACTTCATGTTTATGTAAATAATAGATATCTTATGGAAGTTATTTCTCAAAAGCTAGTGAGGAGAATGGGATAGTTATAGTTTTTCCAAATATCTTTGATGTCTGGCTTGCTAGAGGCAGCTGGATTCTCATCTTTTTTATCTGTTGGCTTGGGGAAGAGAAAACTTCACACCGATACCTGGTTGCAAAAGGAAGAAGGGAATATATATTCGCAACCTTTTGTTTGACTGTGTGAGCCCAACACATGGCAAACAACACATGGCAGCAGATAATACAGTGTCTGCTTAGGCCTACTTGGATCAGGGCTGCCTTGACCCACACTGCTCCCCTGGCCATCCTCCTTATTCTTTCCCTCCCTCCTGTATTCTCTCTCCCTCACTCCTACTCTTCTCCTCTTCCTTCTGCTCTTTCCATTTCTTCTCCCCCCTCCTTCTGACTGTTGAGTTTCCCAGGTTGATCCTAGGCTCAAGGCATTCTGCCTTTCCCTTCTGCAGCTTCAATCACATCCTTGCTTTTGCTGGCGAAAAAGGAATAATGCCTTAATGTATCAGGGAAAATGTTTTGAACTCAAACGGTTTAAAACAACAACAAACACTGAAACTCTGCGGACCACACCTCTACTTTGAGAACCATGGATTCGAACTGTTCCGATTCTAACTGCAAGCAAGAAAATCCCAGGATAACAATGGCCAAAACAAGGCAGAAACCTGTGTCTTGTATAACATTATTATTGTGTGTTGTCCGGAGCTGGTGAAGGGTTATACTTCGGAATTTGGTCAGAGACCTAGATTCCTGTTGCTCCAAGTACAGCTTTAAGTCAATTCATGATCTAAGACAGTTGTTTGCATCCCAGCAGGTCTCCACACCGCACAGAAAGAATAAAGAAAGGTAAATGGAATGACTCAATAAATCGCCATGGGACATATCTCTCAAATTTCCATGTAGAAGCTTGCAGATGTCTCTGTTCTGGACAACTATGTCTGTAGCAAGAAATTAGAAGGCCCTCTGAGGGGACAGTTAGCTGTCTGTTGAAATCTGTCCCTGTGACTACCACATATTTTGTCTCACCTGTCCCTTTTGTGAAGACACTCACCTGAGGCAAGGTTCAAGTTTCTGAGTAGTGGCCTTGTCTATCAGGAACAGCATCATCCTGTCCTGTGTGACTCCTTGGCATCAGATAACTTACACATGAAAAACACTTGGTCCAAAACACCCAGCCTGTACTAACAGATTCTATTCAGGCAGAGAAGGGGTGGGGATACAGTGGTAACTAGTTCTAGCAATATCCCCCGTGACTGTCCAGCAAGTGCTGGCTAAAGGCTAGGGCTCATCTACTTGAAGAGACCAGCAAAGGGAAGACTCAAAGATGAGTAATGTCTAGGGGTGAGATGGTTTCTATGGTTGCCTTCAGCTTGGAGCCTTCCAGTTCTAAATGATAGTCTGGGCTCTGGAGTTTTAAAAGCTGGCTGCAAGAGATCAGAAACCAAGAGAGCTTTGGGTAGAGACACCAGGGGGTCTCAAGCTGTAGTTTGCCCTTGAGAACCCTGGGAAAAAGGGGTTGTGTAGGATGGAAAGGAAAACAAAGCAGAAGTAACAGATTAGGGTAGTGGAGCTGTTAGGAGGAGGGCTCTGAAGGTGATGATTGGAAGTTGGTTGAGGGGAAACCAAAGGTGCAAGGAAGCTTATGCCCCACCCCTTTCTGCACACAGACTCAGGATTACACATCCTAACCCCTGGAATTTGGGGACGTGTTATATAACATGGCTTTGCCTGTGGAATTAGGAATGTAGCTTAATGATAGATTATCTAGTGTTGAAGTGAAAGAGATGCTGTAGAAGAAGGAGTGATCTACAGCACGGAAGACCCCACACTGTTACTGACCTTGAGGATTGAGAAAAGGGGCCATGATCCAAGGAATACGGGCCACCTCTAGAGGCTGAGAATCAACAAGAAAACAGGGAACTTCATCCTGTATCCCCCGCTACCTGCAAGAGCGAGGAAATGGAGATTGTGGAAACTCTAGAAAGTGACAGAGCCCCTACCACTTTGGTTTTGTCCTTGGGAGTCCTTGTGGGACTAGCTAGGCCCACAAGACTTCTGACCTACAACCCATGAATTAATACATTTGTGATGTGTGATACTTATGAGAGACGTAGAAAGCGGATACATCTTGAACATACACATTTGAAACCTTGGATTTTCTCTTCTTCCCCCTAGTTAGTTTAACTTTATTTTGCCAAGTAATTCTTTGACGTTGCTTGTGCCCCAGTTGGTCCCTGGTGTTTCTGTATACAATTTAAAGTCAACTTGCAGACCAAACTGTCTTCCCCAAGTTGAAGAGTAAAACCCAAGAAACCAGCAAAAACCTACTGGTACTTTTTATCAATTGGATTGTTTCACAACTTGGTCTAGGCAGACATGTACATTTTCTTTCCTGGCTTAATTTTCCTTTCCTTTCCCTTCTCTTCCCTTTTTCCTTCTCTCTCTCAGACAAGGTTTCTTTGTGTAGCCTTGGTTATCTTGGAACTTGACCTATAGACCAGGCTGGTCTTGAACTCAGAGATTTGCCTGCCTCTGCCTCCCATGTGCTGGACTTGAAAGGCATGCGCCACCACCATCCAACATGTTTTCTCATCACTGAGTCTTCTAGTCTGTGTGCACAGTTCATCCTCTGTCTTCAATAGCAGTCCATGTGTGTGAGTGTGTATATGTGAGTGTGTGTGTGTGTGTGTGTGTGAAATTGGAGACCTAGTTTTCTTCTAGATATTTGTTTCTTCCAGGTATTCTGAGTATTTATTATTCTTGGAATATATAAAAATGATTATTCTATTCTGTTTATAGCTTCTATTGTTGTTTTTTTAAATCAACCTTGTATGCAATGGGTTTGCTCACGTTCCTTATTTACATAGCCTATGTGGTCTTTTCTATTGCTCACATGCGTAGTCACATGACCTGGTTGTGAGAAGTTGATTCTGCGATATATCCCGAAACGTTTTTCTTGGCTTAGTATTTTGACTGAGATCATAACACACTGCGGGCAGTGGCCATTCAGTTTTTGAGCAGGAGGATCTGAGTGGAAATTTTCAGTATTTCACTGCAGCATACTGCTATGGGTTTTTGGTTTTGTTTGTTTGCTTGCTTGTTTTTTAAAATAGATATTTCTTATCAAAGTAACAGAAATTCCTTTCTGTTTTGTAGAGAAGGTTTGCTTTTTAATCATGTGTGCTTCCCCCTCTCTCCCCAAGGCAGGAATTTGCTTGTGATCCTCCTGCCTCCCCCTCCCCCAGTGCTGTGCTGGGGCTAAGATAGTTCCTTTTTCCTTCTTGTTCTTTTAAGACAGAGTTTCATGCACCCCAGGCTGGCCTTGAATGAACTCCCTTTGCGACGACGAAGGCTGGCTTTGGATTCCTGACCCTCCTGCCTCCAGCTCGTAAATGCTGTGGCTAAAGGCTCTCATTGCCACACTGGCCTGAAAGCTCTTCGGCACCTGTCATTGCTCCCTTTACTCCTGATGGTCTAATCGTCATTTTCAGTTCACTCTGAGTGGGCTCCAACGTCAATCGAAATGAAGGGTGCAGGAGAAATGAAATTCCTCAACCTGACACCTGCCCAGCTTTCCTGGTCACTGAAGTCTAGAAACTTCAACAGAATTGCTCTAGCTCTCAAGTAGTGGTTCTGAACCTGTGGGCCGAGACCCTTTCGGGGATTAAACCACTTTTTCACAGGGGTCACCTATCAGCTATCCCACAAATCAGATATTTACACTAAGATTCATATCAGTAGCAAAATTACAGTTGTGAAATAACAGTGCAAATAATTTTATGATGGGGGGGATCACCACAGCATGAAGAATCACATTAGAGGGTCACAGCATTAGGAAGGAACCACATTAAAGGGTCACAGCGTTAGGGAGGTTGCGAACCACTCCTCTAAGGGCATCTCCACAGAGCTGTTAAAATCAGCAGACTGTCGTTACCCAGAGCCCGAGGATCTGCAAGCTGGAGTTCAGCTGTATTAGCACTTCAGTTACAAAAGCAGGTTCCTTAGAGAAACAAGCCAATCAGCCCATCGAGTTTTACTTAATTCTGAAGTTGGCTTGATATTTATATAATGTAAATTGCATCCTGAGAGCAATATAACCTCAGAAGCCATGGCTCTTGTACCTGTTGCCACTGTAGAGACACCTAACTCAATCTCTTGTTGCTGTCTTGCTGTTTCTCCTCCCCCTCCCCCTTTTCCTCTCCTTTCCTTCCCTCTTCTCCTGTCCCTCTCCCCTCTGATACTACTACTTTAGATGTTTAAAGAAGTCCTCTCTGAAGATCTTCCAACCCTAGAGGTTTCTTTGTGAGAAGATTTTTAATTAGAGAACTTTATCAAGTTCTAGAAGATTGTTCAGTGTGGTGGTTTGAAAGAAAATGCCCCCCGAAAGGGAGTAGCCTTATTAGGAGGTGCAGCCATGTTGAAGTAGGTATGGTCTTGTTGGAGGAAGTGTGTCACTGTGGGGGTGGGCTGTGAGGTCTCCTGTATGCTCAAGATACTGCCCAGTGTCTCAGTCCACTTCCTGTTGCCTGCATGTCAAGATGGAGCCAGCACCCTGTCTGCCTACATGCCGCCATGCTCCCTACTGTGAAGATAATGGGCTGAACCTCTGAAACTATAAGTTGCTACCTCAATTAAATGTTTTCCTTTGTAAGAGCCAGGCATGGTGTCTCTTCACAGCAATAGAAACCCTACTAAGACATTAAGTTTTTCTCTTTCAAATTATTGTTTTAGCTTTGACAGTTTGCATTATTCTACCAATTGGCCATTTTGATTTCGATTTTAGAAATTTCAAATGTACTGGCATGCACTTGCACAGGGTTCTGGTATTGTTTGATGCCCCCTTTATTCTTGGTAGAAAAACTTGTTCTAACGCAGTCTTCATTTGATCCATGAAGTCTTTCTGAGTATCAGTTCTTGTCTCTTCTAAAACAAGAGGCCATGAGATGCTCAAAACACTGCTCTTACTCCCCCCATTCTTGGTGTCTTAGCCTCGAATGGACAGCTTTCTCAAAGGAAGACCGGCTGAGAGTGCCGGGATCACTTTCGATCCCTTTCCTCGCTCCTGCTCTTGATTCCCCTTCCTGTCTTCTTGAACTCTCCCAGAGTTTCCTGATTTCCCCAACTCTCCCTAGCCACGGCCTTTTGTTTGGATCCTGAGTCCTTTAGTCCATGTCCAGAGGGGGCAGATGTGCTAAGGAAAAGGTAGCTGTGACTTGGGAGGTAGAGGCTGAAGACTCAGACAAGGTCATCTTCAGCCTCAGAGTGTGTCTGAAGCCTGTCTGGGCACCACCAGACTCTGCCTCAGACAAACATAGCTATGAAAAGTTGTCTCATATTGTCGAGGTTTCAAATTTTCTAGATTCTTGTCCCATTACATTCTAGTTGTTTAGAAGCTTTACAATGTCTTCAATCAGGATTCTTTGTTTGTTTGTTTCATTTTTTAGAATTTGTCTCTTTGAGTTGATCCCTGTGAACCCTCCTATCTACAGGAAGTTTCTCCGCTATGTTATTTGTAACTGGGGATGATTTTGCTCCCTCTCAAGGGGACATTTGACATTAACTGCACATAACTTGTCATAACAAGTCATAACTTGTTTGACTTAACTTGGAATGTCATAACTTGGAATGGAGAGGGCGCTACCGCTGCCTAGTGGGTTCAGGCCAGGGATGTCACTAAACAATTGTAATGGGACAGCCCTCCATTTCCAAGCACCGTCTGTCCCCAGCAGACAGTGGTAGCAAGACCGAAATCAGGTAAGTTCTTGTAGGTAGAGCTGGTGCTAGTTCTCAGCTGTATCCCCCCAGGAACAGGCCTTTCACACTGTGGAGTAAGTCATGATTTTCTTCCTGGATGGCAAGAGAAGCAGAGGGGGAGGGGAAACAACCTCAGCTGAAAGTGCATCTCAGTGGTGGGGTAGAGAAGAAACCTTTCAGAGCATTAACTTCTGCGCAACAGCCAAAGGAAGGAGCAGTCATGGATGGGCCTTCAGGACATCTTAATAGCTTCCAGCCAATAGGCAAGGATGGCACAACCCCTGATTTTATAGAGGGAACCCTGGAGTTGCTGGTTAAGTGGCTACAAGTCTATTTAAGTACAGCTCTTCTGACTCTGCGCATGAATCTCCTTGTCCCCCTTTCTCCTTCTTTCCTCTTCTTCCTCTTCCCCTCCTCTCTCCCTTTCCCCCTTTCTCTCTTCCCCTCTTCCCCTCTCCCTCTCCTCTCCTCTTCTCTCCTCCTCTCTTCTCCTTTCCTCTTCCAAAACTTTAGGGTGCTAGTGTATTCAGCAATTAAGAAGAGTGGTGGGTAACCCGGGGCTTTCAATTCACGGGTGAATATTCTGGCGGTCAGCACCTTGCTTTTATCATTTGTATTTCTCTGTGTAGAAAATGAACCACTTCAGGAGGGCAGTCGATGCTCAAGGTTAAAATCTTGTTAACTCCTTTTCCCCAGGTCCATTTCCCTTTCTGAGCTCAGCTCTTGAGAAGCCTGTGTTGAGGAGAGCGAGCCTCTCTGGATTGCTCAGTCTTTCTGTCTCAGCGTTTTGTTTTTGTTTTTGTTTTTTGTTTGTTGTTGTTTTTCCCTATCATTAGCACACCACACCCAACCTGAGGGCTGGCATGGTTTTATCAACAGGCTGCATCTCAGGGCTGGGTGCTGGCTACATTCATGTTCCATAGTGACTTCTGCCTGCACTGGCCTTTTCACTCAAAAGCTAGTCAGTTTAACTGAGCTCCAGCCTTTCTTTATCTCTGCAAACTGTCAGCATCCCCAGTGCCACTCACAACCGATCATTTCTGCATCTCCCCTTACCTATACATGTTCAGTGTCCAGTCAGGAGTGGGTGGTGAGGGAGAAGGATCAACAACTGTCGTGATCACAGCCTGACAGCGTTTCCATCCTCTACCTCACACAACCCACAGTGCCGTAGTCAAGATGTCAGCTACTGCCGGGCGGTGGTGTCGCACACCTTTAATCCCAGCACTCGGGAGGCAGAGACAGGCGGATCTTTGTGAGTTCGAGACCAGCCTGGTCTACAAGAGCTAGTTCCAGGACAGGCTCCAAAGCTACAGAGAAACCCTGTCTCGAAAAAAAAAAAAAAAGATGTCAGCTACTTCAGATTTCATTCCTTTTACAGAATTTAATGTACAGGGCGGCGAAGTCTTCTGATTCAGTTTGTATTCATCTGTACTTTGCAGCAAGACTGAATGCATAATCAGCTATTAAGTACAACTCTTGACTTACTCCGATTTGGAAAAAGTATAAATGAAATATAGGGGGCACCTTCCAACAGCAAGACATCAATTTTAATCCATGTTAAGTTCCCTCTGGGCACGAATATACAAATACACTCCTGTGTTGCTCATGCCGGGCCTTAGCCCCATGCTCCTGAGTGCAAAGTGCTATTATAATTCATTTCCCTTCCCTTGGTATCTGTGGTGATGCCCCAGGATAGCTTATTCTTTCTGAAGGAGCTGGGCACTTGCTGTGCCCACTCTACAATCTGTCCATCCACAGACCCCTCCTTCTCCTTCCAATTTGGTATTACAGTGTTTGAAAAGGTGTGGCGCCTGGTGGACGGTTTTAAGTTGAAGAATGGCAAGAAGTAAAAGCGTCTCTCCAGATACTCACTGTACGATTCAGTTGTTCCCAGTATTGAAATCCCAGCTCATCTGAAACATCTTTGGTGAAAGTTAAGCCCCACCCGAAAGAGCCCAGTTCAAACACAGTTTTGAAGTTATGTGTGCATTGTGACCCCTTACCTATTTCTACTGAAGTGTGATGATTTGGGTCCCCTCAGTATTTCTTGCTGTCTTGGGAACTACTGCAGTGTCTTTGGAATAATGTTTAGAATCAAATCTGTGGTCTTCTGTTGACTGACTGTTTTGTTGAACCATTTCCTTAGACTGCAAATGGTTATGAAATGAAATGAAATGAAATCTGTGCCCTGGAAGTGCTGAATCATTCGCAGGCAGCCCGTATATGGCGGTTCTGTTGAACTTGTCCATATTGGGTTTCATGAGCTGATGAGGATGACTGACCAGGTCTCTTCCTCGCAAATGGTTATTGTCCCTTGGATTTATTTTTCAGCGAGATATTGCAGAGCATTGGAGGTAACCATATTAAATTCACAGCAACACTAAACACTGAGAGTGGCGAAGAGGAACCTTCATCCATGAAACCCTCCAGACACATCCTCTTTCTTGTGTGAAACTAGATTGCTCCGAATGGTTGAGAGGAAATGATGACTTGGAGCTCATGTCTTTATGGGTCATTCTCTGCAAAAGTTGTTGACTCTCTCAGTCTGAGCCCACTCCCCCTCCCCGCTCCGTGATGAACCAGGGGAAGACCAGGAGAAGAACTCGATAGTCTCTTATCCCAGACTTCAAAATCGTGACACACACACACACACACACACACACACACACACACACACACACACACACTTGCCATCTTAAGCTGCTGAATTTGTTACACGGTAATAGCTAACCAAAGCAGAAGTCAGGAGTTGGATGCAGGCATCTGCTGTAACAAAAACACAAAACTGGTACTCTTGGCTTTGGAACTGGGTAGTGGATGGAACTGGAGGAGCCTTGGGGGGACCCCCAGTGAAGGCTGACAGTGTTGAGGGAAGTGGCATCACAGTCTGAAGGAAAGACAGCCTGTGGTATGTAGGGGTTGGAAGTTTGGCAATATGTTGGCTGTGGAAGACAGAAAAGATGTTCAAAGAACTTGCTAGCCTGAGAAACTGTTTCCAGACGGAATGTTACAAGTGCTGGCTGCCTGCTTTTAGCTACATAAGGCCCAGAGAGAAGCATGGAAGACGAAAGCATCGGAGCAGAAAAGCTTTCCAAGTTGGGTCTTATGGATTTAGCGAAGAAATCTGCCTATCATTCCAGTCTGCAGAGTTCTCAGATTTGCTCGGGGTGGGGGTGGGGGGCTCCAATCCAAAGCACGGGGAAAGTGGGATCGCTTCTGCAGTTATGGCTTTGAGGTCTACTGAGGGTGGCTCTCAGTCGAGCCTCTACATGGGCTTCTGAGAATGCAAGGGCATCTTCCCACAGTGCTAACGTCCCTGTGTACGGAGACACTTACTGCAAACGAAACCTGATGGCGCTTCTCTAATGGAATGGAGCCTGGCAGGCATCTGAAGAATCTCACATGCGTTTGCTGAG
>JAQHUG010000034.1:4497753-4525253 GCA_028555095.1 Dicrostonyx torquatus | reverse complement strand
AGGAATGGACATTCTTTCCACTCTGCCCAGAGGGATGAATATATGTAGACTGGACAGAGGTGTTTCAGCACCATGAGAAGCACTTTTAAGTTTATATTTAGGAAACAACCAAAGAAAGTTAGAAATGTTGGGTTTCTGACTATGGTAATTTTACTCATTTTTAAAAAATAGGTAGTCAGTGCTTTTGTTAACAAGACCAGATCATCACATTAGAACTCCGTTGAGTGAGCATTGACATTTTATTTATCTGGAGGCATCTAATCATTTACCATGGCACAGAGGGGTTTAGTTACCAAGAGCAGTAATTAAGAAGCATGTTTTTAAAACAAAGGAATAGTAAAAAGCACATTTTAGTCAGCATGGTAGCTTGAGTTTATTTATTTATTTTTTTTACATTGAAACCTGTTTTGTGAATTCACTCTTTGCAGGCAGAGGCCTGTTATCAAGGTAAACCTGGCTGTGACCTCGCCTTTCTCAGGGCAGACTTAGTAGCTCTAGGAAAAGTGAGGCCTGATTTTTACACATGAAACCAATTCAGGCTGGCAGGAGATCGTGCCTTAGAGCCATTCCTCATTTAAGAGACTCGGTAATTTCAACTGTCTTGAAAAAAGTTTTAAATTGTTTAAAAAGTTTTTAAACTATCAATACTTTCTGCTACCTGTTTCAAGCTAACTTTCTGTTACAGATTTTATAGATAGTTTTTTTTAATTAAGCCACACCCAACGAATTTACAAATCTTGAGATTAAGAGAGTTTACACAATGGTTTTACAAATCCTGAGATAAAGTTTATACTATAGTAAACGTTTTAGAAATATAGGAGAGGGTATTTAGAGAGTTAAACATTCGTGTCATTTTTTTAAGGGCAGTGAGCAAAACCAACAAGGGGGGGATAAATTATTTGGGGAGTAATTTACTTTTTAGATTTTTAAAGCTTTGAATATCATTCTCTGGGCTATTTTGTTTTGTTTTTCTTCTCTCTGTCACAGACTCTGGTAGACAACCTGACCCAGGACAGAGACTCCAGACGAAACCTAAACAAGCATGCTTGGGTCTAGAGCGGGAAGGTCAGCCCTCTTAATAGAGTAGAAGAACATCTAACAGCTTTTAATAGTCTATATACCCAAAAGACATTTGAACAGCTGTAAAACTGAGTTTGCTGTTCAGAGTGAGCAGGGATCAAAGAAGGCTTAGAGGTAGGAGATTTACATGAGGAGCGACCCGGATCCACTACCCTCCTGCAGGTGGTCAACTTGACACAAGCTAGAGTCGCTGGAGAGGAGGGAGTCACAGTTGAGAAAATGCCTCAAAAAACCTGGGCTGTAGGCAAACCTGTAGGGCATTTTCTTAATTAGTGACTGATGGGGGAGGGCCCAGCCCATGGTGAGTGGTGCCATCCCTAGGCTGATGGTGCTGAGTGCTACAAGAAAGCAGCTGAGCAAGCCACGAGGCGCAAGCCAGTAAGCAGCTCCCTCCATGGCCTCTGCATCAGCTCCAGCTTCCAGGTTCCTGCCTGATTTGAATTCCTGTCCTGACTTCCTTTGTTGATGAACAGGGATATGTAAACTGAATAAACCGTTTGCTCCCCAAGTTGCTTTTGGCCGTGATGTTTCATCACAGGAATAGAAACTGCAACTAAGACAACCCTTATGTGGGTTCTGTGAATCAGCTGAGCCATCCCAGAAACTGCGACTAAGACAACCTTTATGTGGGTTCTGCGAATCAACTGAGCCATCCCACCAGGCCTTCAGACTTCTTTATAATAATCCCAGGACCAGTTTAAAAAACAAAAATGATCAATTCTGATTTTTTTCTTTTTTAAAGGAGGGGGAAATCATAGCAAGATGTCTCTTTCTGTATCAGGCAGTTTTCTCTAGAAGACAGAACCTACAGAGTGTGTGTATGATGGGAGAGGTACCAGCTTGGTGTCTACGATAGGTGCTGGGTAAGCCCACAGTGGCTGTGTGTGAACTGCAGAGGCTGAGCACTGGGCAGCTGCTCAGTCCATGAAGCTCCAGCAGTCCCAATCTGGTGTGGAAGGCTTAGAAAACTCCTGGAGAGTTTTGATTTCTAAAACAACTGGAAAGCTTGAAGAAGCAAGAGTCTGATGTTGACGGCAGCGGTGGCGGCAGCAACAGCAACGTGGTAGATGCACCCACCAAAAAGACGTGAAGGCAGGCAAGTAACAAAGCTTTTTCCTTCGATCTTTTGAAAAATAATTAAACTTATTTGTGGTGTGTGTGTGTGTGTGTGTGTGTGTGTGTGTGTGTGTGTGTGTGTAAATGTGGCACAGCAGGTGTGTGGAGGCCAGAAGACAACTCTGTTGAGTCAGTTCTTTGCTTCCACTTTTTTATTGGTTCTGGGAATCAGCTGAGCCATCCCACTGAGCCGCCTCACCAGCCTTCAGACCTCTTTCTGATATCCCCACCCCCACCCCCAGCCACACACACCAGCAGGCCATGAAGCAATGATGCTTTTCCCTCAGACCTCTCTCTGTTGGAGGGCATCACCCATGCTGAGCCAGAGTCTTCCCTCAGGGGATCTTTTCTGGAAATACCTGCCCCCTCTAAGCCTGAGAATCCAAACGCAGCCAAGCTGGCAACCAAAATTGACCATCACCATTTTCTTTACCTGTTCAGATAATCTTGAAACGCTCCGGTCCCCCAGCAATCTTAGTTTTGTTATCAGCTTTACTCTTTAATGTTCATCAAAGGGCTGGCTTCCAGTGCTGTGGGTGGGCTTAGAACAGAGTCTTACTTCTTGCCCTCTTTTCAACAACTCCTATTCTCCTAACTCGGGGGAAATGCTTAGGACAACTGAAGATTCTTCTCAGTCTGCTTTTAAAGATTCTTAAAACCTTCAGTGTCACTGAGGCTTCACACCCCCTTACTAAACTCATGGGGTACATTCCACAGTGATATGCAGCAGGGGTGGCTGGGTTGTCACATAGACCAGCATTTTATATATGATTAGGTATTTATTATTTTATACTTTAATCAAAAACAACTCGCTTGAATGAAATCTAAAAATTGACTCAGTGAAAACTGTACAGGGCATACAGTAATGCCCAGGAAATCGGATCTCACCAGCGGTGCCGGATATGAACACAATGAGAAGATAAACTCATGACGTCTGAAGCAAAGCTGGTGGGCTAGATGTGTTCCAGAATAGACTATGCTGCGCATCACCTACACCCCCGGGGTGAACGAGATGGCCACTCATGCATCATTACATGAATATGAATATAATGGTGGTGGGAGGGAGTCCTGTTAATAGACTCATGTGAATTCAGGTCAGGTTTTGCAACCAGAGTTACAAAAAAAAATACTGTTTTTCAGTGGTTTGTACATTCTGGAATGTAGGAACAGACACTCTCAACTTGTAGTAAAGTAGGCCAAGGGGGAAAAGAAGCTCATTCCAGAACCTTAGACCTGAGCCATACTTCATAGAGTTTAAGACCCTTCCTTCTCGTCGCCTTCTCTTGGAGATAGCTGGCCCCCATCCTACAGACCAGGAGTTGAGTGACAGTGAGGCTCAGGGGTTTTGCCAACACCAAC
Source organism: Dicrostonyx torquatus (assembly GCA_028555095.1). NCBI lineage: Eukaryota > Metazoa > Chordata > Mammalia > Rodentia > Cricetidae > Dicrostonyx > Dicrostonyx torquatus. The sequence continues at coordinate 4,521,698 of JAQHUG010000034.1, read as the reverse complement.
CGCACGCTCATCATCAGGGCCATGATTAGACACCAGGTCCTTTTGCTTGACTCTTGACCTTCTCACCCATGCCACAAACCGCATAACAAGGCCCTAGGAATCAAGGTGGTAGAAGGGGAACTCTTCAGCATGTTCCCCAGGAGCAAAATATGACCTCCAAGGAAGTGTCTACCAACCCTGCAATTTCTCCTAAGGCTCAGAGGGGGAAAGGTGAGAGCCGAGGTAGAACTTTGACCTTTCAATGCTGAGCTAGAGATGTATCCAAGATGCACTCGGATTCTCCTCTCAGCGTTACATAAAATTCACCCCAAATAATAAGTTCCAGTGCTATTTCAGAGGAAATGTTAACCCATGAGATTCTGATAGTCGGCATTCGCTGAGCACCCACAATGACAAGAACCCCTCCTCATGATAGATACTTTTATTCCCATTCTTTTCCCCTAGATAAAGGAATAAGGCTTCACAGACATGACTAAGGTCATAGTTCTGGAGAGTGACAAGCTAGGAATGGGGTCAGTTCTGATTGTGTCTTAGTACCACACTGTGCAGTATCCTGCACAGAACGATGGCAGAGCCATTGTGTTCCACACCGCTCTTGAGATGGATGCCTTTCCCACTAACTCAGCTGCTGCTGAGGGAAAATACATAGTCCTGGGGTACAGCATGACTCATGTCCCACGGTCCCAAGTGCAAGATGCTTTATCCATCTTTATTGTGGTGCCGCGGTCCCTAGGAGTAGGAGATCTATGAGGGAGCTTGTTCGTTGGTATGGAGGAAGCCACAGCTGATGCATGAGGTTGAAATGCAAAAGAAGGGGGCTTGGAAGAGGGTTGGAGGCAAAGATTCAAACATGAAGAGCCTCACTGTTCTCCCTAAGAAGATAAGATTCTGTTGCCTCGGCAACAAAGAATCAAACAATGCTTTTGCATAAGATCACATACATAGTTCCATGTCTGTTGTCTCATTTGCCTTGGAAATCAAGAGCTACTCCCTGGAGTGGGTATTAGCTAGACCAGGACAGAGGATGGATAGGGTGTCACCACCAGAGACTGCTGACTTTCAGGGCAAGAGCAAGCATAAGTGTGCCCAGAATTTGGTTCTACGACTCTGACAGTGAGCACCTGCTGTATGTGCTATGCTCGAACATACCTCGTTTCTCTTAATGTTGTCAGAAGCTCTTCAAGGAAAGTCATAGCTCCTAAAATATGGAGGTGGGATTCAGATCTGTGTTTATTGGATTACAAAACCTCTTCTATCCCACAAGTCACCTCTCCTTGAGTTTTGTCTTGGTAGAGGCTGAAATAGAAAGTCAAAATTGGAGGAGTGTGTGTGTGTGTGTGTGTGTGTGTGTGTTGGATGTGTTTGTATGGGGGTGACGTGTGTGCATGTGTGTCTGTGGTATAACCTTGGGTGTTATTCTTCAAAAGTCCATCTTCTTGTTGTTGATGTTGCTTGTTTTTGTTTTGGAGATAGAATCCCTTGCATGCCTGGAACTCACTGATTTCCCTGGCTGACTGGCCAGTGAGTCCTGGGCATCCTCCTGTCTCTGCCTCCCAGTGCTGCATTATAAGCACATGAAACCACCCCTGGGTTTTATGTAGGATTTAGAGATCAACATCATGATTGCACAGCAAGCCCTTTATCTCCTAAGTTACTTCTCCAGCTCCAGAACTGCATTTTAGCGAGCCACAGCTCGCTCTCCAGAACCACTTCTTTCTGTCAGCCCCCATGTAGCTCTAGGAGAGCTGTAGTGATGGACATAAGATGATTGGACAGAGGGTAGGACCGCTCGTGAGGGGGCACTGACCTCAAGATTTGTTTGATGGGCTGCTATTCCATTCTTTCTGTGCATCCCTCATTTTCTAAGTCAGTGGCCTCCAGGAGAAATCGGAAGTCATGAGAAAGAATTCGCTGAGCGGGTCCCACTGCAATTAGGGCTGTTCACAGTGGACTCAAGGACTGGGAGAAACTACAGACAGTTGGCCGAAATGTGAGTAGTTCAAGCTGGATCCTGCTTGGTTGGCCTGTGGGATGTAGCACTCCTTAGTCCCCACCATCCCTCAGCTCCTGCGCAGTGTGTCTCCTGGAATCCAGGGCCCTGCTGTTTGGGATTTATGAGCTCAGTGAAGGGGTTGCAGGAAAGGTTATAGATCTTAGAACATCTTACACAATCCTTACTGCAGATACTGACAGTTTGGTGAGGAGAAGTTACTGAGCCATTTGAATCCAGAACCTTGTTTTAACTATCGAGAGGCCACGTGACCTTCAACCAACCACTACTCAACTCTGTTGGCCTCAGACTCCAGAAAACAGGGCTTGTGTGTTGTTTTAAAGATCAGATGATCTTACGCAGACCATGAGTGTCCAAAGTCTCTCAGTCACCCCACCTCCCCACAGGAAGCAGACGACAGTTCTGAGGAGCAAGAGGGGCTAGCAGCCTTCTTGTTGGTCCCTGAACACATGTGGGGCAGAAAAGACCCTAAGTCTCCTTTGTCTCTGAAAGTAAATGTCTGTGTTCTGCATTCCTTTAACACCCTCGCGTCTGTCTCCACGTGGTGAACATAAGGGCTTTTCATTGCTCCTAAGGTAAAGGCGGGAAAACTGTCCAGCCATGCTCAGCATCTCACAGCATGCTTCATCTCTAACAGTCAGACCTCCCCACCTCTGCAACTCCATCCAGGTAGAGGTTTGCTTAGAAAGCAATCGGTGGAGGGCTTTGGCATTCAACAGGACTCTCCCTTTCGGAGTGGCATTGGGCATCCAGCAAGGTGCCAGTGCTGCTGTCTCTGGTGAGTCGTCTGTCACTTGCCTGTCACTCTCACATCCATATAAACCCCCCTCACTCGTAGTTGCCATCCCACATGGAGGTGGGGCCAGGGTAGGGTTTGGATTCCTGAGACCATTCATCAGATATTTCCTACAGCGGTGTGGTTGGATGGACAGAGCGCTGAGTTGGGGATGCTGTAGGCAATATCTCAGATGTTTAGCAGCTCTTACGATCACGAGAGACTAAAGCAGACAATGAGCTTTCCAATTCTCTGGTACTCAGAGGTAAAGCTTTCTTTAGGAAGCTAACTCAGGAGACTCCATACAACTGACTGTTGGGAGTGTATCCAGCAATTGTCAGTGGATGAGAAACCAGAGGGCTCCAAGCTGAAACATCTGCCTGGAGGGAGGGAGAAGGAGGAAGCCTCTGAAGACTCTAGAAGCAAACAAAATGTATAAGCCCCAGGGAGCTCAGAATGTTTACCAGGATCACAAGGTTCCTTCACAAGGTTAGTGAGTGTTGTTGGGGAGAGAAGGCTTCCTTGACTCCTCCTAAAAGCTGTGAAGGGAGCTCCAGGGGTGTAGGTTTGGGAGTTTCCACCTATTATGGTGTGGGCTCTGGTAACACCACTGTCTTGGAGTAACCCATTCTTCTTCAACTGACTCTAATAAACTCATTGGTTTACCAAGGTATACCTGGGTGAACTTGTCTCTGGGCATCCAGTCTTGAGTGAAGAAATGTTTATGTCTTGTTCATTCCATTAAAGGCCACACAAAAGCTAGGAACTCCGAGAAACCACTCCAGATGACCAGGCTGTAATCCCAGGGGATGAGCAGGAGTCTATGGACTCATTTTATCCATTGATTGTTTATAGTGTGAGTGTTGGAACCAAAGACAAGAGGCAGGCTGCAGGAAAGAGAAAGACAGCCCCATGGCCTAGCTTTGTTCCTGTGGTTGGAAGCTACTTAAGGGAGGAAATTGCAGTCTGTCACTGTGGAAAAGATGAGGTAAGTACTTCAGTTAGTCATGTGACATATCTACAATCAAGAGTGGAGAGAAATGCATGCGTGCATGCTCAACTGCTTGCTCACTTACACTCAACTCTGTATCTCCACTCTTACAAAATTAAGGCCCTTTGCCTAGACAATGGTTCCAACCGCAGTCGTCTGGGTCTTCCCAAATCAATTAAGACCATCTTCTATGGACACGTCTACAGGCCAACCCAACATAGATAATCCCTCAAGGAGACTTCACAGGTGAGTCTAGGTTGTGACAACTTAATAATTAAAGCTAATAATGATACTCTCTAGGACCTGGAAAGAGCATGAACCTCCCATGACAATGGAAAAGTACCTGCTGTGCCCTAGACATCACTATCCCTACTCTTGGCTTACAGCATCCTTCCCTTTTATGCATCATCCTACAGACACCCAGTTGGGCAACCTTTTTATCTCACCAGTTTTGGATTACAGTATTGATTCCCAGGTACTTGGTGTTTAGGGAAAGACTATCAGAGGTGCTTCAGTGGGTAGCTAGCTCTGACTGGTTGTTGGATTTCTCATCTTAAGTCAGTGATCAATCCCTCTTCTTATAGGAATGGGTTGGGGTCCAGGGGGCATCACTGAGAGATCCAGATGCTTTATGTCTTGGAGCAAAGGAATGGTGCGGAAACACATGGATAGTGGTAGAAAGAAAGAGGTACTCCTGAGATTGGAAGCGAGCCAGGGAGCTTGGAAAAGAGGAAGGAAGAGAGAAAGGAAGTGAAATACTTAAGATAATTAAAAGGTTAAAAAAAATCAAAATAAAACAAAAAGCACACACACACAGACACCCCCAAAACATGGAATCTGTTTTGTGTTGACCAACTGCTCCTTGGCATGGGGCCTGCTCTGGAGTGTGGTTGATTCACCTAGTGCCACTTTACTGGAGAAAATTGATTTTCCCTTTCCCAGAAGGTATCAATTACAAATACCTTCTTGGTTAGGAGTGGGAGGATGGAAAAGAATATAATCAGAATATACTGTGTGAAAAAATTTAAGTTAAAAAAGATAATCACAAGGGAGTGTTCAAACATTAGAGTGAAGGAAGGATGATAAAATCTCAAGGAGCAAAACCTTTTCTTTCCACCTCGGAGACAGATGTGTCAGGTGGGTCATTTTTATGTGGCTTTGCAATTCCAAGAACCCAGAGTGGATATGAGATCAGCTGAGGAGCTGCAGTATTTATATAATATCCGGTAATGTCTTTTTCTCTCCTTATTTCATTTTTCTCCCCGCCCCCACACACAGTAAAGAAAAATGCTTCATCTAGAAATGTCAAGGAATCGGGCATACATCCGAAGGGCATTTTAGTTGCTCGGCGTGCAGCTGTGAGGGAGATGATTGTAAGAGACATGCTTTCTGCCGGAGCCACCATGTGCAGCTGTGCCGTGTGTGCACTGTACAACCCTGGGCTGGGTTATTCTTATTGTCTATGCAGTCGTCTCCCTCTCCCCAGGTTGTTCATGCAACATGTGATGCATGGGAGTCCTTGGCACACAGAGAAAACCAACATTGTCTAGATCTGAAGGACCCCAGTGCCTCACGAGAAACATTTTGCCAAGTGGAGGTGGTCCTGGGCTAGAGATGAATTTCTTTTGTGGGTATTCTGGTGCACATTCATGAGAGGAGAGGCCCAGAGAAGGGCCTGGACACGAACGTGTGGGATGGGAAGGAGCTGGGGTGAAGGCTCCTCCTTCCTCATCTCAGGGCCCTGCCACATTTATGACAGAGTGAGGGGTGAGATGTGAGCTCTCACTGATGTCAGCCTTCTTTCTTTACTACGTGTAGTGTCACTTCCAATGTCATCAGCTAGAAGCAGTTCGTTTTCCAGAACTGCCCTAAAAACGAGCCCTGTAGCTTGTCTGACTTGGAGAGTGAACAGGAGATTGGATGAAACGATTCAGTGGCTGGATTGCAGACCAGGGGCTTAAGTAGCAAAACCTTATCGCCACACAGTTCTTCTCATAAAGATACCAGGGTCAGGCACCGGGGAGATGGCTCAGTGGGTAAAACACTTGATGCCCAGTCACCCATGTGAAAAAAAAAAGTCAGCTGTAATCCCAGAGTTGTGGATGCAGAGATAGGGGAAATCCTTGGGACTCATTCTAGCCAACTTGTGAGATCTCCATTCAGTGAGAGACTCCGCCTCAAACTAAGATGGAGAAGCAGCTGAGGAAGATACCTGAGTTGATCGCTACCACCCCGCATCCATTTCCCTACCACAGAGAGCACTGCGCCCCTAAGGACCTTGCTTTGGCCAGGTCACCTCTTTAAAGGCTCTGTCTCCTGAATAACAATATGTCATCAGTGTTGCACCTTGAAACAGTTGCTGTGTCCGTTGATCTGTCCGTGTGGTCCTTCTCATCTCTGTGAAGTGACGGTAGAAATGTCTGACCCTGCATCGCCTGCTTGCGCACAGGGGCACTAGGGGTTGTGCAACTAGCACTGCCTTCTTCAATCATGTGACCTGTGAGGAGATTCTAACTCGCTCCCAACACCTGCAAACAGAAAGGCAACAACTCCAGGAGAATTGTCTAGTGGAGAAAGCCCTGGAGAACGGTGTTTAGCGGTCGAAATCCCAGGGGCCGGGCTAGCCAAATCTGACTGTTCCCTCTTTGAGAAGGAACCCTGGCAGAGGAGGAAGGATGTGCTTGCCGTGCCAGAATTGCATTGGAAGCAGTTTAACCTTGGACTTCAATGTTGGGATGGTGGTGGGAGCTGGGAGCCATTGGAGACTCTTTTCTGGTTCTACTGGCGCCATTGTATCACCCAAGAGGGTGAGACAGATGGCATCGGTAAGGAGGTTCAGGAGGTGGCTTTCATTTGGGTGTGCAGCTTTCTCAGTGATATTTCTCAAAAATTCTCTTCCTCCAGCCTGACAGCGATGCGTGACTGAGGAGCTCAGGACTCCAGCCTGTTTCTGAAAGATGGTTCTACTTGTTTCTCAACAAACCCAAGAATGAACGCTAAGTAGCAGCTCTTGTTCTTTGGATTCAGTGCCCCAGAAAGCAGCACCTTCTGGTGGGAAACTGTTTTGGAAGGTTGTAGAATCTTCAGGAGGTGGAGACTTACTGGAGGAAGTAGGTCACAGAAGATGAAGTTTTATAATCAGTCCTATTTTCTGTCTGCCAGCAACCTCCCAGTCCTGCTTCCATGCCTTCCCCACTATAATGGACCATATCCCTTTAAAAAGTATTTATTTCTAAATTGCACTTGTGTGTGTGGGGGGGTGTGCCACACATGCATACATGTTGTATAAGTTTCCTCTGAGAAAAAATATTCAGGGAATTTCCTTAAACAGGAAGGCAAACAACTCAAAACAGCTTCAGGAAGTCCCTGAAATTGACCAGACTCACTAGGCCCTTCCCCGCCAGAGTAAGCAATAAAAACTGAGAGTCCCTCACAGACCATAAGAACTAAGCTGCAAAGAAGATTCTGAGACCATACCAACATCCTGGAAGAAGCAGAAAGAAACCCTGGCCAGCTACCTGGAAGAGGGTTAGAATAGAGTCACGTGGAAGGAACACTCTCCAACCTTTTGGGCTGCCTAGGCTAGGCAGTGTGCTCTAGGTTTCCTGAGTGTTGTGAGCTATCACCCATGCTGGGGTAGGCCTTGGTAATGCAGCCGTCTTTGAGTCATTTCTGCTCCTGTAAGCAACGCCTCACCCCTATTCCTGTCAGTAACCCCAAAACTCAGTGGTTCAACAAGATGGACACTGGTGTGTTGTGGGTTCCCTGTCTGGGGTGAGTACATGTGTATTGAAAAAGGAAAAGTTTTGCCAAACAACAGTACATGTGGGTTCAGGTGCCTGTGGAGGCCAGAAGATAGTGTTAGATCCCCCGGAGCTTGTGAGTCACCCAACATGGGCGCTGGGAACCTAACTCGGGTCCTCTGCAGTTCATGCTCGTAACTGCTGATCTCTTCAGCTCCATTTCCCTTCGAAATCATGAGTCAAATACTGGCCTTCCTTAAGTTGCTCCTGCAAGGCATTTTGCCACAGCAATGAGAAAAATAATGATGTAGGTTCATTTAATCCAGGGACTTTGTGTGCGTCAGAATTCCACAGGAAACTTTAAATTCTGTGGACTGGCCTGACTATATCCGGGGAGATTTCATTTACACCCAGGTGATTCTCAGATTCAGTTGGGTTTAAGAACACTGTGCCAGGGGCTAGCAAGATGGCTAAAAAGTGTAAAATGTCTGCCACTAAGACTGATCACCTGGGTTTCATTCCTGTGATCCACATGATGGAAGGGAAGAACCAACTTTCACCAAGTTGTCCCCTGATCTCTTTACGTGCACTGCGACACACACACACACACACACACACACACACAGAGAGAGAGAGAGAGAGAGAGAGAGAGAGAGAGAGAGAGAGAGAGAGAAACACAGCACTAGACCACTATCCCAGCTCTGGATTTCACTTTTAGGGATTATGGTCTCTCCATGGAAACAGCAGGGAATAAATCACTGTTTTATTGAGGCTCTGATCATACAATTGTGATTTATTTCTCATTTATTCTAGCTTATGGTTACCAGACTCATTCCATTAGTGAAAATAATTAGGAGCAGAAAGTTTGCTACTATTTACTGAGCACCTACTGTATTGTAGACATTGTTGTAGATGCAGGGGACGCACAGCCCTGCTCTCATGAAACTTACATCCCAGTCTAGAAGACAGATGATTTGGGCTACTGTGAGCCCCTGGACCATTAACCCCTGTTATTTTTAGCACACGCTTTCACTCGAAGAACCTTCAAATTTTGCTGGTAAATGATATTTTATCCTACAGACCAAAAACATGATCAAAATAGAGGGTGATAGAGGCAATCAATAAAACAGCCCCAGCATCGTCTTCAAACAATAGCACAGTGTGCACAGTGTGTACCTCCTGACACCTTAGGCATCAAGATACCATCTTGTTTGAGTGTGGCTGCTAGAAGGGACTTTTGGGTGGCGATGATGGACGCAGGTATTCCAGTGATCGAGTTGGAAGCTTGCGTGTGGTGAACGGCAAGGGCTAGCCGGCCACGCAGAGACATGGGGTAGTGTTCCAAGTAATGGGGACAGTAGGTAAAATGTCTTAAGACAGAAGGAGACCTGTTGTGTCAGAGAGAGGAATGACAGTTGCTTTGTCCAGGGTCCAGTGAGTCCCTGGAGGACGGTGGAGACAAGATCTACAAAGTGGGCGGGTGGGCTGTATTAGTCGGGGTTCCTTAAAGGAGCAGAACTTGTGTGAATCTGCGAGTATGTGTGCTGGTCTCATAGCTGGAGGTATGAGACCCCCAGGAGTTGGTTCTTCCTCACCACTTTGTGGGATCCGGGTTGTCAGCGCTGTGCAAATGCCTCTCCCAATGCTATCTCACCAGCCCTGGTTCGGATGTGGGAAGATATATACGAGGTCATTTGGCTTTGTAAATAGCTAGGTTGGTCCTTGAACCTGACTCCAAACCTCACAATCCCACTTCCTCTCCAAATGGCAAGTGTCACCATCATGGGTTGGAAACCTCACTGGGTCACAGTTGCCAGTTTGGCCCATCTCACATGTCCTGGCAAATGACAGTCACTTGACACTGTTGGCCTTTTCCAAGCCTTAAAGTTTAAAAACACTGGCTTTATTTCTGATTATACATGCTGAGCTGGTGTGTCAGCCAGCAGCTCAGTTACACACTTTACTGTGGGTTCTTGTGGTTCTTTTTGTGCTGGGGACGAGGCTGTCATTTGCCTATGGTTTTGTGGACTGCTGTGGATGGGATCACGGACATTTTTTTTTTCTTCAGCTAAGACTCTTCTAAGACATAGAAAGCCCTTTCAGCATCTGGTGGGAGGGCAACCAGCAGGGGTGAACCTCCTGGAACCAGTGGTGTGCACCCATGTCCCTTAATGCTTAGGTTGCCAGGAAACCAAACAGCAACAGAGAAAGGGCTTTCTGAGGTCACAGGAGGCCCAGTTTGTGTTAATGGCATAAATTGAAGTTACGTTTTAGAACAGTGGCTCTCAGCCTTCCTAATGCCGCGAACCTTTAGCGTAGTTCCTTGTGTTGTGGTGACCCAAGCCATAAAATCATTCTCGTTGCTACTTCATAACTGTAATTTTGTTACTGTTAGGAATCGCGATGTAAAATTCTGTGAATTTCAGGGTAGCTGATTGGTGACCCTGCGGAGGTCAAGACCCATTGCTTTAGTGCTTTAGCCTGGGTGGGATTGGTTCTCAGCAGAGCTAGTCTCTGAAGAGCACATCTAAAGAGAATATCTGCTCAGTGAATGGAGGTGCTAGCAGCTCTGTCTCTGTCTGTCTGTCTCTCTGTGTGTTTGTCTGTGCGCCAGAGATGTTAGTGGGTGGAGATGCTCCACAATCTCCTCGAATGTTGTCTCCCAGGCCTCTCTTTCCATCATGGCTGCGTTTTGTGAAACTGAAGCAGTTGAAGGTGTTTTCAGACTCTGCCCTGGATCAGCATTGCGTTCATCCCTGAGCAGCTTTGTGGAGCTGTGATACCGCAAGTGTACTGACTTTGAAATCTAGACATGAGCCTGGCAAGCTGTTCCAGCAAGACCCTGGGGGGCAGGGGCATTCTGATGTGCCTGTTAGTTTGAGACCCAAAGGGAAATTATAGTCTCTCAATCCAGCTTTGCCAATCAAGTGGCTACCTGCAGCTCATGTCTCCTTAGGCCTCAGCTTTATGTGATAAGTCAGGGTTCCCCAAACACCCAGCCCTTTCAGGGAGGCTGAACTGATGTGCCCCGTCTAGTGAAACCCTCAGTTCTGTGGCCTCTGGACTGTTAGCAGGCCACCACAAGTAGGCCAGGTGCTCAATGAAAAGGGCTCCCAAAGAAGCGTGAGATGACTGTTTTCTTGTGACCTTTCATGTCTCAGCTCAGCATCTGCCACGGTGCTTCTATTGTGATTCAGAATCTTCTCCACAAAGAGGAAGCTGGGGCCGGGTGCCAGGGCCCATCTTTCCTGTTGCCCAGGGTACCAACTGCATTGTGCTTGTGGCGACTTCGCATATGTAAGAGCAAGAACAGAATGACTCCTCCTCCCAAACACTTCCTGACAGTCCGCCAGTCACAGAAAAAAAAAGATCGTGATTAAGATGCCCTCTCTATGCCAGGGACTAGCAAAAGTGACCGAAATGTCCAGGATCGAAGGCGCGCGCTGCTTCCAGACACAGCTCCTCCTCTATCACCCGCAGTCTTTAAAGGTCAGTTTATAATTAGGATGGGTTTGTAAGACTTCTTGATGACCCATCCCCAATTCTTAAGACAAGTCAGAGGAAAGAGAATTGCTCCCACCCCTTCCTGACCATCAGGGACCTTCAAACTCAGGTGGAATGCTGGGATTCCAGAAATGATACTGGAGGGGCTGGGGATGTGACTCAGGGGGTAGAGCACCTGTCTAGCATGGGTGAAGCCCTGGGTTTGATACCCAGAATGGCATAAATTGAACATGGTGGTACATGGCTATAATCCCAGTACTTAGGAGACAGAGACAGGAGGATCAGAAGTTCAAGGCTGTCCTCAGCTAAAGAGCAAGTTGGAGGTCAGGCTAGGATACGTCAGACTGTCTCAAGGAGGAGGAGATGGAGAAAGAAGTGGAGGAGGACCTCATGGAGGAGGAGGAGATGAGAGAAGAGACCATTAGTAGGATGACTCTAGGTGCGTTATGAGCTAAGCAGAGCTCACCCGGAAGGAGGTTGGTCTTTAGGATGAGGCTGGAGGGCAAGTTCCAGCTCATCAGTCAGTGACTGAGGCTTGTTACCCAGCATGTGTTTCAGTGTTGGTATCTGGGAAGTGGATAAGGAGTACCAGCTTCTCGAGGTGACTCCAGAATTGATGCCCCAAACCACCTCGTATACACAGACAGTCTAAGGTGGGAACTGATATGATATAACATTGCCTGAGTGACTCTTTTCAGAGATTCTGTTAAAACTACACAGATCCAAACCAAGTGACACTTCTGGACCCTGACGCTTGGCACCCACACTCATTTGTTCACAGAGCTGACAAAAGTCCATCGAGCACTAGCCCAGCTGTGGGCATTTTCTAGGTCCCAGTGGTAGCAGATCAAGGCCGAGAGCAACCCTGTTGCAGACACTCATACGCTTGCATTGGAGTTGCTAGAGGCTGGCAGGTGAGGTGGCTCCTGCAGGCTTAGACTCTCAGGGGGCAAAAGCCCTCCAGGGAGCAAATCTTAGCCAGGCCGTCCTCTGCCACTCACCAGACCAGGAGGAAGGAGAAGGGAGGCTGCTGTCTGTAAACCCAGTGCATGGACCCCAGCCTCTGCTCCACTGATCTGACAGACACTAAAGTGTTCACTGTCACTGGAGGGCTGCATGCATGGGAGACAGACATACAAGAGTCGGTGCCAGCTTTTCCTTTAAACTGTTACGAGACCCGTCTTTTCTGGTGACAATCTGGCAGATGTTTTCTCTCGCTAGCCTGATGAGTCATGCCCAGAAGCAATGGATCAAGTAGAAAAGCAAACACACAAATGAGCAGGAGAGAAACAACTCTCATATGAAGGGGTCTCTTTTTTTTTATGTGCCCTTGGGTGCTTTGTCTTTAACTTAAACAAAGATCTCGCGAGGTTGGCAAGACTTCATGAACTCACTTCTCAAGAGGCAGACACTGGGCACAGATGCTAGCTGGCTATCAACAACAGAGGAGGGCCACCAGTTCTGGGAGGCTAGGAGCCTGGTTAGTCACCTTAGGTACGTCTTTGACAGGGTGATTGTGATGCTGTCTGTGGTTTCCGTGTCTTCTGGTCACTGCTCAGATCTGTACTATGGTGAGATGTCCGGCTGTCTTGGTTCTGCTTTCAGGACCAATGAGCTGGTCCTGCTGGGACAGCTTTTTGGGAGAGTGACTCTGGCCTGTCATATTAGAGTTGTAACAAGAAAAAACAGGAGAAAAGGGGGCATCAAGAAGCAACTTTGGTGCACGGGGGAGAAAGCCTTCTGTGGTTTTACTCCGGGAAAGGGGCAGGCCTTTTGCTGTCCTTGCTAGAGGATTCTTCCTGTAGACAGACTCTGAGCCCAGGTGGAGAGAATGGTGAGCCAGCGCTTCAGTGTTCTGGATTCAGCAATACGAACTAGAAATGGCGTTGGCTTTGCCAAACTGTTCCTCTTCATCCTTCTTGGAGACTGCTTTCCTTGAGCTTGTGGGAGGAGGGGGAAATAGGACCTGGCTTCTACTTTGGTTTCCTCTTCTGGAAGGATAAAGGCCATGGCAGTCACTCCAGTCAGAAGGTTCCTGAAGAGAAGTCTGTAGGCCTGGGTTGGAGACCTTGCTCTGCCAGTTGTCTGTCTTAAACTAACCGACAGCTGTCACTCTTAAATCAGTGTTGTTACCCTGTCTGGTCTGAATGTGAGACTCCAGGAGAGCAATGGAGTTCGAGCAAGCCTGATGCTGGTCAGGGCGGCCTCTCTCTGCATCTTGGGCTTCATTCTATGAATGAACAGAGTAAACCTCAGCCATGTCTTCCCACAGTGATAGTGCCAGAGTTACAAATCTTTCCTGGGGTTGAGCCTGTCACATCTGGGAGTTGCCAGTGGGGCGGAACATTCTTCTGTGACTTAGGCCGTATTTATGCAGTTACAATCTTGGTCTCTCTACATCTCCCCGTGACAGTCTCTACTCCTAGCATCTGGTACTGATGGTAACCCTTCGGAGTGGTCTCTGGCTTTAAGGTGACACACAACGTTTGAGGCACTCCCTCACTGCCCACATTGCACACTCTGAGATTTATTAGGGTGGGCACTCACCAACTCTCCCTCCCTCCGACCCGCAGCAGGAGAAGTCTTAAAAGTCTTAAGCTGTGGCTTGATGTACTGCTCAGATGTGTGACTAATCCCTGGAGCGACACATGGTTTTCCTTCCTTTTTTTCTCATCTGGATAAAGAGGGAAAAAATTCAAATCTGTAAGCTTTGCAAGTTCTCATTCTTCCCCAGAGAAGCAAAGTGAGGAGAGGGGTTGCCATCCACCTGCAGGGGTTGGCAGACTCTGAACAGGTTGACGTGCCCTGGGATGGGCTTATCACAGCCATAGTAGGAGCAAGAGGCTAGGAACTGTCACAAAATCTGTAGCTTGCAACGCCACGTTGAAAGCATTGTCTTTACAAAAAGATTTGCTTTATATTTAATTATGTCTACATATGTATATCCATGTGTGGTTTGTGTACATGAGGGTAGGTGCCTGCAGAGATCAGAAGTGCCTGATCCCCATGGACCTTTAGTTATATCAGTTGTGAGCTGCCAGATATGGGGCCAGGGAATGGGACTTAGATTCTCTGAAAGAGCAGCAAGGGTTCATAACCGCTGACCCAGCATCCAGCCCCTGAAGCTATAGTCTTGTCTGTATAACAGGGGTACTGATATGGATGGTTCCTGAGGTGCTTTTGGTTCAAGTTAGTTTCATTAAATTCTGTAACTGTAAGAGAAGGAGACATTGACATTTTACCATTGAATTTCTAATTCAATTGTCTTATGTCTTATATCTAATAAGATAAATGTATGAATCTTAAGGAATGTTTATTACTTATTTGTTTTCTTTTCTTTTTTGGATTTTCGAGACAGGGTTTCTCTGTGGCTTTGGAGCCTGCGCTGGAACTAGCTCTTGTAGACCAGGCTGGTCTCAAACTCACAAAAATCCGCCTGCCTCTGCCTCCCAAGTGCTGGGATTAAAGGCGTGCGCCACCACCGCCCGGCATTTGTTTGCTTTTCGAGACAGGGTTTCTGTGTGTAACAGTCCTGGTTCTCTTGGAACTTGCTCTGTAGATCAAGCTGGCCTCAAACTCACAGAGATCCACTTGTTTCTGCCTCCCAAGTTCTGGGATTAAAGGCATTCACCACCACCCCCTGGCCTTAAGGAACTTTTAAAAAGAACCCCATTCTATACTTCTACTTGATGCTCCTGATCCAACTCAGTCCCATTTTAACAACTCAGCCATAACCGTATAAATGTGACTGTATGCTTGTACTATCTATATGGTATTCTGACCTTTTCATATTGGCAGTGAAGTTGGAAGAAGAAATTCATATTCAAGAGAAAAACAATGTGTGGGAAATTTATTGAATGCCAAGTGGTAAGAATCAAGTGTCAGAAGACCCCTGGAGGAATGAATGGGAGCATTTGACTTGTGAGAATGGGGAAGCTGACTCAGAATGGGGCTCTCGAGAATGGAGGCACTTTTATTCTATTAAGAGAAATTGCGTTGTATTGCAAGCTTGCATGAAAATGTCCTTTCATTACCCAGACTGAGATGGGGAGGGAGGGAGGAAGAGAGGTAGGAAGAGAGAAAGAAAGGAGAGAGAGAGGAAGTGAGGAAGTGATTCTGGGCAGAGGGCCATGTGAGCAAGGCCCAGAGGCCTGGAGTCCCCTGGCTTTTATAAGAGACTTAGCCTAGGGAAGCTTAAGCAAAGTGAGGGCCAAGGCTGATCAGAATGTTGGCAAGACGGCAAATTAGCTCAGAATAAGGAGGTTTCTTGAAGATAAGTAGACACAGACTTACGATAGGGAGCTGTTAATATTAGTCAGCAACTGTCAAGAGGAATCGATGTGAATCTAAGTGGAGGCAGAAGGGGCAGAGAGGAAGACAGGCTGGTTCAAGGAGTTACACAGTAGGACCAAACCTATCCACCATGGCCAGAGGGCTTCCGCGTCTACCCAGGGGTTCCATAGATCTGTCGTATCTGATACAGCAAATTATGGCAGTGGGAAAAACAGCGTAAATAATTTTATTACAGGTGTCAAAAGTGAGGCTGATTGGTTAGCTGGCTTATCCTAGGTCATCTAAGGAGGAGACCCTTGGCCAAGTGTGTTGTCTATCGATGGGAAGCAGAGAACGGCACACCTGCACTGTCTCTGGCCTTGTCCCAGCCCTCTCCCTCTGCGGCTGATGCTATAGAGTCCTCCAGAAGCCTGTCACATGCTCTCTTTCCATCTTCCCATCACCACCCACTCCCTGCTCATCAGAGCCTCACTTCCTGCCTCAGTGTGTTTTTTCAAAGGCAATGTGAGCCATTGTTGCTTAAACTCGTCCATGAGTTGCCATTGCTCTTACAACAGAGGTAAGCTTCTCAGTGTCCCTCAAAACTCTTCTAATACCTGCGACCCTGATGATGACCCTGAGCTGGGCATATATAAGGGACTCCCAAGACCTGCTCCCCTGGTCATTTTTTTACAGAGCAAAGGGAAGGAAAGAACGTCCATCTGGATTTGACATCTCAGGCAACCATGGCAGGAATGATGTGGCACTCTGGTTCATGGGGCATCAACTTACCCTCTTTGTACTGTCTCTATTGTTAGGAAAATACATTTTTAATATTAATCCTATGGGTCATTGTGTTCGTTAAATTACTGTGTAGTTGTAAAGTACTCAGAGAAGTGGTTGCTACACCAAAAATGCTCACTATATGACAGCTATGTGTCTTAATTTCCTGTAGTTGTCAACTTGACACAGCCTAGAACTGTCTGAAAGGAAAGCCTTGACTGAGGACTTGCCTAGATCAGATTGGCTCCTGTGGATGTCTGTGAGTAGTTATCATGATTGTTGATGGATGCAGGAGGACCCAGCTCACTGCGGGCAGTACCATCCCTAGGCAAGCAGTTCTGAGTCATATAACAGAGCAGGCTAAGCATGAGCCTCGAATGACCCAGCAAACAGTGTTTCTCCTGCCTTGAGTTCCTGTCCCAGTTTCCTTCAATGGTAGATTGTGACCTCACGTATAAGCTAATAACCCCCCCCACCATGTTACTTTTGGTTAGAGTGCTTTATTACAGCAACAGAAAGGAAACTAGAACACCAGGGCTACTGAGAATGCCTTCTACCACAGCTCCTGCATCTGGAGTTAGTATCTGAGACTCTGGGGCCCGCCCAGCTTTGCCTGGCTGATGCCTGGCCTGCAGATAGGAGCCGATCAAGCAGAGCTGAATCCAAAGCTGAGAGCCACTCACAGCCCCACCTGAAGCCTGAGCCTCATGGAATGAATGCACACATACAGACGTCAATCAGCCTAGGCATTTCACCTCATGTGATGTCTGGGCACTGTAGAACCAGTATCCTTGGGAACTAGGCATAGAGATGACAGATGCAGCCAGAAACAGGTCCCCTAGGAGGGGCTGTTTAATCAAGGGATAGGATAAGCATATCTGGGAAGGTATGTCTGGGGAGTTACATGACCTTTTCATTAAGAAGCTCTTGATTTCACAGCACCCCAGTGTAAGGGGTAAATGCAGCTATGTGGGCTCATGGTACCGTCTGTATCAGTTTGCTTCTGAATCGAAGAGTCCAATGAGGTCGCTCAGCTACAACCCGGAGTCTGGCACTTTCTAGTGATTTTAGTAAAGTAGCAGGCATTGTTACTATTAGCCCCCGGTGATAGTTTCATGGGAGGTGACTTTGCCTGGTTCATAATGACGATTCTGGAAAGGGGAGATGCGGGTTGTACACATGCTGGCTCTGCCCCTTCAATCTCTCTGTCCTTTCCTGGGTCACTCTGTAGAACAGAGCTCCCCGGAGGCCTTGGTGAGGACTCAGTGAGTGACTAGATGCAAATTGGGTCGAGCAGAGGCACTGTCATTGTCCCCATGGGGCTAATTTGCAGCCTCGAGATCACTCCCTGGGCACTGGGCACAGCCTGGCAGTTCCTCATTTGTGATGTAAAGGTACTTACTTACCTTTGAGTGTCTTAATCTCACAGCTATAAAATGGAAGTGATACTGGTACCCAATTTATAAATTCTTGGAATCGAATATGACAAATATTACACAATATTAGGTGATTCTGTACTGCTGATGGATGGATAGCTCACGGCAGATGTCTGGAGCCTGTTTCAGGTCCAGTGCTGACCTCTGTAGAGTGGGCTTCCCAGCTTACGAGTCTGCTTCCCTACTACCATGGGCCCCTTCCCAACTCAGAAAGTGCTCGCTGCTGGCCTCGTCCATGTCAGTGGTAACCTAGGTCCCCACAGACCTTTGGTGCAATGATCTAGGCCAATGGATGAACTTTACTTTCCTGAGAGTAAACTCAGGGGCACACATGTGTTGGAAACTCTCTTGCTCATTCATCAGGCCCTTTGCTTCACTGTGCAGAAGGAGCTGGCAGGAGGTGGAGTGAGGGATCGGGTCACGGGCTTAAGCACTGGCCTGGGCTTTAAGCAGGATGTTTCCTAGGATGACCTGCAGCCAGAGATCAGCCTGAAGCCTGAGCAAGTTCTTCCTAGGGTTCAGCCTCTCCGTGTGTCTCAGTGAATAGATTGCCATTAGAGATAAGGGATGGTGTCAAATACGGTATAATCACAGTGAATCATTTGCGGCGTCCACCGTGTGTGCTAGGCAGTCCTAATTCACAGGAGGTGAACAACATTTTCATCCCCACTGTGCCGGTAAGACATGGCGGACTCTAGACATGGCTCCCAGTCAAACTGCTTCTTTGAGTTTGTGTTGGGTCTCCAGAAGCTAAGACTTGGCTGTCTAGCACGCTCTTCATTGTGATGGGTGCACTGTAAAAGACCTCTAGCAGCCCTTCCTGGACCTATGTCTTCATTTCATCAGCAATGACCACTCAATGATGGGTCAAAGTTCTCAGCCGCTTCTTCCTACCCTTTTCTCCAGGGAAGAAAAAGACGTCGTAAGACGTGAGATCCCCTTCACCCAGGCTCAGTTATTATCGAACTACCCATGAGTCAATGTGGTCAGCAAAAGTCCCAACAGTTCCCCATGAGCCAGGGAGTCCAGAGGAGCCACTTCAGTTAGAAGTTAATGCCATCTCTGACCCATTGTTTCCTGGGAGCCTGAGGTGTCTAGGACCCTGTCTCTAGATGTCTCTGGGATGAACCTACACACACACGTCCTCCAGGTTACTTTAATAATCAGATTTTGGATCTTTCATTTGGATTTTAATGACATGACATGTGAACAGGAAAATACAATTTGAGGCCATTAATCAATTTGAATTCATTCTGCCAACATTATTCGTCACTGCTTCTGTCAGTTAGGGCCCTGGAATTTCTCATTATTTTGATAAATGCTTAATAAATTAGTTGTTTTTGAAATGTAGGATAGAATTTTTTTTTAATCAGCCAGAGGGTCATGCTGCTACTCAGAGCAGAGCAGTGCCAGCCAGCAGCTGTCACCGTTTCTAGGCCTGACAAGCAACAGAAAAAGACAGTGAGGTGTCAGAAGAGGGCTTTACACAGTCTCTGTGGGGACTCCATTAACTCACCACCACCCACAGGGGGAATTCAACATCATGGCTCCCTGTTGATGAAGCCCAACCAGACACTGGTGGATGATAAAGAGCAGCCTGGAGGAGCCTGGGGCAGACTGGAGTGCTGTGGGAGACAGGAGAAGATCACCAGGACATCTGCATGGCTCCCCACACTGATGTTGGTTGCTGGGCCTGATGAGCATGAGAAACGGTCTCTACCCCAGGGAACTCTCTGCCTGTGGCAAAGGTGCCAAAGGATCACTCCATGCTTCTTCCATGGCTCTCGGGATGCTGCTGGCAATAGTGTCAGATGGAACCTTCCTCCTTGCTCTTGGTTCATGGTCCCACAGTCTTTCCATGGGGTGAGGATTTTCGCTGAAAAAATAATTGTGACAAACCTGGGCAGCTCTCTGTTTTTCAGTTGCAGATGTAGAATCTGGTGATTTTGTTGCAAGAAAGATGTTCCAGTTTTGGTTCCAGCGTTCATGACTGTCCCAGTTCCAATTTCAAGGACCCATGCCTAGGTTATTCATATTATACGTCAGCATAATTTTATTCTCATTCAAGAAAGTCTTGGAGATATGTTTGGGCCCCTGACTTCAATGAGAAAGTACATCAGAGATGGAGTTGTGTGAGAGAATCATCTCCGCTATTAGTCTCCAAATAATAGGACTCTTTGCTTTGCCGTGGTGTTGATTGAGATTGCATGGGTAATCTCACTTTCCTTTAGCAGAGACTCACCAGACCTGAGGATTCCGCGCTCCCCACTTCTTTCATGTAGAATCTGCTGGTGAACATTGCTTTGAAGGAGTTGGGTTCTTCACTAGCGTAAACACAGAACATTTATTTCAGGTTCTATCTTGTATCTAATGCTCTGTTCATGTGAAAGGACATATAATTTCCTGTTCATTTTACCCTGATACTCATCAGCTTTCTCCACACTAGGAGGATGGGGTTGTAAAAGTTTGTTTCTCTCATTGCCAGGAGGCCAACAGCTACAACAGTACAGGCTCATCATAGCCAAACAATAAACAATGAATAACTTTTTTTAAATGTGCATTGGTGTTTGGCCTACATGCATGTCTGTGTAAAGGCATCAGATCCCCTGGGATCTGGGATTACAGACAGTTCTGAGCTGCCATGTGGGTGCTGGGAATCGAACCCTGGTTTATCTGGAAGAACAGCCAGTGCTCTGAACACTGAACTACCTCTCCAGCCCCAAGCACTGAATAACTTTGTGAGTCTTCTCCCCCTCTCCCCATGAGGACGCGGAGGTGAGGATGAGCCTTTCCATTTACGAATGGGGGAACTAAGACTCAGACTGTAGATACGTTTAAAGATAGTTTAATTTATGGGCCACCATCTGAGGTTGAGAGGAAGGGAAGTGGTTTGAAGATAATCGTTTCACTGGGAACCTTTCTTCCATTATTCTTATATTTTAAATTTCCATTCAAGCATGTATTGCATGCTTAACGTATTCCTTCATGTATTCTAGCCTCATTTCCCTTGCTCTGCTCCCCCCACTATCAGTTACCTTTGTCCCCTAGAGAGCTCACTGATAATTTCATGTCCTATGCTCCTACATGATTTTATGTGTCTATATAAAGTCTAGGAACCACAAGTGAGAGAAAACACAGGATGGTTGTCTTTCTGAGACTGGCTTCATTTGCTTAACATGATTGATTATTTCTAATTGCATCCATTTCCCTCCAAGACTTATTTATGGCTGAACAAACTACCATTGTATATATACGCCATAATTTTGGGAAAAAACTAATTATCAGGTTTTCAAAAATTTTTAAAATTTAATTAAAATATTATTTTATCATTTCCCCTTCCCTTTCTCCCCTCCTATCTCTCCCATGTTTCTCCCTCACTAAAATTCATGGTCTCCTCTTCTTTAACCATTGTTGCTTCATATGCATATAAATGAATAAACATGAATGCAGCCTGCTGAGTACATTCAGTCTTGCCTGCACCTGCATGTTTCTAGGACTGACCCCTTGGTATGGGAAAGCTAGTCAGTGGGCTCCTCTCCAGGGAAGGCTAATTATTCCTCCCTTAGTGGTTAGTTGTTTGACGTTCTTTATGTTGCAATGTCGACCGATGTTGGAATCGTCCAGGTCTTCCATAGGAAGCCCTTGTAGTCCCCAGTTTTACTCCATTCTTTTGTTGCTAGACACTCAGGTTGGTTCCATAGCAACTAACATGAATAGTGCTACAGTAAACACTGATGTGCCAGTGACTTTGTGATGTGTTGATGTGGGGTCTTGGTAAATACCTAGCAGTGGTTCAGCAGGAGTATGGTAGATCTATTTTGAGTGTTTTGAGACACCAGGAATGATTCTTGAGCTCACTTATGCTTACTGGAGGCAGTTCCATGACTTCTTATCATGAATCTGATCCCTCGAACTGATTACTTGTTCTTCCTATTCCACTAGCATTGTTTGGAGAATTTTTATCCATGAAGTGATTACGGAGGAAGCACCAATTGGCCAGGCCTTTAAGTAAATATTATCTTGCTTCTTCCTTGTGTAACCATAACCTGCTTCTCACTGTATGCAAGAGCTGAACACAGGCCAAGGATAGTAACATCTCCTAAATCTCCATGACCAAGCCAGAGCTATCCGTTTTGTTTCTGTCCATCTCTTTCTGAGCCCATGCATGTGTTCATCTCTCTAACAGAGAACCTTGTCCCCTCTGCAGCTCCAGTGCCTAGCCAGCATCTGCTATTAGTAGGTATGACATAGTAATGTCAGCTGAGTTGATGCGTTCCATCAACCCCTCAGCACCTCAGGGTTCATCTTGAGTCCTAAAGGTTCTTACATCCTACTTCAGGCCTTTCTCTTGGGAGTTCATTGTGCCTGGTGAGCAGGCAGATGTGGCATGAGGGGAATTGTGGGCTCTGGTGACAACTAGGCACAGATGATGATTAATTTGGCAATTATTTATTTTGGTCTTAGGAAGCAGTTTTGTCATTCTTTAGTCTTTGATTGATGGGGTGGCTCTCAACAGCATGTGGGTACATTTTCTGCTTCGCTGGTGAGTCCCACAAAGGCCTAGTACATTGATTAAGTTGAGGGGTGTGAGAGGATCCAGGAAGAGAATCTGACATTTGCATTTCAGACAAAGTTACCTGAGTCAGGGGGCTGCAAGGCAGGAAAAATTCTATACCATAGTTTCCCAGACTGAGTACTGAGGGATGGACACATGATATATGGACACTATGTAGATGTTTCTCTAAGCATCCTGGAGAGGAGGGACCTGTGCATTCCTAACTTAAATGCCAGGATGAAGTATAAAGTGTAATAGGAATGTGGAGTAAATCTCTGGCAACCCAGAAGGGAGGCATTCTAGTTGTGGGGTAGAGTCCAGTGGTGATGGTGTAGGGGTCACACAAGAGTTTTTGGAAGATGCCATTTTGAGTCTGGAAGATGGAGATATTGGATGTGTAGAGATGTGAGAAAAACATCTGGACATCAAGGATATCCTAAGCAGCTAAGAGGGGCAGAAATTATGTCAGAGAGCACTAAGTTCCTCCTGGCTAAGCCAAAAGGACACCAGGCCAGAAATACGTAGTAGGCAGTGGGGTCTTTGGGATGGATCCCAGAAACCCACTTTCTAGTTTTGGAGAGCTTGGGTATAGGAGCAGAGATTCTGAACTTTGGAGTCTGATCTTAGGGATGTGAACTTAGATTCATCAGCTGACTAACCCTGGACAGCTGCCCCAGGGGACACCAGAGCACATCTGACTCACCCTTTCTCTGACTCTGTCAGGAAACTGCAATGAAGATTCAAGTAACTCACATAATGTGCTTTTTATAGTTATGGGGAAAGCTGTCAGCACGGGGAACAGATAACGGCTGTCCTGTTATTCTCATTATTGCTAGACCATAGCATCTGTGAAAGGCGATCTTGAGATGTGTAGTAGGTAAGGAAGGCAATGGCCGCAGAAGCTACTTTGGAAATATCTAGGCCATGACTTCCCTTATGAGCATATTTTATTAAGGATGAGCCGTTGATATGGACAGACACTTTTCTTGGTGCTTACAGGGTACGACACCATCCATCAGGAGTCATAGTAAACTGTGCTGTGTATCGGGTGTATTGGAGTAGAGTTGAGCCGATTGTTATAATTGATTAGAGACTTTAGGTAGGAAGAACAGCTCAACTCTAACCATACTTTAGCTTAATTTTATTTTTTATTTTTGAGACAGGGTCTCACGTATCCCAGGCTGGCCTCAAACTCTCCATGCAGCTGAGAATGACCATGAACACCTGACCCTCCTGACTCCACCTCTAGAGTCATGGGATTACAGGCGAGCACTCCCATGCTTGGTTTAATGATTCTGAGACTTGAACCCAGGGCTTCGTGTGTGTAGGTGAGCATTCTACAAGCTGAGCTATGCTCCCAGGCCCCAACATATTTTCAAAAGATTTAGCGGGGTTGTGGATGTAGCTCAGAGGTGTAATATTTGCCTAGCTCCAGACAGACCCTGGGTTCGATCCTCAGGCCCTAAAGCAAAAAGATTTATTTAGCAAGGCCTATGTGTTAAATACTAAATTAAGAACTACAATACGTAGATCAGTGGTCCGTGGTCCCCTCTACCAGCCATCTCAACTGGGGCCACTGATGTGAAAATATCCACAAATGTAGCAACTTCAGAGAAAAAAAAAATCAGCTTAAGGTTCTGAATTTTAGGGTACTAATTAACTAGCTCTAGACCAAGTACCCGCTGCTCCCTGTGACAGCACAACTGTTTAAAAATGTTTTAAAGTTTGGGATATCTCCCAAACCCAAAAAGAAGAGTGTGGTATGTACTCACTCATTAGTGGACCTTAGCCATTAACAAAGGACATTAAGCTTACAGCTCACAAGCCTGCAGAAGCCAAATAGCAAGGTGAACCCAAAGAAAAACATATAAAGAT
>JAQHUG010000034.1:4486703-4496703 GCA_028555095.1 Dicrostonyx torquatus | reverse complement strand
GGATGGAATGCAGTGGCCAGCTGGCAAGTCATTAAAAGCTCTGTGCTGACCACTTAGTACGGATAACCAAATTGATGCTCATACCTTAGCTGTCCATGGCTCTTTGAGTAAGGTTGAGTGAGGCCTTACTCCTCACCCCTGGTCATGTTAGCATATTGATTGCTGTTATCCTTGTTTAGATAAAGTTTAGGAAATCGTATCGGTAAGACGCTGTGGGTGTTTCTTTTGGCGTCCCTAGGAGACACCATCTCACAGCAAACTCCTGGATCCTCTGGCTCTTACAGTCTTTGCACCCACTCTTCCTCAGTGATCTCTGAGCCTTAGGTACAGGATTTGTTCTGTAGACTTATTCATTGGGACTAGGCTCCACAGTTCTGCATTTTAGTTGACTATGGCTCTCTGGAATGGTCTCTGACTGTTTGTCTGTTGCAGTGAAAGTTTCCTCAGTGAGTAGTGAGGACTACACTTATCCGTGGGTAAGGAGAAATACTTAGAAGATAGTTAGGATTATGCTGGCTTAGTAAACATATACATATAAGTAACACTATACAGACTGAGCAAGTTGTATTTATGTATTTAGGAATATGCATAAACACACACACACACACATATATATACATACATGTATACATGTATGTAACAATTAATGAAAAAAAGAGGTCATGAATCTGAAGGAGACCATGGAGGGGCACATGGAGGAGCATTGAAGGGAGAAATGTGTAATTATTATCCCCCCAAATGAGAGAAATAACAATAACATCAAAAACTGTGTTCACGCAGATACTAAGTCACCAAGGAAGAAAAGAGACAGACTTCTGGTCATTGTCTTGTCTGCCTCCTCCTGGTCTGTGCCACAATGTGCACAGCAGTGCACATGGCAGCATCTCATTTGACACTCAACAGTGGCCATCAGAGTGAAAATCATTATCTCCATGGATGGACAAGGTCACAGACCTAGAGAACCAAGCAACTTTCCCAAGGTCACGGAGGTAGTGAATGGCAGAGCTGGGGCTGGGATCCTGGGTGTCAGCTTCTAAAACCATCTCAGCTGCTGCATTCTGGGATCCCTAACATCATGCTCATTAAGTTGACAAGAAACCGATTTTTAATCTCCCTAATGCAGATTCATTGTGCCCTGGTGAAGAAAGCCTGTTCCTCTGAGGTGAGTAATTGATCACTCTCTGTGCATGGAGCGGGATGGCGGAGGTGTCAATACTTCTCTCCTGCTGTGTGGGGTGCTGGAAGACTTTCTGGGACCGCTTACTTCCCTCCGCTTCCAGGGTCTGCTTTAAGCCAATGGTATTCTTCCTCCTCTCAGCCCTGAGATTGGGCTTCAGCTCCTCCCTCAAGTCAGCATTGAAGGATGTCTGGTCCAGCACCGTGCGAAGGCTGCCTCACCCAACGCTAAACAACCCAGTTCTTCATCTATCTCTAAGAGTGATGCAAGCAAGGATGGACTCAAAAGGCCTTAAGTGCCAGTAGGAGTACAATCGGCAGTGACACTACACAGTTTGAGTGTCTCGTGGTTTGTAATGTGCTTTCTAGTGCTCTCCCACCAGTGGCCAGACACTGTCCTCACCCTCTTGACAGTGTTCTTGACATCAAGAGAATAAGGGGAACCCCACCAGCCCATCGGTGAGCTCTTTTCTTCACATGTCAGTTAGGATCCTTGACCTTACATCCATTAGTCTTCCTGAGTTGCAACCCGAGGTGCCATGCGCCCGACACCCTTCGCTGGTCAGTGTAAATGATCTGACAGGGAGGTGGAGGGGTGGATTCTGCTAGCTTAGTACCTTCTGGCCTTTGGCTGAGGACCCTCCAAGTCTGCCAGTCTTGCCCCAGCCTCTGTCAAACACGTGACTTTGAGGTTTCCTGGACTATTCCCAACCTTACGATGCATGGGTAACTAACTGTAGGATGAATGTAAAGAACAGTTCTGGTGTTTTAACCAAGAGAATTGGAGGCCACACTTAACTATTGCAATCCAGTGGCTTCTCCTGTATTCTCAAATCATGTAGCAATCTTCTCTATCCAGTTCTGAAGGGAGGACCTGATTTGGGGGAATCAGGGCAGCAGTATGAGATGGAAATGAAGTGAATGGGAAAGCGAAGGGCCCTTTGTGGCCGGATTTCCAAACAGGGAGGACAGTTTGTGTCCCCTCTGTGTCCCCTCCCTTTCTTTGGAGCTCACAGCACACAGCACGGCAGACACGTGAGTAAGAGAACAGGTTCCCCACAGGAGGTGCTGAGACTTGTCCACACGCATTGATAGCTGATGCCTGCAGCTCCATGAGGCCTTCAGCTCAAGCACGCCTCACTGGCTACACCCTCTCTAGAGCAGAGATGACACTGGATGCCATCTTAGGCGAGGCAGGCACACACATTACTGAGACTTCTGACAGTAAGGAGACTATTTCCCTTCAAAATGTCTCTCATACATGGGCCAAACATCAACCTTGAGCTTCGCTCCTCGAGTTTTAGTTCTTCTACCAGTCACACGATCTTGGTATTATTGGATGTCTCTTGAAGCACAATTAATAAAAACTCAGAGAGAAAAATTGGGGTTCAGCCTGAAGATCTGAAAAGCAAAACAGCCAGTCACTGGTTCTTACTCAGTCTGAAATGGCAATCTTGCTCCAGGAATCTCAGAATGGGACTGTGTTGAGAGATGTTTTCTCCTGTTTTATCATCCTCTCTAGGGCTGGGATTAAAGGTGTGCACCCCCACACCACCGTCATTAAAGGCATGCACTGACTGGTTTCTATGGCAACTAGGGTGGCTATTGGCATTAAAGGTGAGTGTCATTGTGGCTACTGGGATTAAAGGTGTGTGTTACCATAACCTGATCTGTAAGGCTGGCCAGTGGGGCTGTTTTACTCTCAGATCTTCAGGGAGTCTTTATTTACTAAAATACCACTGAAATGCCACAAGAGTCCCTGAAGCTTGATCTGTCTTACTTGTAAAGTCAAAACTATAATACTTGATATCTGTGCAGATCCGATCAGATGATACATGCTTTGTGCTATGGAAACTGCCCAGCGTCAGGCTAATCGAGGCTATTTGAGATTTTTATTATTATTATTATTGGTACTAGATTCTTTGGACGGGGTCACAGAGCCGTTCTTAAGCACGAGCTGCTCTGAGCTGCGGGAACTCTCACTCATCTGTTCAGCAAATATTTTTCAAATGCAGATGACACGAGGGATAGATAAGCAGGAAAGAACCTGGATAAAGTCCCTTGTGTCGTGGAGTTCATATTCACATGGGGAAGACAAACTTTAACAACGAATAAAGCATTTTAAACTGTGATAAGTGCTGTAAGAGAATTAAAGCTGGGAGGGTAAGAACGATACAGACAGCGGCTTTTTTTTTTGGCTTGAGTGGCAGGCAGTAAAACCAGATAAGACCCCAACTTTTTCTGTGTTCTTTCACTCAGAATTCTTCCTGTAAAATCCTGGGGAAAGAGAAGAGCTTGGGTAGACTCAGCATCTCAGGGCAGAGGTTGGAACGACCGTTTTACTAACACAGTAGTTTATTTTGATGGCTACAGAACTTGGGGGTAGTGAGCTAATGGAGCGTGCACACATGGACTGATCCGGCTCAGGCTACATTCACTGACATCATCCCCTTTCACATTCCAGCGAGCACCGAACTTGACAGGCTGGGACCAGTTCCTGAGTCATCACTTTTTGCCCCTCTGCGTTTGGGGAGTGCTCAGTTCTGAGCCAAATGCCAGGCCAGCCCTTCTGAGTATGATTGGCGGGAGGCGGGAGGGGTGAGGAGGCTTCAGAGGTCCTCTTTAACTCTGAAGTTATTAGGCATGTCAGAGGTTTGTAATGGTATGTTGGAGGGGTTGTAGCTCAGCGGCAGAGCACATGATTGGCACGTGCAAGGACCTCTCAGCACCAGGAACAAAGCAAAGCAACATTTCAAATAAAAACAATCAGAAACTCGGAGATGGGAGCACAAACCTACTGCTCACTGTGTTTCTGTGTAGGTACGTACATCTGTCTAACGGTTCTCTGCTTGACCAGCAAATGAGAACCCTCTCATCTCCCATCCATGGGCACTCTCAGATCTGTCTGCTCAGCTTCCCACCAGAGCTCAGCTCAGTGAGAGTTACCCAGCCCTGCCTGAATCAAGCAGATTAAACAGCCTTATCTACATCTCTGTCTCTGTGTGCTATGGGACTTCTCCTCCTGGCTGCAGCTCAGACCCAAGGGCTCTTTAGATGCTTTATTTTTCAACTAGTTGATCTGTTTTTAATTCAAGAGTGACCAAATGCTGGGACAGCCTTAAATAGTAGGGAGGTGAAAGTCAAAGCCATGTTTGTTTCTCACCTGGATGAGGCCACCACTGGCTATCTTCCTGAGGGTATTTCTGTCACGGCTTCCTAAACGAAAGCTTATCAAAACTAATAAAACCCACCATATACAGGTGGGTGTCCTAAGTGTGTGACACACACGGACTCCCTTTACCATAAAATAACAGAGTGAGGAAGGCACCTTCGTTCATCACCCGCAAGATTTTACAGACGAGCAAACTGACACGTGGAGAAGCTGAGCAATTTGTCCAAGATCACACACCAATAAATGGCAAAACTGGAAATTACACCCAGGCAGCCTGGCCCTGAAGTCCATGCTCTTAATCTCAGGCTTATTGTTCCTCCCTGTTCTGAGGAGGAACTAGGCGGTGAGGGTTATTATTGATTGAATCCTGACCAGGTTCCAAACACTGCTGGGTCACCTCAATTAAGGGTGAAAATGGGACATTATCCCGGTTTTATAACGGTTGCAGAACTCTAGCTCAGAGATTAAATAACTCGCCTGCAGGCAAAGGTGGCCAGTGTCATAGCTGTGATTCAAGCTCAGATGTCTGGTTGTAAAGTCGGTCCCCATCTCTGCACCAAAAGATGGCGGATAAAAACACCCCAGAATTAGAATCTCACTCTCCCTTCTTGAAGCAGCATGGGTGTTTCGAAAAACCACATTGCGACCTCCGTAATTTTGCTGGCTTAGCGAGGCAGCTTTTCCCCATGGTCTGTGAGTTCTTCTCTTAGGGCAGGCCCCATGACCGGCAGAGCTGAGCCTCCCCGACTCTAGCGAGGGCTCTAATCATCATGATTTTAGCCTCGCAAAGCTACTGCAAACATCCGAGGCTGTGTTCATGGGGAGGGTTTGAAGACTAAAATCCCGCGAAGGAAATCTGTTGAAGCATGGTGCCTGAAGATCAAACCCTGGGGAATCAAGGACAAAAATCTGGCAGAGCCCAATGCTGCAGAAGTTTTGAGTGATTTCTCTGTGGGCTTGTCCTTGACACAGCTGCTTCAAAGTCATGCTTTCCAGGCCCATTTATTTCCTCCACTGGCCCTTCTGTTCTGGAGACCATCTGCCTATGCGTCCGTCCGTCCGTCTGTCCGTCTGTCATCCATCCATCCATCCATCCATCCATCCATCCATCCATCCATCCATCTAGGTTTTCACTGTGTGTTAAATGTATTTATTACCCTAGTTTCTGGCTAAAATCAGTATCCCCAAATCATGGCCTATAGTGGGAAAGGCATACAAAGTTACTTAATATGTGTATTTGTGTGTGTGTGCTCATTTCTCTGAACCCCAAAGAGGGTGCACCAAAGAAGGCACATTTAATCAATGGACAGGAGGGCCAGAAGGTGTTTCAGACTTTGGCTGTGGGGCATACTGATGACACCATCTGTCCTCAAGTGACCTAGCCTGCCTTGTCACTTACTCTTATTCCGACCAGTGTGGCTTTGAAGACTCCAGTCATTGTCATCACAGTGATCCTTGCAGCAGGTAGCTGGCAACCAAAACCAGGCAGTGGAGATGGGGGTGGAGTCCTGGAGTGGGAAGGAGTGGGCTGTGATCTTCCTCCTGGTTCTGCTCCTGTGCTTGCTGCTTCCCGGTGGACTCCAGGAGAACAGCTAAGCCCGATGCCGCCACCAGCACAGATGGAACCCTTCCTGCCATGCTGTCTTCCCTACCATGATGGATGATGCTGTATGAAGCTGTGAGCCATTTTATACCAGCCAGAACAAGCCTTAAAATGCATGTCTTAGGTATCTGGTCATGGCAGTATAAGAATAACTGGTACACCTGGTGTGTGTGTGTGTGTGCATGCGTGTGTGTGACTTTGTTGTTGTCACTGAAGGTAGGACACGGTATGTAAACAGACTGGAACTGGAATGAATGATGTCTAGGAATGGACACATGCCTTCTGTCAGCCTGGCAACATGGCGTGTAAGGGCAATCTGGTGGGTCACTGAAATAATTTAGGGATTTTGACACCATCACCCCTACAGGTTCCCACACACTCTGCTCCTCCACAGTGGCCACCGCTGCTCAGTACGCAGGGAAGGACCGAGTGCTGAGCAGATTTTCTCGGATTCCTGCTGCAGCTATGCCACCTCCACCACAGGGGATGCTTCTCTGCATGCTTTTGCCTCTGTCCCGCACCAGATCCCTGTTGCTTGTTGTTGGAGAGGGAACTCTTGCTTCTCCCGCCCCTACCTGTCTTCAGTAGACTCTTGAGAACCGGGTCTTCTGCGTTCCTGATGCTCCCCAGAGTGGCAGCCAACCTGTTGGCTCGTCTGAGCTTCAGGTTCCCTAATTTGTAAGTTGGGACTCATGCTCCCCGGTGACAGTGAGGATGGAAAGCCATATTTTAGGACCATTCCCCCAGGTAGTAGTTACTATAATAGGTTTAGGTGCTCTGAATGCAATGAATACAATGTATGTACTTGGTATGACCTCACTTTATTTATTGCCCAAAGCAACCCTGTGGGAGAGGTACTAGGGCCACCCCTACCTTACAGGGGAAAACTGAGGCTTAGAAACTTGAAACAACTTTTCTAAGGTCACACAGGAAGTGAAAGAGCCATGCTCTCAGCCATTTGTTGTCTTTATAGCTGTTACTGAGTGAGCCTCATATCCCTCAAAAAAGTTGGAAGATTTTGGACATAGCTTTGTACCAATAATTGCTATTTTATTTGCAATTTCTTATAAAATAAGCTCAGCTTAAAGTTAAAGCAAGAAAAACTCTTAAGGGGTGAGTTGGGGAGCCTTATAATTTGTGCAGAGACTGGCTACATGACTTTGTTTGCAGGAACTTTCTGTACTTTTTCTGTGGATTTGATTCGCTCTTCAAGGTCACAGGGAACACTATCCTGGTGGCTCTTGAGACTCAGGCAGATGCTGAGGTTGACTGTGTTTACCTATTTTTCACTGTGGTAAAATTGTATCAATTTCATCCTGACAGCAAACTTGGAACAGGCTGCCCCGGACTCATTTCAGACTCTTTTTAGATCTTTTCGAAACATTACTGTGGGCTCTGCCACCACTTTGCCAGTTCCACCAGAACACTTCAGATTAATATACCAGGAACCTCGTGTCCCGATGCGGGTCTTATCCCCTCCTTCCTTCCCCAGCTCTCTGAATCTTGAGGTTTCTTCAGAGCCACTAATCAGCGATGAGGACTGCAGGATAAAGGCTGCTGCTCCATGTCTGAAGAGCTCAGGGCAAGAGAAAAATAATTATTTATCAAGTCGCTCTGTTCCCAAACCACCTTTTGAAATTTTGTTTCTGTGAACTTCCATAATTAGCTTTAAAAGAAATCAGTCACTT
This sequence comes from Dicrostonyx torquatus, assembly GCA_028555095.1. Taxonomy (NCBI): domain Eukaryota; kingdom Metazoa; phylum Chordata; class Mammalia; order Rodentia; family Cricetidae; genus Dicrostonyx; species Dicrostonyx torquatus. Next base: position 4,489,064 of record JAQHUG010000034.1, on the reverse strand, counting down.
TGAAATGAAAAAGTAATGAGTTTTTGAGTGGTTGTAAGTAGGCAGCGAATGGCTGCCCTAGACTGTCGCTGCTTGTGTGCCTAGTGGTAGACGCTGCGGAGAATTACTTGGGAAGAGAGATAAACAGCCCCGCAGAAAGAAAGCTGTTTTCTGAAATCTGCTGGGAAGGTCTTGGACATGCCTGAGGGCATTGAGGGAACCCGGATCAGGGCACGGGTGGATCAGGGCACAGGTGGGGGTGGGCAGTTCTTCCCCTCTGTTTTCCCACTCGAGGTTAGCATGAGATGTGGGGCCGGTGTCTGGCGGATGCTCACTTTTTCCCTAGGATGATCTCAACCCACTGCAGTTCTTCACTCGGGACCTTAGTGGATACATGGTACCTGGAAGTTGAGGCTATTCTACTTTTTTTGAGGTACCAGTTACGGTTGTTGGTTTGAAGTCATCCGGATTTTTAGTTAATTTTGTTTTCACAGCAGTAGGACTTGTTTTTCTTCCCATTTAATTGATTATTTTTCCAGGTTAACATCAGCACACAGATAAGGGGAGAACAACCCGAGTGGAACCACTGTCACCGCAGCACACATCAGTGATGCCAACCTGCCTGGTAGAGTGTGCCCTCGTCACAGAAATAATTCCTGTGTCACTTAAGAGAGTCCTTAATGCAGCTTTAAAATGTATGAACTTCTCCTAGGATGAAGGGAGGAGAACATTTTTCTTTCTTATAGATCTCTCTGAAATGTGCAGTAAACAAGCTCACCAAAATTAAAATTCTTACCTCCAAATAAAAAAGAATAAAGTATGAATTTCATTAACACCTGACCTTTGACCTCTTTGTGGCTTTTCAAAAGATGATGAAGTGGAGAGCATCATGGCATAAAATACTTCCTTCTGCTGCACGGTGGTAAACACAGCATCTGTGGAGAAGAGACACTGTGGTGTGGTGTGGTTTATGGATGCACTGGCTAGCTGTGGTGTGGTTTATGGCTGCACTGGCCAGCTGTGGGCGTGGCTTGAGTCCTGGCTGCACTGGCCAGCTGTGGGTGTGGCTTGAGCCATGGCTGCACTGGCTAGCTGTGGGTGTGGCTTGAGCCATGGCTGCACTGGCTAGCTGTGGGCGTGGCTTGAGCCATGGCTGTATTGGCTAGTGTTCTCAGGGAACAGTAGTTTTACTTTAAGAAAATGACCGGCACACTGTGGTCACCCAGTCTCCAGCCTTTGGCAGACAGTCTCTGAGACATGAAGTGAGCTATTACTTCAAGGAAGCTTACTGACAGAATTTGTTGTAATGGCAAAACCTGCCATTTCAAGTGGAAATTACAACCTGGAAGCTGTTATCTGTCACTTGCCGGTGGCCATGTATGAGGTGCAGTGGGTGGCACTTGGATTCAGGAGTTTGACCCATCAGAATGTAAGGCACCAATGGATGAATCTTGGCGAGGCAAGGCTCCCAAGGGCTTTGGCTCCAAAGTGTGTCTTGCTACTGCTGTGTCTTTATGTGTTTGCTGCTGCTATTTTCCTCTGGTATCTGGCATGATGTGAATGGGTGTGGGGGATCCCACTGCCTTTAATGTAGTGTGATTATCTCATGGAAATATCCCGCTCTACTGGGCATTTTTATCTGTGGATTATTATGAGATTGATTGCCTCGTACTTTGTACTGTTTAAAGTCTTGCCCCTGCCCATGATAAAGCAGGGGCTGCAGAGGATTAAAAAATAAGAACAAGGAAGTGTCCCACAGCTAGGACTTATGAGTTTCTCTTGAGGAGTCATATAGACTGCGGCTTAGGTTAGTGGTTAAGGAAAACAATCAAGTTCCAGGAGTTACCTCAAATTCTTCCTGATTTGGGGAGATGTGTTCATGGGTTTTGGTGTGCATTATAGCTAAACAAAGCTTTAAATAATTGGCTTCATGTAACTAGGATGCAAAGAATTAGGTGGTTAGTTAAGATAATCGAACAGGATTCTAAACTACAAAACAATGAAGCTAGTGAGTTGTTTTTTCTGGTAATTACGAAGACTACTGCCTATGTAAACTGTTAGGGCTGAAAGGCTCCTGACCTATGAGAAGTCTAAACGATACATGTTTAACTGTATGGGGGTTCTTGGGGATAATTTGTTTTTCACCTGCAATATGTGAAATGTTTAATCATGTAATGGATAAGGAAAGCATACTCTTTTCTTCTTGTATTCACTGTAATCATTCACTTGAAAAATAGAACATAATTACATTGTAATTTTTATATTGCTTGAAAGATTCTGCTGGGGTATAGAAGCTATAAGGGAGAAAATAAAGACGAAGTAGAAGACAAACACCAGGATACAGGTAGAAGGAATCATCAGGAAAGATGGGGGAGGAAGTCA
>JAQHUG010000034.1:4437822-4464830 GCA_028555095.1 Dicrostonyx torquatus | reverse complement strand
AGACGGGGTTTCTCTGTGTTGCTTTGGAGGCTGTCCTGGAGCTAGCTCTTGTAGACCAGACTGGCCTCGAACTCACAGAGATCTGCTTGCCTCTGCCTCCAGAGTGCTGGGATTAAAGGCGTGTGTCACCACTGCCAGGCTCTTTATCCCACACTTTTGTCATCGCTTCTCAGCTAACAGGGAGTAAAGTGAACCATTTGGTTCCACATCCCCCTCTAACCGGCCTCCTCCTCTGCCCCTCTGTCCAGATGCACTGCACAGCAGTCCCTGCCACACTCTTAGGCAGAATCTCTCCCTTCTACTAGGCTTCCTGTCCCTCTCACTTATTTGGACCTTTGCTGCATTTGTTCTTATGCAGTTGTCTGTCCTTGGATTCTGATTTCTTCTTTTAGTCTTCAGGCTGAAGGGAGTTAGTGAAAAGTTAAGAAGAAAGAAGTTGATAGATAGATGTCTGTGTCAACAGTCTTCTGGGGCTAAATCTTTGCATCAGCCGAGAAAGCATTGGTAAGTCACGTGGGCATTTTGAAGCCTTATAGTGTCATTAGGGAGCCCCTGGCATTCCACAGATGGGGACAATCATCCTGATCTTGCCACCAGAGCTGTCCCATTGAATATGCCAATAGCTTTCACTGAAGGACATTGTTCTAACTGAATCATCAGTCTTTGCAAAGTTAAAGGTTTGATGATCCTCACATAACAAAAAACAGGCAGATTATCCTTTATATGCTTTTGCTGGTTTTTTTGAGTGTGTGTGTAATATATTCGTGTATATGTATAGTATAAATGGTCTATTCATGTTCATGAAAAGCCAAATATCTTTCAACAAGATGTCGAACCTCACTGAACCTTATCTGCTTCTTCTGTAAGGTAAGAATGATACCCTCCCCCTCCCCCAATTCACTGACTAATGAAGGTAACAAAGACTTCCCATAGTGCCCAGCTCACAGTAACTGCTAATAAGCAGTAGCTATTATTAGTGGTGATGATGAGTCTCTAGTGGCTGCCATCATGGAGATTCTGGAGGGGACTTACTTTCTCTCCTTGCTCACCCTCTCTCATTTGCTACCAAATATGAAACTATGTGTCGTTTAAACCCACTAGGATGCTGTACGTTGCAGGGAGGTGTTGTAGGAAAGGCCCAGTCCTAGAGCTATATCCCATCCTGCCTGTTTGCCAGGAAAGAGGACCAGAGTGCTGACTGGATCATCCTGGAGTTGGTTGGAGTGGCATTGCTCCCAAAGGTCTCTCATCTTGTTTGACTGAGGAGACCAGTCTTGAACTTTGGCATGCGTCAGAGTCACCTGCAAGGCAGGTTAGGATATGTGTTATTGCGTTCATCCATTTCTGCATCAGCATATAAAGGGATATGGCACTGGCAACATTTTCCACAGCTGCTGTTCTTCCCATGAAGCCCTGTAGGCCCAGTAAGAATGGAAACATACCCGGTCAATATCCATGCAGGGATGGCATGGGAGAAAATACTGATGCTGCAGCCCAGGGAAGATATTTTGAGAACCATTGAGTTGGAGAAATGAAGGACACAACTGGATCTCTCTGGCTCATTCCAGTGAATTCTCCTTTTAAAGAAGAGTATCTGTCTTTCTTGTCATCTAGTAAGCGCTTTGTGGCCTCTGCTGCTGAACCTTACTGCTAAGTGATATAAATTGATACACTTAGAAACATAGTTCCAACTTTGCTGAGCAAGCAGACCCTTATCTACTAGTTACATCCTGCCCTCCCAGGATCAGGCAGAGGGACCTCATTAGTTACTCTCAAATACCTTCCAAGGCAGAGTCAAGGCTTCAGCACTTCTAGGGTAACTTGACACTAGTCTCAAGTTGACACCTTGAAGAATAGACCTGTCTCCCATGGTGGCTGCTGGCAGAACAAAGTGGTCTTTGCTTACTATGTTAAGGGCCAGGCACTGCCGAGGTCTGGGCTACCAGCAGCTCCGCATTCGGCAGGTGCTCGGCTCCCTCTGGGTGACAGTCTTTCTTGCCAGCATCTGACAGCCGCCTGTCAGCTCAGCCTCAGGTTTCAATGTTGTTTTGATTTCCCATGCCTTTGTGACCTCTGGTCCCAGGTTGATCACAGGCTAGCTTGTCATTCCTGGGTACTCCCCATCGAGGTAACGGAGACTGTCTGGCTTGCACACCTCTCCCCGGTTCACCCACCCTGTGAGCTAATCAGCTTTCAAGGACTGTAGTGTTTTTCCATAAACCTCTTCTGTGCCTCATTGTCCATATTAATGCCCTTCAGAGACAGAGCTGAAGAAGCCGGATGATGTGCCAGTCATGTCAGGGGTGAGGAGGATTTCCATCAGTCTGAAGCAGAGCTGTGGGAGAAAATACCCTCTAACTTGAGGCAGACCCCCCTGAAGTCTGGGACACAGCCTATGATCAATCAGGAGGACAGAGGGATGTACCTCCGGCAGGATGCTGTAAGCTGCTCTCATTTTTCTCTAGGTGCTGTAGTTTGATGCCAAAAATCAGAGCTGGAATCTGCAAGGACTAAATAGCACAGGAGACAAATAAGTTGATTTCGCATCAATTGCAGTTGATTGGAGCAGCTGCATGAAGTTCTAGGTTCAAAAGCACCCTTTGAAGTCAGAGAAAGGAAAGCAGGCCTGAGCTTGTGTCTGCTGGGCATAGGCTGGCGGAATGGCTTTCAGTGGCCATTGTCATGGTTACCCACTTCTGTTTACAGTCTGGGAAATTAAGTCCTGGTAAAACGATAATGGCCTTGGTCAGGTCAAATAACTGGTTACTGATAAATGTGAGAACTCAGGTTATCCAATATCTTTACTTCAATACATTTCCAATCTCTTAGGAAGGGAAGCTGTGGAAACTAGATGACTTCAAATCCCCAAATCCATTATTACCTGCTATGAGGCCTTGGGTGCCACTTAGAATCCCTGTGATTTAGTTCATGTAAAATGGTGTAGAAGCATCCTTGGCATTGTAGGGAGGTAGCATGGGGCTCAGGGCCTCATACACTTGTGCTCAGTATCTTTCCTGTTCCCAAGAGTACATGCTATGGATTATTTGAATGGCCATTTTTTGAAGGCTCTCTGAATAGCACAGTGATGATTTGGCTGTGCAGATCTGTTTTCTTTCCCCAGGAGCTGAAGGCTTGGCATTAGATGACCTTCAAAGTTTCTCCAGCTCTAAGACTTTGTCTGTTTGTTTGCATGGCTAAAACCCAGGGCCTTGTGTATGCTACGGAAGTGCCCAGTCACTAAGCTGCGTTCCCAGATCTTAGCTCCAAATCTCTGTGATTGCAAATGACTCTCAGGACTTTTCTCTAGAGCTGCTTTCATGAGCTGGTGCTTTGGAAATTAGCCCCGGAAGGACCTCTGGAACCCGACCAAGGTCATTCCAGGTATAATGTGTTCTGATCTCCGTGTAATAATTTACAGCATGAGACACCAGCACATTGCTCTTTCACGGTGGGATGGATTTCTTTAACCTTTCAAGGACCACAGTGTCCCAGAACTCTGTCCAGGGCATCACACGTGAAGGTGGTGGGCTCTATTCCCAGGACTACCTTCCCAGGAGTTATCCACAGCTCAGAGAAGTGAATTTTGCAGGGGTGCACAGATGGTTTGGCTTGTGAGTTTGAGACCCTGGCTCTGTCATTTCCTCTTGTGTGGCCACTCGACTTCCAGGCATTAAATGGGGAAGCAGTGAAATGACCCTCTGTCCTTGAGGGAGTAGCTAAATGGACAAGCAGGAAAGGCTGGGCACCTACCTGTGGGGCTGGACTGAGCTGTAACACATCAGCACAAATAGCTGTGTCTCCTCTGAAAGTCATTCCAGGCACAGGTTAACTAGAACATTCTGCCCCTAGGAGTGAGGGAGTGAGGAGATGGGGTGGGCAGGACCCAAGAGCATGACACAAGAGAGATTTATAAATAGGAACATGGAAACTTGGGGGAGAAGCCAAGCAAGGCAGAGGAGAATGGGCAAGTCTCAGAGAGACCATTCTTAGATGCAAACAGCTAAGCAAACAGAAGCCAGATTTCTTGGAGGACCGTTATGTAACCACTTCCCCAGATTAGGCTGGAAGACTTGGATGGAAGGTGCAGAGGGAAGCATCACAGGAGGGTAGGCAAGCTTTGGTGTTGCTGTGGCTCAGTCTCTATCCAGACTGCGTGCTAGCGCCATGTCCCATGTGCGTCTGACTCTGGACTAAGTGTAGGGACACAGCTGTGTAAGGCTCTATCTCTATAGCCAGGGAGGAAGACACACGTGGCTCATAGTATTATGCACCCCATCACATGCTGTTTTGGATTGTATTATGCTTTTTTCCCTTGAATTGACTGTTTCTCCATCCGGACCACTTCCATTCCTCCTTGAGAACTTGTCATCCTTCTTTCGGGTATATTGTTTTCAATTCCATTCTACTCTGGATAGGAATTGTCTGTTTGCCTCATGGACCATCTCCAAAGGTGCTGCCATCTGAGTGTCTCCCTAGGATTCCTCCACAGGAGCTCATGAAAGAAAGGCCTTTTCTGCCCCAAGTGAAGCTCTGCTGAGACCTTCCGGTTTGTGCCGGAAACGGGCAGAAAGGTTAGGAGGGAACTGTGGCACAATGGCTGGCAACGAAGTTGGGAAGAGGAGACCATAAATGACAGAGGGACTTGACGGAAATGTCACAGTTCTGCCCCACAGGACTCGAGGGACAGATGAAGTAGGGGAAAAGAATCAAACATGGCTTCTTGGCATTGAAAAGCGATGACAGGCATCCCCACAGCTGGGCTAGCTTGGTGGGACAAAGAACCTGCATGGCAGAGGAAGAAGGAGTGGAAGTGGACTGACCTTTAGATTTCTGTTGAGGGGATGGTCTACCTTGGTGCAGTCTTTCCAATTTTATTCAGAAAAAGAAGGCTGGACCCTCAACAACCAGCTCCTAGCTAATTAGAACCTAACGCTACTGCTCCATTTCCGTAGTAATTAGGTTCCCTTCAGTGGCTGCGAGAGTCACAGTGACTGGCTTTCAATTTGTGGTGGTCTGTGGATAAGGGTCCTTTCAAATAGATCTATTAATATAGTGGACTACACACACACACACACACATATATATATATATATATATATAACTATATATATATGTTAGATGCACTATCCTAATATACTAATTCGGTACACAGTATGACAAACGTCTTGGAAATGTGAACGGAGTGACTGAACAGGAGAGGAGAGGGTGAATTTGACAGAGAGTGTGGCACACACCCTGAGAACCGAATGCTTTCTGCTAAGAAATGTTGCTTTTTGCTGACCTTGGCCTCCCAAACTGGTTTATTGGGAAGCTAATGATGTATGCTGGGGAGAGCTTTCATGGCACAGGGAAGGAAAAAGACACTTCTCTGCAGTTCTCTGGTACTCTTGGAAATAGAGAGGCAAGTCTGTGGCAGTGTGGGGAGAAAGCAACCTGCAGAGGAGAGGGGATTACCCACAGTACATCTCTGTCTGGGGAGACTCAAGACATCCAGGCTGTGTTTATTTCCTTCCTAGGAAGAGGCAGAATAGGTTAGTGATAGGTTCTGCTCTGGAGTTATTATGGGTAAAATTACAGGCCTATAAACCCAGGGATTGAGGGATAGGACTCGGGAATCCTCCTAAAAGAGACATAGATGTCAGGAATTTGTATTGAGAGTGACAGTCATAGTCTCTTGCTGGAGCCTCTGCTGTTTGCTGTTCAGGAAGAGAGGTAACCCTGTAGAACTTTGCTTGAAGAACTAAGTGTACAGCTTCCCCTGTGAACACAGCCTCAGAGAAACAGAGGCCAGCATGGCCTATGGCCTCTCAGTTAGGCTATAAAAACTTGAGATTAATAAAAGCCCTTTTCTGGTCTTTTTGTTGTTGTTGTGACATTAGCTCACATTTGTGACAAACACTTAGAATAGGCCCCAAGGCATAGGGAGCTTTACGTGAATGTTAATTTCTTACTCTTCTTGCTTTACTGTTATTCTTTTTGTCCTCACCCTGGGAGGCAGACAAGGCAGGCAGTGGGTGAAGTTAGTCATTTTATGGATGATGGAAAGAAACTTGAGAGATTAAGTTGCTTACTTCATACAGGAAAGCAAACAGCAGAGGCCGGAGTCAGCCAGATATCGTACACCTGTTCTCAGGCATGACTTCATTTGGCACCTAAGCACCCGCCTGGTCACGCAGACACAGGGCAGTGCTCATGAGCAAGGCTCTTTGTGGGTGGGGTGGGAGGGGTTGAGGAGTAGGGTCTCAAGGATGCTGTGAAGTTGTGATCCTCCTGCCTCCGCCGCCAGAGCACTAGCTTTTAGGTGTGCACCACCATGCCTGATTTATACAGTGCTCAGGACACGCAAGCGCTCTGCCAGTTGAACCACACTCTCAGCCCCAATAAAGCTATTTATCCAGAGCCTGAAGTGGGTCTGAATCCGGATCCAAACATTTGCTCACCTTATAACCTGGAGCTGTTTAGACAGGGGCACTTTGCGCTATAGTTTACAGGAACACGTTGGTACTTCGTTCCACGGGAAGGAGTCTGCACATGTGCACTAGCCACGGTTTGTGTGTTGTGAGTTAACTACATGTTATCCAGAGGGCAGCTCAGGAGGAAAGCGAGGCTCGGTGGCCTTGGTGTATGGGAGTCCTCCTCCTGCTACAGCAACAACAATGACAACGACAACAACGGCAACGACAACAAAGAGGAATCTCAGAGAAATCCCGCTTGACAGGAACAGAGTATGAAATGCATACCTTTTCTATCAAAGATTGTTAGCCCCCCAAACCAATATTCCAAAACCTCCTCCATTTCAAAATGTTTGCGTATGTGTCTGTTTGCCTAACTTAGGCATATCTGAGATCTGACCATCGTACCCTGCCCTTTCACCCCAATTATGAATTAAAAGAATTCAGATCATGAAAGTTGGGCTCCCACCAAAGGGATGAGACACAGTTACCACCCGTGTCAAAATAAAAGCTAAATACCTCCTGCTTGCTAGCTCAATTTGGGTAGTGGCACACACGTTTTGCAAAAAGATACTGCCTTTCCATGTTTGTTTGTGCATTTCTGGTTTTTTAAATTTTATTCATTTTCATTTTATGTGCATGTATTTCTGTGTGAGGATGTCAGATTCCCTGGAACTGGAGTTATAGAGAGTTGTGAGCTACCATGTGGGTGCTGGGAATTGAACCCTGGATCCTCTGGGAGAGCAGTCAATGTTCTTAACCACTGAGCCATCTCTCCAGCCCCTTGTGCATTTCTTTGTGTGACACACCAAAAGCATCCTTTCCAACAAGAGGTACTAAACTTTGAATTGATATATTGCATTTGTTATCAGAGAAGCATTTTGACCACTATCTCATCTTTCATTATAAGAATTCAAAACATTTTGTGTAACCAAGGTATTATTCTTGGAAATCATTCTGTTTCAGCATCTTTGCTCCTCTAAACTTTTGTAGTTAATGTCCTTTTAGTCAAATAATTGGAAATTCTTTTGCTAGGATAGACTAAAAAGTAGAATTGTTGGGTCAAAAACAGTATAATTGCTTTCCTGAGCTATATGGTATTTGTAGACAAATTATTCTTTTGTTTACCTCTTAGTGACGCTTATGCAAATTTCTTGGCATAAGGAAGCATTTTTAAAGGTTTGCTTTATGTATACATCTCTATGTATATGCCGGTGCCTATAGAGGCCGGAAGAAGGCTTTGAATTCCCTGGAACTGGTGTTGCAGAAGGTTGTGAACAGCCATGTGGATGCCAGGAGCTGAAGCCAGGTCATCTCTCCAGCCCCCATTATTTTTCCCCCATGCATACACAATATTTTATTTATAAAACGTTTAAGAATACATTTATCCTATGCCTTCAGTATATACTTTCTAAAATAAAGACAATTCTCTTACAGAATCACAGCATTCATCTGTGAAAATTAAAATGAAATAACTTACAATGTTCTTATTTATCTACCTCCTATCAACTGTCATTTATCATCTATTTATTCTATCATCTCTCATATTTTCATTAATTCTTCTACCATGCTCTTAATAGAAAGAGTAAATCTTGGGCCATTTGTTGCATTCAGCTGTCTCATGTCTTTGGATTCCTTGAATTTTTAACATATTTTTTGAGACAGGGTTTCTCTGTGTAGCCCTGGGTATCCTGGAATTTGATCTGTAGACCAGACTGATTTTGAACTGAAAGATCCATCTGCCTCTGTCTCTTGAGTGCTGGCATTAAAGGTGTGTGCCACCACTTTCTGAGGCTCCTTGAATTTTGTGTATTTCTAGTTCTTAGCCATTCCTGACGTTGACATTTTTGAAGAGTATGGGTCATTTAGCATAATGCCTCATTGTGGAATTGGTTTGGCTGGCATTTCCCCATGATTAGATTCAGGTTATAGATTTCTGGCAGAAATACAACAGAGGTACACTGTGTTCTTTTTGGTGAATGAGCTTGTGAGGTACATCATCTCTGTTTCTGTGATGCTAACCTTGGTCAAGGTAGACCACTCTTCCCATTAGAAGTTACATTCCCTTTTGTAACTCATGATAATTTTTAGTGGAGAGCTCTTTGGGACTATATCAAAACCTTCTTGCTCATCATTTTTCATTTTTTGCTCACTGGGTTTAACATTCAAATCAATAGACATTTAGGTGAATTATGAGAGTTGCAGATGATAGTTTTATAATTCCATCCATCATTAGTTGATTTTGTAATTTCATTGAGACTTTTTTCTGCCCAACTTATTTGTTTGGATCAGTGCATTTGATCCATGACTATCACTCTGTGTTGTGATGCTCAGACTGTCACAGGTCCTCAGACTCCCAGATGGGAGTAACAGAGAAGCCACTTCTTGTATTTCTTCCCAATTCCCCCTCATCTTCATCACAAGGCAGGGTGTTCTAGAACATTTGAGCTAAGTGTCCACGATGGGGCTTTCTGATCAGTAGGTTTTCATCCAGCCCTCTGGATCTTGCAGATCCTGGATCCACAGAGCAGGGGACTTCCCTAACTCTCACCCAGGCCTACAGCTTGCATCACATTCCCCAGCCAAATATAGTGGGGCAGGGAGCTGCTAAGACGGCCCTCCCGACACAGAACATTTGAGCTCTAAAATTCAGACTTATTGGTGTTGAGAGGGTCTTTCTACTGACTTTTGTCCAAATGCTACTTTTTCCCACAAAAATACGGAGTGAGAGAAGCAGGAAGATGGCCTGACTCCGCCCTAGACAAGCCTCTAGGGCCATATACCTGGGCATGGATACCCAAGCACAACTTTTTCACCTGATAATCTCCCACAGGTGTCTCTCATTGACCACACTTCAGTAGCTGCTCAAGGACAGGCAGCTAGCTAAAGTAGTCTTTAGGTGCCAGTTTCCTCAGGTACAGAGCGAGCAGAAGAAACAAGGCCAGCAAATTTGGAGGAGGACATGGGTTATCCAGTACCCCCTTTTTCTTCTTCTTCCTATTCTTCCTCCTCCTCCTTGTCCTCGTCCTCGTCCTCCTCCTCCTCCTCTTCCTCCTCTTCCTCCTCCTCCTCCTCCTCCTCTTCTTCTTCTTCTTCTTCTTCTTCTTCTTCTTCTCTTCCTCCTCCTCCTCGTCCTCCTCCTCCTCGTCCTCCTCATCCTCCTCCTCCTCCTCCTCTTCTTCTTCTTCTTCTTCTTCTTCTTCTTCTTCTTCTTCTTCTTCTTCTTCTTCTCTTCCTCCTCCTCCTCGCCCTCCTCCTCCTCGCCCTCCTCCTCCTCCTCCTTTTCTTCTTTCTTCTTCTTCTTCTTCCCCCCACCTCTCTCTCTCTCTCTTGGTTTTTCAAGAGAGGGTTTCTCTGTAGCTTTGGAGCCTGTCCTGGAACTAGCACTTGTAGACCATTCTGGCCTTGAACTCACAGAGATCTGCCTGCCTCTGCCTCCCTTCTACGCCACCACTGCCTGGCTTTATTCATTTCTCCATCAGTTGCTTGGATTCAAAGCTACCTTCTCTTAGGAGCCTTCCCCATGTCCCTGGAATGAGCTTTTCTCTCTTTGATCCCTTCTTCTTAGCACCCCTGTGAGTCAGTGTTCACATATCGGCCGTCTTTATGAGGGTGGTGAGCTCTTGTTGAGCAGGGCAGGCCATTATTCAGCTGCTCTCTCTGGGGTTTGTACAGGAGGCTGACCTGCAGGGCTCAGAGTGTGCTCAGAAAACAAGTTTCATGCGGGGCTGTGTCACCGAATTGAATTGCTGAATACCTTCCTTGAAATGGTGTCGCTGTCAGTCAGTGGCAAGAGGGTTGAGCTATGTTCTTGGCTCAGAGAACACAGGCATGTATGTCTTATGAGATGCAACAGAGAGGACGTGAGATTGACTGTGGCTGACCTTGATAAATTTTGAGAGGGGTTCTCAACACTTCTGTTGAGAATTAGCAGGTTGCCATCACAGTTCTCATACATGCATGGGGAGATGTACATCTTGTAACTGAGTCAATGGCCTTGGGAGCTAAGTTCTCCGATCTCCAGTCCTGGCTCTGACATGGTTAGCCATGTGATCTGGGGCAAGGGAGGAATGGGCTCCCTTTAACCAATGAGCAAAATGGGGCTACAAAGCAATCTGGCAGGGCTGTTGTAAGTACTTCCAGAATTCTGCTTTCATGCCTTTGCTCTGGGCATCACTGGACATCACTCCCATCCAAACACCACACCCATGGAGGGGGTGGGTGTGGTGGAGGAGGGAAAGAGAGTGTGTCTTAGAGACACCATGACCACAGCAACTCTTATAAGGAAAACATTTAATTGTGGTGGCTCGCTTACAGTTCAGAGGTTCAGTCCGTTATCATCATGGTGGGACATGATAGCATGTAGGCAGACATGGTGCTGGAGAAGAAGCTGAGAGTGGAGAAGGAGCTACATCTTGATTCACAGGCAGCAGGAAGTGATCTGACACATTGGGCAGAGCTTGAGCAGAGGAGACCTCAAAGCCCATATCCACAGTGACACTTCCTCCAACAAGGCCACACCTCCTAATGATGTCTCTCCCTATGATCTTATGGGAACACACACACACACACACACACACACACACACACACAGAGAGAGAGAGAGAGAGAGAGAGAGAGAGAGAGAGAGAGATCAGAATCAGAATTCATAAGTCCGTATATTCTGTTCCATCCCCAAGTCATCACCTTCGCGAAGCCCGCCATCCTTACGTCCCTCCCAAAGCACCATGACTGCTTCCTTTCCTCCCACAGGGTACCCAGGGGACCTTTGAAAATGCAAATCACTTTCTCCTTTTAAGGAAGGCATCTCTGCAGAGTAAAGGTCCAACTCTTGATCTACCTTGGTCTGTAGGTCCTGGGTGATCTGACCCTGAATTCTTGGTATTGTGTGGGTCACCTCCCTTCCCTTCTCTCCTCTGGGCTCTCTATACACAGCCACAAGCAATTCCTCAAACCTGTTCTTTCTCCGTGGCCTTTTGCATAGATTGTCCCCACTGCCTGGACAATTTTCTTCTGCTCTCTGCATAACTCCGACTCCAGAAAGTTTCTCAGGATTCTGATTGGATACAACTTCCTCCAGGAAGTTGAACGGTCCTCATAGTGAGGTTTCCCACATCCTTGCACTCTCTTGTGGGCACCTTGTATTTTATCTGCTTACTGCTTCCCCTCCTCTGATGGACTATGAACCCGAGGAAGATAATGAGCACTTCGTGTGGCGCACACAGGGCTGTGTTCCTGCTGAGATCAGTCATATTGTTTGGGTGGAAGAATGGAAAATGGTGGGCTGTCGGTGTCATGTGACCTGGTGACTTGGCTTCAGAGACTCTTGCAGCCACCAACCTTAGGGAGCAAATAGGAGAAATGATGGGTGAGAAGAGAAGAAACAAGAGAGCAAATTACAATGTTAAGTACCAGAGCTTCCTGTATTCCAGCCTTGGGAACCTACTGCTGCCCTCAAGGAAGTTTTCCTGGCCCAATCAGCCTTAGGCCATCAGGCACTGTCCCGAAACAGGCAGAGATGGGAGAGTATGGTACTCAGTTGACATTAAATTAAGCAGAGTTTTGATGATCTTTAAACAGGCTGTGTACGATGGGATCTGTACGAGCTATAGATGGCAAGTGGATGCAGACACCAGTTTCCTTGGAAACCGCAGATTGAGGTAGATGAGGAATGTTGTGTCTAGGAGTCCTTTGTCTGGAACTGTCGCTTGGCTGGACAGCAGGATGGCCTTTTTGAAGTCAACGTGATCGAGAGCTTCTGGGTGAGAGACAGATATTTCAATCTTCCTGGTCTCAGACTGTTGTTCTTGAGAGTCCCTCCTCAAGTGGGAAGGCAGCCGTCGTAATGAAGGGTGTGTGTGATACTGTGACTCACCTCAGCCACCCGCCCTGGGAGTCACTGCAGTCCTCCGTGCTGGCTATCTGTCTTATCCACTTGTCTGTCTGGCATGATGAAGGGCCAAGAACATTTTTGCTTTCTCGTTTAAGACTAAGTTTCCTTTTCTTGGGGTACATGAGTGCTCTACCATTCTGTGATTTCTGTAACAAACTACCTCAAAATGGATGCTTTCAAAAGGGAAAATGCAGAGTTTTGCGGTTGTAGAAGCCAAGACTCCGAAGCCTGCTGAGGTCTCCGAGGAAGGGTCCAGGCCTGCCTCTCTTTGAGATTTTGCTTACTGTCCACAGCTCTTGGTGTTGATTGGCTTGTAGACACATCACTTAAGCTGACATCGCCTCACCATCATCATTTTTTTTTAAAAGCTGGATCTTGTGAAATTCAGACTGGTCTAGAACTCTCTCTGCAACCAGGACCAGCTTGACTTCCTGATCTTTCTGCTTCTACCCCCTGAGTGTGTGTGGGAAGGACTTTATGCATTTATTCTCATGTTGGTTTATGCTGTGGTGGGGTTTGAATCCAGAACGTCATGCGTGCTAGGCAAGCACCCTACCACTGAGCTGTCGTCAGCCCCTTGGTCTCCATCTTGACATGCTTGTCTCTTTACATGAAGGTCTTCCTGTAAGGACATGGTTCTGTTGGGTGAATGACACATACTATTCCAGTATGGGCTCAGATCAGTTTAGTCAGTTATACCTCTAGCAACAGTGTTGCCAAGTGAGAGTAAGTGACAAGAACCTCAACCTGCCTTTTATGGAAGACACAGTTCAACAGTGAAGAACAGGACAAATTTATTCCTAAGTTCCCGCCTTCTGGGGATCAGGTACCCAGACTGGAAGGGGGATTTGTTTGGGAGTATCTCAGGAGTGCATTGGGATCTATGTTTCAGTATCATCACTGTCCTCACGTGACTTTGCATGGAGAAACATATGGCACAGAGCGCAGGCTCACTGCACACGCTAAGTCCTGGGTCTGCAAGATCATGTTTGAACTCCCAGATCTGGATTTGTTTGAGGCAGCAATTAGAATCCCAAGCGGCAGCTGTTCCCTAAATATGCACCCAAAGCAGCAGCAACTCTAATGATGGAAAGGAGTCAACCCAGGGCTGGGGGTTATGGAGGCCGAGGTGTTGAAGGTTTAGTGCTGGCTGCTGGGGAAACAAGAATGCTGAGTCCATCCAGCACAGCTGTGTTTATGATGCACCGGGCTCAATGTGCACAGCACATAAACCCTGTAGGCTTTCCTCATCTGTGAAGTGGAGCTAATGTCTCCTTTACCACTGACTGGTATGAGAATTAAGGTCAAAACTGTGCTAAGGGATTGAGGGTAGCAGTTGGCATGCATCAGGGCAAAATGAATAGTGACCAGAGAAGACACAGGTCCAGCCTCTGAGAAGGAAGCTCTGATGGGAAGACAGTCCCTCCTGTCATCTATTTTTTTCAGTATGGAGTCTCCATTAGGTGGAAGTAAAGACAGAAGTAGGTACCCTAGTGGCTCATGATCAAGTGGAGGAGACAGTAAGGCAGGTTTCAAGATACTGCCAATATCATCTAGATCAAGAGCTAATCTTAGTGTGGACCCAGGTACTGAGTGGGGCAGTCTAGACCCCTAGCTTGCACTAGGTGGGCTAAGTCCACCCCCTACCACCTGATGTCACATTCCCAGCCTCACAGGCCAAACCCAGCCCCCACCACGTGATGTCATACTCCCAGCCTCCATTCTGTTTTCGGTTGGAAAGAAAGCAGATGAGAGCCTGTAGGGGCCAGGCTTTATGCATCACCCCTCTGTTGTAGAATATTAAAGATGTCTTACATTTGCTTATGTTGTGGAACTTTTGTTTAATGATGCAAAGATGTGTTGCATTCTTTTATGTTGCATTTTTTAACTTTGTGAAGCTGTGTTACTTTTCCTGTCTAAAACACCTGATTGGTCCAATAAAGAGATGAACTGCCAATAGCAGGGCAGGAGAAAGGATGACCAGGTTGGCAAGCAGAGAGAATAAGTAGGAGGAGAAATCTGGGAAGAGAAGATCAAAGAACAGGATAAGGAAGAGGACTTCAGGGGCCAGACACCCAGCTACACAGCAAGCCCCGGAGTAAGGTGTAAAGAAAGGTATGCAGGATAAAGATAAAAGCCCAGGCACAAAACATAGATGGGATAACAAACAAACAAACAAACAAACAAAAAAGGGCACGAAGCAAGCCTAGCCAAGGCCGGGCATTCATAAGAAAGAATAAGCTTCCATGTGATTTATTGGGCAGCTGGGTGGTGGGCCCCCAAAGAGCCAAAGCATAAAAGAGTAAATAACCAGCAACACCCCTCGCCCAACCACCACTGGGAACATGGCACCGTCTGTTCTAGAGACCTTAACAGAGGTACTGTGTTAAGTACCGTGACCAGATGACCTCATTTCAGTTTGGGGGCAAACCCTTAGGGCTAGGCCAACTCTGAAGCAAGCAAGGCCAGGACACTGGGCTGCTCAGTGAAGTCACTGACCAGTTCAACCTTCCTTCCCTTATAGACGTAATGGTGATGGAATCTACCACAGTGCCTAGCTCATCAATGACACCAGCATCTGGGGAACCAAATATTCACAGTGCCAGCAGCCAAGAGACCGTCAGCTGTTTATCTTTTTGGGGGGAGATACCCAGTGTGACCCTAGCTTTGAAAGAGACACCCAGTACTACAGAGCCACACACATTGCCTTTTTAAAACATTTATTCCTAAACCACGTTGAGTGGCGCAGTGACCTGCGCTAATGGGGAGACATGACACCACATGAAGATGACTTGGGCACCAGCTTTCGGCTCATCCTGATCCTGGGCTTTGGGAACAATAGACTCTTCCAAAACACTTGCTTCCCATTTTCTTTCCAACTCCTACACACTCTCCAGCGCCTGGGAAAGAATCGGAGGCCAGGAAGAGGGCGGCTCAAGCTGTGATAAAAGCAACGGAAAGACTTTCCATGATCTCACTCCAGATTTCATCACGGAACTTCTTCTTTGGATAATTACAGTTTGTTTCCTGCCTCTCCTCCGCCCCGCACCACAATCGAGGCTCACAATTAGCAGTGTGCTGGGCTTGCTACTGGTTCTCTGGCACTCTGTACAGTGCCTGGCGCTCGGGAGCTCCTGCCGAGTAAATGGAATTGAACGAATGACTGATTGACAGCCTTGGTTGGTTAAATCCTGACAGCGCCGAGGCTTACGATCCAAGCTGCTAGATTCTCTCCTGGAAGTTCTATTCAGAAAGTCTGGCCTAGAGCCCAAGGAAGGGCATCTAGAAGTCTCCATGCTTCTGAAAGGAGCTATAAGAAATGAATCACTTTGGTGGCACGTGGGTGGGGGGTTGGCAGTTGTTGGCCACAGATAAGATAGGGACTTTTTAACAGGGTGGCTCTTTTCATAACTTTTATTGTGAGTGGGGCATTACGTGCTCATAGAGAAAGAACAGTTTTAATTGAATACTAAAAAAAAAAAAAAAAAAAGTTACAGCCCAGTAATTCTGGTATGAGCCAAGATTAAAATCACCCCTGGAGACCAGTTATTTCAAGAGTCGAAGTCCCAGGCAATTTCCTAGCTTCATAGTGATCCTTGGGATGCTTTCTTGTTATCCAGTGGAGGGAGGGAGGTCTTTGGGGTTCTCAGACACACAAATGTGGGGTTTTATGCTCTTCTTAACTAATAGGAACTGGGTTTGTCTGGGCCATTGAAGGGCAATGAGTTTCTCCCAGGTTCCAGTACCAGCGTGCTAAGATAGAATTGCTCCGCCATGGCGACTCCACCCCCCCCCCCCGTTGGTATGCTCTGGACTGTGTGGACAGAAACACCCACGTGGTAACTTATTTCTACAAGTGCATATTCATTTACCCCGTGTTGGGAGACAGAGCAAGGGGCCCGCACCCTGAAGGTATTCAGATCAACTCTGACTCCAGTTTCAACGTTTTATCCTCATTCATTTTCGTCATTAAGAGACTTGAAAGCTACCAAGTCCTTTCTGTCTTTTCAAGCCATTGAAAAAGAGCCTGACCTTTGCAGAGCCCCATAGATGCTAAGGGATTCCACAGTCTTTGTGACGACCCAGGGTGAGGACAGAGTGGATCGTGTGCTGGCTTCATCATGCGTCTTGGTATTTTGTCTGGCTGGGCTCAGATCCTATCTACCTACTGTGTGACCTGAGTAAATCTGTCTTAGAGCCCCAGCTTCTTAAGCAGAAAAATGGTGATCGTAACAGTATATACCACTTAGAAACACAAATCTCAAGTTTGAGGAAGCATTTTCTCTTTCTTTTTAAGGCTGCCTCTGGCAGGGTAATATTTACAACAAACAAACAAATCCATATGCATGGTTTGAAACCCTCCTCTAAAAATTCTAGGGCTGGTGAGATGGCTCAGTGGGTAAAGGTGCTTGCTGTGGACCCTGACAACCCCGGGTTCAATCCCTGGGACCCACATGGTGGAAGGAGAGAACTGACTCATAGAAGCTGTCCTTTGATCCGCATCCATGTGTGTGGCCAGAGCAAGCTCTCTCCTCTCTCTCTCTCTCTCTCTCTCTCTCTCTCTCTCTCTCTCTCACACACACACACACACACACACACACACACGAATACATAAAGTGCAATAAGAAAAGAAAACTCATTTTAAAATTATAATCCTCACTGTGGATAATTATTATAATTATAATACAAAGACTTAATGCAAGCACAGCATTTGGGGGTGGGGCCTCTGGGGAGGGAAGTTGAGAAGAGACCTGGGCCAGGCCATCCTGTCTTGGCATATGATACCCTCTGACACCTTGAGTCCCATGGAGAGTCTTCCTTAATATCCGTTTTTGAATTTCCCATCCTTCAGAACCATGAGCCAAATGAACCTTTATTCCTTATAGACTGATAAATACGTTATTCAATCGTAGTAGTGGGAAATGCAGTACGACACCATGTCAAAACTCTTGATGAAATCTGTCAGGCTTCCTGAAGCCTGTTGAAAAGTTCAGAGAGACAATAGAATTAAATCAGGCTGTATGAGGAAGGTTTTAAACCCTCGAAAATAAGCCTCCCAAATGTCCCTCTCATCCTGGGATCAGCTTTCCAACTCCTGCCACTTCCCCTTCTGAGTACCTGCCAATACTCTCTTTGCTTCCCTGTACCCCTTCTTCCTCCTACGATCAGGTTCTAGCCTTGAGACTGCAGTCCAAGAAAGAGAGAAGGATCCAGAAATATCAGTTGGCCACTGAGCTAGATCCCAAGTATAAAGCTCTCTCTGGAAACTTTTGGCTTGGAGAGGATGGTGAAGCCGAATACCTCCCTTCCATAAACGACCATGCTCGGTTCCGGGGCTGGGCAGCTTCAGGATACAGCCATAGGTGGAGCACCTAAGTGGCTGGCCTTGCAGAAGCACCACATCTGGACACCTGATGTGGTCAGCAAATGGTGCTGATGTCTGGAAGCCCTCACTGTCCACTGTGACAGTAGTACACTCAGAGCAGCATGAAGAGCTAGCTGCTGGAGGTGGTCGTCACGGGATCACATCTTCTCCAGGGTGGCACTGAAGGCGTGTGAACAGTGCCGCAGAAGTAGGGGTTGAGACAGCCGGAAGCTGCATGTAAAGCCACTGCAGATGCCAGTGCTGTGGCATCGGAAGTCTGTATTGCTGTCGTTATACACAAACAAATGGAAGAATTCTCCTGTCAGGACTCAATCCTTTAAGTCACATATAAAATTACAAATGCAAAACTGTTCTTTTTTATGAAAATTGGACAAAACACAGTTTATGAAAATGCGTGTTTTTCAAAGCTAAGGGAGGAGTGTCTGTGATATCATGAGGTTTATGCCTCCCAGGGGGACCAGACTAGCCTTCAGTGTGTGTGACACAGTATATCCTGATGAAATCTAAGGACTTCAGATACCGTAGCCTGATGAAAACAGTGCACACCAAAGACACAGGGCCCTAGCTCTCCTGAGATGTTCCCTATCTACAGAATAGGTATCCCCTTTACACCAGAGTCTAGATAGCTAAAGTTAATAAAATAGGAAATCGTATATATCAGTCAGCAAAGTGAAGCCCAGCAGCAATGTGAGACAGTCGTTAGGTGGGGTTGAAGGGGTTGGCTGTCCTTAGAGTCCCTGACTTAAGGACTGGAATAAAATACCCTTTAGAGATGAGTGCAAATTATTATCATTATTATCATTATTATTATTACTAATTACTCTTATGAACTTGCCCAGTTGTCATGAAGAAAATGTCCAAAGGTTATATTTTTATATAAGAGGGAGGATAAAAATGAAGGGAGGGAAACACTCTCTCTCCTCTCCTTCCTCCTCTCTTCTCCTGTCCTCTCTCTAAGATTCAACCCTCATTGTCTTGCACTCACCCTACATGACTGTCCCTAGGACCCAACTGCAATGTGAGCTAATTATAATTTCCTAGTGACTAATTATAGCAAGGAACAGAAGAGCAGAGGGAATTCAGACTGGAGTTCTGTGTGAGTGTGCACGTCTGTGCCTGTCCACACGTGCAGGTGCACTCGATATTGTGCTTAGGTAAAGTGCAACTATAAGAATGCTTTTAATTCACTCTCTGTGGTGACCAGTATCCATTCTTGATGGCCAAGAGACACTTTGTTATTAAAAGCGCCCCACCCCAATCCAGAAGAGTGAGAGGTTTCACTAACGGTAGCGGAACCCTAGTGGCAGAGGGACATGAGAGGTGCTCCCACCGCCTCACCTCCGTCTCTGTGTGTCAGACCAGGCACTCCACGTTCAGGCCACTGCCTGTCCCAGGCAAGGAAGTCCCACCACACCTCTATGTCACCTCAGGCACCCCTCCCAGCCTCCAGTTTTAGCTTTTGTTGTCTTCCTTCTCCAGGAAGCTTGTGACCATAACAAAACCACTTCACAGCAATGTCTCTTACAAGGAACCATGCGAAGGTTAATTTTTTGAAAATGATACACAGTTTTTAGGTCTCTAGACTATCAACTGGAAAGATTACACTGATATTGAAGGTACGGGTTGCTGCTAGTCTTGCATCATTTTCTATAATGTTTCTGGATCTTTGAGAAGCAGCTGGCTGCATTTTTAGAAGCCTTATTGTATCTACCCTTTTATAGTAGCTATGTGTGTCTGGAAACCGAGCCTAAAGAAATAAGATGACAGAGGCTGGGGAGATGGCCCAGTGGGGAAAGGTGCTCACTGTGAGCGTGCAGATCTCAGTGTGACTCCTCAGAACCCACAGAAAACTGCACATGGTCGTGTGTCTGTAACCCATTGTTCCTGCAGCGTTGGGGAACCAGAGACAGGAGGCTCCTGGAAGCTCAGGGTTAGCCAGCCTGGTCCATGTAGGTCAAACAACAACAATAACAAAACAAAGCAAAGAAACAAAAACAAATGCTGTCTCAAACCAGGAGGAGGGAATGTGAGGCCTGACTTCTGAAGTTGCCCTCTCTGACCCCTATGCATGTTTTCACACACAGGTTAAGCAAAGACTCTAACAGGGGCTGGGTGTGGAACTCAGCGGTAAAGCCTGCCTGCTGTGTTCAAGGCCTTGGATTCTATCCTCTGCCCTGAAATGACTATGATAAGTGCTTAGCCACTGAAGCTACTAAATTCCATGTATTCATAGAAGAAATCTGTGGGAAGATACGAGGAGGATCTTGTTCCTCTAACCACAGATAATTGGTTTAGTCAAGGCAGTGTATATAGGTATGATGGAATACTATATAGCCATTAAAACTGATGTAATCGATATTTATTTGCAAGAGATGAATATTCCTTTAAAAGCAGATTTTGAAGCAAGATGGCAGAGTTTTGCATTTGGGAAGATGGCACAGAACTGATCTTTTAAAATTATTATCATTGCTTTCTCTGCTACTCTCTCCTACTGAGTCAAACCAAGACCCCGCCCATGATACACAAGGCCAATGAAGGAGACGGAATAGAGAAAGTTGACAGACTGCAGATGAACTCGGGACTTAAAGGGCGGTTTCACCATGATGCCCCTGTTGTTTTTCTTGTGTTGTCTTGATGCTGATTGGGTTTTTCCTCATATTTGTCAAAACTGGACTAATGAAGCCAGCAACCCAGAGGCCCCACAGGCGTAGGTATCACAACTGTAGGAAGACCGTTCTCACGTTCTCCACAAGGCATCGCAGCGGGACAGAACACTTTCACACTGTGACTTCTCTCCAAGGCCAGATGTCACAGCATAAATTGTAAAAGCAAAGGGAGGGCCTGAGGCCATACCCTCCAGCTCTGTTCAGTTGTCCCCCAAGCCCCCCAAAGACAGTGTCAGAAAAGGCCAAGGAGGCTTTGTTTCCCTTTTATCCTCAAGGATGCCGAGTCCCCCAGAACATGAAGACATCTGCCACAGCCTCGAGGCTAGCACAGCTTCTGTGTTGCTCAACTGCTTAACTCGGTGCCCTTCAGAGAAGCCTCTGTTATTACCACCAGCCTTGTTCTGGGTTATTTCAGGGACAGGAGAAAAATCCTCAGTCCTGGCCACAGGGTGGGGCTGCAGAAAGGCCTCGCAGGTGTCGGTAGTCGCCCCCCCCGCCCCCGGCAGCATGAACAGATGGTCCCTTCATGTTCACAGAGTCCTTCTCCATTAGAAGGGACTGTAATCAGAAAGATGGCCACCGTCAGCCCTTTATCCTCTGCATTAGGAGGGGCTGCTATCAGAAAGACAGACACCACCAGCCCTTTAACCCTTGCATGTCTGTCACTGAGTTCTCTCATCTACAGCCTTTGCAATGGAGCCGTATTCTTATGTTAGGGTGGCCATGCACTCTATCTACCCACAGACGGATAAAGGGAGGAGATGCTTCTTTAGCTTTGTAGAAACGCCTGTTTCTAGGTTGTCTGGGTCCAAGAGACAAGCTGCCAGTTGAATACAGAGGCCATCATGTTGGGCAGAAAGAAAGCTGGCCCAGACTTAGCAAGGAAGAAATCATACTCTCTTCAGGGAGAGATTGGCAATGTTGGCAATTCCTGCTAAATTTACAGGTGTAACTCCTTGCTAAGTAAGAATCTTACTTCTTTTTAAGTTCATTCACCTACGAGTTAGAGATAGACACCTATAAGAGATAACTCCACTTTTAAAAAAAGTTTTTATTTCAATGAATACAACAAAACTCTTTGTTAAAAGTCAGACAGTGGATTTCCAACATACTAAATTAGAAGTGTCAGATCTTAGGAGTCATAAATCAAATTCTGACAACCAAATTGCAAAGCTGAGCATCGGAGTCTTTACCAGGGATGAATGAACATCACACATTTTTAGAAGATTCAGAAGATTCTGATCCCCACAATGACAGATGGTAGTAGTTAGGGTAATTCCTAAGTGAGTCGACATGTGACATCACACCAAAGGTCCTATTACTCAACGCATCATGTTCAGCTTTCAGCAAAGCACCGTGCGACATGTCAAAAGTCAAGAAAAAGCAGCCCTGATAAGATGAGCATCAGAACCGGACTCAGTAATGATGGTTCAGATGTCGGAATGATCAGGCCAACAGCTCAAGAGTAAGCGTGAGTAATGCTGTGGATGCTGATGGGAGAAGCAAGACAACACGGGAGAATAAGTGGAGGATGTGAAGAAGATGGCTCGGTAGGGGAAGAAGGGGGCACATGAGAGGGAGGAAAGGGAAGGGCGAAATCGTGCAGTTATACTGTAATTTCAAAGAAAAAGAGAAAAAATGGAATGTAAGAAACTCCACTTTAATAGAAATGAAGAATTGCTTTGACAGACTCATCTGTGGATTGGATGTGGTGTGGGAAGGAACCAGGAAAGACTGGTCAATTCAAACTTTTCAAGCTTAAATACAATAAGGAAAAATGGGGCAAGAGACACAGAATAATGACAAAGTTAGGATAAAATAATTTGAAAATCAGAATTACATAATGGATTAGGAGGGATAACTGAGCTTAGGAGGGATAACTGAGATCGCAATAGCAGGGACTTTTCAATGCTATGTCCAGACACCAAATCACAGACCCAGGAAGTTCAGAGAACAGCAAGCAGAACAAAGCAAGAAAGCTCCATGTAGTTTATCATCCTCAAACTACAGAGAATTAAAGACAAAGAGAAATCTTTGAACCATACCTGAGGATGTTAAAATATACCTTGTATATAAAATATCAGAAATAAATATCAAAAAATTTATATAAATGAAAAATGCAGCAAAATTCCCATCAGAACCCTTGCACACCATTCTTTTACTCAACCTAGATATAGCAGGAAGGGCCTTTGTCCTACCTCAAAGCCCTGTGATAGACTTTGTTGACTCCTCCTAGGAAGCCTTACCCTCTCTGAGGAGTGGATGGGGGTGTGGGGCAGAGGTGGAGGGAGCGGGAGGAGGAGAGGGTGGGAACTGGGATTGGTATGTAAATTTTTTAAAAAAGATTTATTTATTATGTATACAACATTCTGCCTCCATATATGCCTGCACACCAGAAGAGGGCGACAGATCTCATTACAGATGGTTGTGAGCCACCATGTGGTTGCTGGGAATTGAACTCAGGACCTCTGGAAGAGCAACCAGTGCTCTTAACCACTGAGCCATCTCTCCAGCCCGGTATGTAAAATTTTAATTTAAAAAAAGAAAGAAAAACTTTTGTAATGTTTTAGTGAAGCCCTTTGTGTGTGGTGATCCGTTAGGAGTCTCTCACCTCTAATGGAGTTACAGTTCGAGGCAGGCGGACTTGGGAATTCCTTGGGAGGACTCTAGTATTGTTGGCGGTCCGAGTTCTGGACAGAACGTGGGACCAATAGAGGATACAAAGTCTCCAGCCGCCAAAGCAAGGAGCTTAAGCACTCCTGGAACTCAAGGGCAGGATGGAGGGCTGGAGCTGAGCAACAAGAAAGTGGGTCTCTTCAGCAAATAAAGGAGCCACCCAAGCCCTTAGGGCTGGATGTGTGGAAACATCTGTTCTGCGGGGCCCTCGGATGTCCTAAAGCCACCCCTGCCCTGTCTCCCGCCCGCCCCCCCCACTTCAGAGAGGCGCTGTTTCCCGTGGGCGTCAGCCAAACTACAGTGGGGTTGACAGCGGTTGTGCTTCTGTGACATTGCCAGGAACAAAACAAAACGCTCAGCTCTCTGTGCAGGGAAACCTCACCGCCCACCACGTCACAGAGGGGCAGGGCGCACGCACACCACAGAGAAAAGGCATATATGCAAACACAGCCTGGGTAATTAGTAGCTTCAGGGTTCCTGGAAAGCACATGGTTTTCGATTTAGTAGGTTGACAGGAAATAGTCTAAATCACTCTTTGCCAAGCAGAGGGGTGGTAGAACAGAATTAGCCAGCGAATTCTGTGTTTTCCTAAAGAACTGATATAGCCAGATTTTTTTTTTTCAGGGGGGATTTCCAATCCAACTTTCAGTTTGTGTTTTAGACTTTCCACACACGGATCTGCAGAACAGTTGTGATGACTCTGGAGAAAGTAAAGGAGCTTAAACCCACAGTGTACTCTCTCGTTTTAATTTTAACATTGGAGCATCACCAAAGCCGATGAATGTACCAACCGGGGGATATTTTTGAAGAGTATGTAGTTTCTAGAGCATGTAGTTTTACTTGTGACATCATGAAAAAATGTTGAATAATTAACAAGGGTTGAGTTTTGGGAATCTAAATGGGTTGACCGCAAGGCATCTGTAGGAAAGAATTCCGCTGCCTTTTTGAACAAGGGTCTGCTGGGACTTCCTGTACTGTCCTCTCCTGTGGGGTAGAAAGAGAGGGGAGTGGTAGGTGTCACATGACAGCAATCTATTGAACACCTGCTGGACACCACCACTCGAGATTGATCTTTTCTGTCTTCTGTGGTTTTAGAGGAGGCCTTCTGGGGCTGGGTTTTACTCAGGCGCCGACTATTGGAAGAGGCCCCCACAAGGATGACATCACCACAGGGAAGATGAGCTTGCCCTGTGTGTCCCTCTCCTTTCCTGGTATGAAATCTGGAAGGTTGGGCAAACTAATTACAGAGAACAGGTCCGCTCCCTTCTAGCCTCTTTCCCAGTGGGATGGCTGCTCGCTGACCTGGCCCAGGGAACATAGGCTGAGCAAGGACTGGCCTTCCTTTTACCTCCACCCAGGTCTCCTGCTGTGACTCTGATCCAGCTGGCCTGGCACAGTGGCTATAGATCAGAAGAAGCCACACAGAGGGAAGCCTGGTGTCCCCAGTGTCTCTTCACTGAACACGCCTGAGTGCAGAGGAAGAGGATCTAAGTTCTGAGTCTCGTTTTTGTCGTGGTTTCCGTTTCAGTGTATGTTGGATTGACACATCATAGATGCATTTATTTATGAGATGTGGCATGATTTTTGAACACAATCAAAGCAGAGTAATTATCATATTAATCACCTTGAATGTGCTACGGTTGGGATGTGAAATGTCTCCCCTGAGCTAACGTCTTTGAACACTTGGTCCTCAGCTGGTGGAGCTATTTTGCGAGATTGTAGAACTTTTGGGAACTCTGTTCTTGGAAGAGGACGAAGTGGGAAGATGGGCGTAAGAGGTTGGGAGGGATCTCACCTTTCTGAGCCCCAGCAATGCCAACATGGACAGCCGGAGACACGGCTCCACTGTGCCCCCTTTTAAGACCTGAAATCCAGACAGCTTCCTCTCCTCCACACTCCAGACTGAAAATGGCATTGTACTAAAATGCAAATTGAGCTAAAATTAATATACTTCTCTCCCCCAAAGGCATCTAACCCAATTCCTGAAGCAAACAAATTTACATGACTTTATCCTAAGAAGAAATAATCTTTCAGCTTAAAAACAGTTGAGCCTCCTAAGCCCATGTCTTTGACCCTCTCCATTGTTGTCTGTGAGCTGAGTTGTACACGTTGGCCAGGCCTAATGATGCAGGAGTGTACTCAGAACACCTCAATGGTTGAAGTTCAGTGTGTCAGCTGCTCAGTAAGACTGTCTCAAAGCAAACAGCCAAAAGGGACCAGGGATGCAGTTCAGTGGTAGCACTTGCCTAACGTGTGTGATGCCCTTGGTTCAAATCCCCATTAAATAACAGCAAAAACGATTGTGTATATGAGTGTTATTATATTATATATCTTTTCTTTTGGTTTTTCGAGACAGGGTTTCTCTGTGTAGCTTTGGAACCTGCCCTGGAAGTTATTCTGTAGACCAGGCTGGCCTCGAACTCACTGAGATCCGCCTGCCTCTGCCTCCTGAGTGTTGGGATTAAAGGCGTGTGCCACCACTGCCTGGCATTATATTATATATCAGTTCAAAATTAAGTAGTCAAAGAAGAAACAAAAATAAATCAAGGAATTGAATTTATAGCAAATACTGTCTTGTCCTCTCCCTCCAGAGTAAGTTACTGTTTTAATACGTGAAAACCATTGTATCGTATAGTTGCCAAACAGAAGCCAGTTTTTATCTCATTGTCTCCAATCAATAGCAATCACAGTGTCTCAGTATCGCGTAATCATCAACTAGGTGATCTGATAGACCGTCTTCAAACTTACAATGACTCAGTCTGTGTTCTCATACCTCAGAAATCAGGGGAAATCCCCGGTCAGGGCCCTGAGTACTGTAGAAGTCATAACTAGTGTTTCCACTAATCTTGGATTCTTTGTGCACATCAATGAAATTTTAGTGGTGAATGCACACAAAGCAGGCTTTGAATGAGACATGTTCCCCACGAGCTCGTATATTTTCACACTTGTTCCCTAGCTGTTGGCACTATTTGGGGAGGTTATGGGACCCTTAGGACAGTGGTTCTCAACCTTCCTAAGGCTGTGACCTTTTAATACAGTTTCTCATGCTGTGATGACCCCCAGTAATAACATTATTTTTTTGTTGCTACTTCATAACTGTAATTTTGCTAGTGTTATGAATTGTAAGGCAAATATTTTGGGAGACAGAGGTTTGCTGAAGGATGTGACCCACTATGATTGTCACCTTCTGTTCATTTTGATCAATATTTTCCTCACAAATATTTGTGATCTCTATATACACACATATATGTATATATACACACACATATATATTCACACACATATGTATTCACTTCAGTTTATTATGCCTTCCTGGTTAATTAATACTCTTAATAGTATTTAGGATACATGCTTGAGTGTGTGTGTGTGTGTGCGCGCGTGCGTGCGTGCGTGTGTGTGTGTGTGTGTGTGTGTGTGCAGGTGGACATACCCATGTACTCATGCAGACAACAAAGGAGGACATCTGGTGTCATGTTCTATTGTTCTCCATCTTAATACCTTCAGACAGGGTCTCTCACTAAACCTGGAGCCAGGATGGCAGTGAGTAAGGCTAATGATCCTTCCATCTCTGTCCCCCGCAGAGGTTACAGGGTCATGTGGGATCCACACCCTGATTTTTTTTTTTTATGTGGGACTAAGGTTCTGAGCTCAGGTCTACATGCTATGCCGCAAGTGCTCTTATCCCTTGAGCTGTCTCCCCAGGTGTACATTGACTACATATTTAGAAATGGTCCACTTCATCTTTAGAAAAACTATTAATTTTGAAACTTTGATTTAGTATGGTCATACCAGTCTCTCATGCCTGATGTGTTCTATAGTTCTGCTTTCCAATTTACATATATATATGTAAATATATATGTACATTTGTAGAGATAACATACTGGACTTTGGTTTTTTAAAATACAATTTGCTATCACTGCTTTTTAATTGGATTA
>JAQHUG010000034.1:4397957-4427400 GCA_028555095.1 Dicrostonyx torquatus | reverse complement strand
CCATTTGGCATGACTCTCTGCAGTGCAGACAGCTGTCTCGTGCCTAGAGCGTTTGTTCACACCAGTCTGGTGGGAGGAAGATGATCCTAAGGACAGATCCCAGGGAAGGAGCATCAACTCTGAAGCCCAGAAACTCAAGGTTCATGTTCTGCCTGTCATTTATGGTGTGAACTTTGTGATCTCTAAGTTAGGAATTGTGCCTTCTCCACAGGGCTAAGAAGACTGTGTTATACCAAATAGCAATACATGATGGAAGACCGTGTGTGGCTTTCAATAATAGCTACTTGTGTTATTTTCCAGATGGAACAATTTTTGGTCTCAGAAGAAATGTAAATGTTTGAACCTGGATTAAGTTGGGCCTCTGGGATGTCAGCAGCTTGAGCTTCATCACAGTGTTGAGCGCTTGCTCTGAGTCCTCGTGTGACTGTATTTGAATACAGGGTCTGCAGAGAAGTGGCCCAGCTACGGTGGGGCTAATCCACTCTAACTGCTACTTTGTTTGTTTGTTTCTTTTTGCTTTTCGAGACAGTTTCTCTGTGTAGCTTTGGAGCCTCTCCTGGAACTAGCTCTTGTAGACCAGGCTGGCCTTGGACTCACAGAGATCCACCTGCCTCTGCCTCCTGAGTGCTGGGATTCAAGGCCTGCACCACCACCGCTGGATAACTAACTGCTACAAAGAGAAAACTGGACAGGTACACCCAGAGGGAAGATCACACCAGTACCCACCACAGCTTAGATGTGACTGTTAGCTCGGCAGGCTCAGGGATACTGTGTGATGTGTTCTGGAGACCGTAGGGACACAGAGCTAGCTGAAAGCCTTTGTTTTCATGTAGAGCTATGGGCATTTCCAGGTCACTGGGCCTCCAGGGGTAGCTAAGCCTCCTGGGTCCTAAAAAACAAAACAAAACAATTTTCTGAAAGCTAATTTACTAAAAGCCATGCTCCAAATGACCACACTGAATTATTGAGGAGCTCAGATGCGTTTTGGTTTCATTCTTGTGCCTGCCTTAGCTCATGGGTTTGCATATGGCAGGTTATATGTGGGACTTCAGGTGTGTGTGTGTGTGTGTGTGTGTGTGTGTGTGTGTGTGTATGTGTGTGTGTGTGTGTTTCTTAAATGGGGCTCCACAGGCTACGCTTTTCTGGACTGCTGTTCTGCCCCCTGCTGCTGAATCTGACCAATGCTCACTCCTTGCCCTGTCCCTCTGCTGCCATTTTGATAGAAACTGGCATAATTTTCCCTTAAAAGCAGCCTGTCAACTGTAAGCTGATGTGGGATTTCCTTCTGTATGCTGTGAATACCATTGGTTAATAAAGAAAACTGTCTTGGGCCTGTGCAGGGAACAGAGCTAGGTGGGGGCGGGGAACTAAGTTGAATGCTGGGAGAAAGAAGGGTGGAGTCAGAGAGACACTATGTAGCCCCACCAGAGACAGATGCCAGAAATTTAGCCAGTAAGCCACAGCCATGTGGCAATACACAGATGAATATAAATGGGTTAAACTCATATGTAAGAGTTAGGCAATAAGAAGCTAGAGCTAATGGGCCAAGCAGTGATTATTAAATACAGTTTCTGTGTGATTATTCTGGGGCATACAGCTGTAGACATGTGTCTGCCGGTCTGTAGGAGTTAGGATCCTTGTTAGCTGTACATCACAGGAAACCTCATTAGCAGTACTGGGAGTCTGAGGAGGTCTGTGTCACCCTGTGACATGCTTTACCAGCCTTGGTTTTATCCGCATGCTGAGAAATGGCCACGGTACCTCCAAGCGTCTCATCAGCATTTCAGATATGATTCAGGGAGAAGGACAAAGGGCTATTTCTTTTATCAGACACACTATAACTGTTCAAAACTTCACACCTTGCAGAGTTCTGAGTACCTGTCCTTAGCAGCTGGCCACTGGCCATATATCTACTCCACACAGCGGCCCACATATCTGCTGCTGTCTGTGACAGAGGGAGAAATTATGGTGGGTGAACCATTCTCTGCCTGATTCAAAGTTTTATCTAACATTGAAGCTTTTTTATCCCTGGAGAGAAAATACAGGTTTAAATCAGATCAGATGGGGCCATGATTCCATGAATGGGACATTATGATTGCAACCCCATTTCTACTCATCAGTAGATCTGATCTGAGAGAGAAGCTAGAGACCATAGAAAGCAGGAAGCTTACAGTGTTCTGGAGCATAGGAGGGATGAGAGCACGTGGTCCTGGGGCTGGAAGTAAGGACAAACAGGAAGTCCCAGCGGGTAGAAGATCATGTGAGCAGCCGTGCACCCTCTCCAATGTCCCTCTCCATGTCATCGCCCCATAATCTCATGGGAAGTGGCACTATCAGGAGGAAGTGTGTCACCATGGAAGCAGGCTTTGAGGTTTCTTATGCTCAGGGTACTGCCCAGTGAGTCAGACATCTTCCTACTGCCCGAAAGATGGAGGACACTTGGCTATTTCTCCAGCAATGTGTCTGCTTGCCGATCGCCACGTTCCCTGCCATGATGGACTGAGCCTCTGAACTGTAAGCAAGCCACCGTCAATTAAATGTTTTCTTTATAAGAGTTGCTATGGTCATGGTGTCTCTTCACAGCAATAGAAGCCCAAAACTAAGACACAGAGAGAGCACACTTGACACAGCTGCACACCACCATCACCCTGACTACCCTGCTTTTAGAACGACAGGTGCTTGCTAACTTTGCTCTCATGGCAAAAATTCAGATACCATATATCTAGAAATGTTTTGATGTCTCCCCACCAAGAGGGATTGATGCCCTTTCTGTCCTTCTGCCCCTCCATATTTCAGGCTTATTTCTATAGCTGGGGTTGTCATGTGGCCCAAGGAAGGGAAGGGCGCCTCCTTCATTACATCCACAGTTCAGGCGGGCTAAAAGACGACAAGGTGTGAGAAGTCTGTCAGCTAAGGGAGCACTCGTGAGATTTCCTGCAAGCCCTTTCCACAACATCTGCTTCCATAGCCTTGACTAGCTCCACAGAAAGAAGGACAAAGCCCCTTGGCTCAGCACACTATGCTCCCAATACACCCGGGGTTCCGCTACCGAAGGAGGAAGAATTGACATCCGTGCCATTACTAGCTGTTTCCAGTCTGACTTCACACCTTCCACTTTGCCCGTTTCTTCCTAAGACTAGTTTCTACCAGTGTCCACCTATGAGGCACTCAACAAATGCCTGTACCCAGTATTTCTTTCCTGTATCAGGGATTATGGGGGAATCTTCCAGAGACGTGAAGAACTGCTAAGAAGCATTTAGAAGTTCTGGGGTCACATGCGTGAGAGATTTACATTGTTATGCCTAACCTGTGGGTGCAACAGTCAAGCAAAAGAAGGAGGTCTGCCGGGCGGTGGTGGCGCACGCCTTTAATCCCAGCACTCAGGAGGCAGAGGCAGG
Organism: Dicrostonyx torquatus; assembly: GCA_028555095.1. Lineage (NCBI taxonomy): Eukaryota > Metazoa > Chordata > Mammalia > Rodentia > Cricetidae > Dicrostonyx > Dicrostonyx torquatus. Next base: position 4,424,002 of record JAQHUG010000034.1, on the reverse strand, counting down.
CGGATCTTTGTGAGTTCGAGACCAGCCTGGTCTACAAGAGCTAGTTCCAGGACAGGCTCCAAAGCTACAGAGAAACCCTGTCTCGAAAAACCAAAAGGAAAAAAAAAAAAGAAGGAGGTTTGCAACTTACAGGTGCACGCATAAAAGATAACTTGAAATACTTTGGGATCCAGAATAAGCCCTTAATTCATGATTGGAACTTAAATTTAAACACAAGAATTTTCAGTAGAGGCAGCCATGTCTACCATAAATGAATGGATGGTTAAAGAGCTTAAGTCATTTTTTGGCATACGAAATTGGATTGTAGAAGAATTATGGGCAAAAAAAACAAAACAAACAACCCATGCACTGCTGTTATTTGTGACCATGGTCATTGAGACTGGTGTGATTTCTATAGTAACTGAGCATTATCTGAACCCCTGTGAGATAGAAAGCACTATGCCAACCAAACCTTAGGAAGATGTCTCCACCTCTCTCCTTCGTCACCACTGAGACTCCTACAGTTCCATAGTGAGGGTGGCGTCTTGTCTATATAGTAAGAACACGGGTTTCAGAACTGTTGCGTTACCTGCTGAAGGCCACGCCGTGAAAAAGCACCTTTGCCCAAGTTCCCATGTCATTCTCTCAGTTTGCAAAGTCCCCCTTTTTTTTACGACTCCAAGATCCATGGACTGTGATGCTTCAGAAAAATAGAGTTGCCTTTCTCAATTGCCCATCATGAACCCAGTGTGCAGAGACTCCTGTTTCTCTTGATTGCTTGATTGCAAAGGACCCTCTGCTGTGATGGAAGGCATTTACAGCACCTGGAGCGGCTGACGCTGAATTTGGGTAGCAGAGCAGCGGGAGGAAGGGCAGAATTCCAACTGTTCAGCTCCTGAAGGTTTGAATCAGGCAAGGAGATGGAGATGGCTCCACTTACACTTTTTTAGCTAATTGTCACAGGAGTCTGAGCAGAGAGGGAAACATCTTGTCCCAGAAAGAAAGACGTCTGTGGCAGCAAGCCCCGCTGTCCTGCTTAGTTTTTCTTTCTTTTTTAATCAGCTTGACACAAGCTAGACTCATCTGGGGAAACATTACCCCCAGACTGGTCTGTGGGCAACCCTCTGGGGCATTTTTTCTTGGTTAATAATTGATGTGAGAGGGAGAGCCCACTCCACTGCGGATGGTGCCACCCCTAGGCAGGTGGTCCTGAGTGTATAAGAAAGCAGGCTAAGCAAGCCCTAAGGAGCAAGCAAGCCAAGTGTTCCTTCAGGTTTTCTGCACCAGTTTCTGCATCCAGATGCCTGACTTTAGCTCCTGGGCTCATTGATAGCTTGTAACCTGAAGACTGTAAGCTGAAAAAAAGAAGCTTTCATCCTCCAGCTGCTTTTGGTTATAGTGTTTTATAACCATATAGCAATAGAAACCCTAAGACGACCTTTCCACCCCATTTCACACACGGACGACATCCAGCTGGCATCCAGACCTCTGCTGAACTGACTTCATAGCAGTAAGTTACAGTGTCAGGTGATAACCGTGGCCAATGCTAAGATGCCTCTCACTCCCCCAAACAGCCAAGGTCCCAGGCTCCAGGCCTTCACATGACAAAGTATCTTTGAGTCTGTTGGTGTGATTAGTGGAGACCCTGGGATAAGAAGGTTGTCCTGGATTACATGTGTGATGTCACCTAAGGCATCAGAGCTTCCCAGTAGTGGATGATGGAGATGTGAGAAGAGGAGAAAGAGACAGTGAGATGCCTTCTATGCAGGAGCCAGGGGCCCAAAGCCAAGGCATGTGAGACACTCCCAGAGCCTGCCAGAAAGAACTCTAGGGTTTAGCCTCACAGCATCCATGCTGGGTACAACTGTGTGGTCTCCTCAGCTGAGGTCACTGTGGTTTGTCTCTGCAGCGACAGACAGCAGCAGGTGAAGAGTGTTATGGGTTTGAAAGCTTTTCCGTCAGGACAGTCTTCTCTAGTCTTCTTGGTTCTCACATCCAAGCAGACCCTACATTCCCAAATCCATCCTTAGAAACCATACCTGGGACACTGTCTCCCCCGCAAGGCCTGGCTTCATGCCAGCACCTGCTGGTTCCTTGCAGTCTCTCTCCCACTTCACAGTGATTCTTGTCCAGTAGACATTGGCTCCTGACTGCTAGAGGAAGAAACTAAGGCTCACGGAGGTGAATGGACCAGCAGAAATGGAGGAGTTAGGATTCCAACTTCCACGCCCTCTCTTCCAGAGACTCTGCTTTGGTTTCCCGGCTGCCCAGACTTGAATAATCACACAGAAACTATATTAATTTCAACACTGTTTGGCCAATGACTCAAGCATTTTCCTAGCTAGCTCTGTATCTTAAATTAACCAATTTATATTAATTTATATTTTACCATGAGGCTCGTGGTTTACCAGTAAGTTTCTGGCATCTTTCTCCTTAGGCAGCCACATGTCACCTCCTTGACTCCACCTACTCTATCTCTCTATCTCTGTTTGGATATCTCGCCTGGCTGGACTCTGCTAAGCCATTGGCTGAAACAGCTTTATTCACCAACCAATAAAAGCAACACATATACAGAAGGACATCCCACATCACTTGCAGAGGCTCTAGGATGAATTTCCCAGCCCCTCTGAAATAAGGGTTATCATCTCACCCCATAGTCCCAGACCAACATAGCTTCTGATGTTCAGGTTGCTGCCCTGGGTCACAAGGTAACGCCAGGTTCTGCATTCTCCCTCAGAGCTTGAACCTTTGAGATACGACCTCTGCTGTTCATTGCCCACCTCTGTTACTTCTACCAAGTGAAGTCGAGTCGCTAAGGGAAGGACTTCAGTGGCTCCAACCTGTTCTCCGTGTGTACTGTAAAGCTGCTAGTCTCTCTGTCCATTGCCCTTCAAATACAGACTGACAGCCTTAAGGATGCATCCCTAGCTTGACGCTGCAGCCCCACCTTAGAGCCTCTGCCCCTCATTGCTATCTCAGTCTCCTTTATGCTCCTCCATGGCCTCGCTCACTCCATTCACAGGACCTTTGCATGCGCTGTCTTCTGTCTGGAGTGTTCTCTTCTCTGGATCACATCGTCCTTCGGCTATTGCGTCTCTGGGATGCCTACCTGGTGTCTGGGCTGGAGGGAAGTCCCTCCGTGAGGTTCTGTCTCTGTTCTCAATACTCCGTCCTTGTTTAATACATCCATCTATAGCTGGGAATGTGTGATTATTTGGTTTATATCTTTTTTCCATGTGCTGTGTGTTTGCCTAGGACCTTATTTGTGCACATTGATGTCCCCAATGTCCATGCATCTCACATGAGGACAAGACTCAGAAATTATCTGCTGAGTGAAGAAGGTCAGATGGGCCCTACTGTGAGGTGGATATTGTTATATCTGTTTGTGTGTCATGAATTCCCGGAGTTGTTAGGGTCAAAGCCTGCATCCTGGCAGCCCTAACTAGCTAGGGCTGGCCACCCACCCTCAATCCACCAATTCAAGAGATAAGTAGTAGTGAAAAGCAAAGAAAGGAGTCTTACTCAACGTGACCATGTTGGGAAGAGGAGCAAATAAAAATGTCTAGCAACCCCAAGTCTTGCTTTCATGGTCTTGACATAGATTAATGCTTAGCCAGAGAGCAAGAGGTATGTGTGACCCGGAAGTTCCCGTCAGTAAATGAGCCTGTTTTCTGCCATTGCCAGCTCTCTCCTTCAGGGTGATCTGACACACTGTCAGAACTGTCATTTCTTGAGGGAAGCAAGATCTCCCTCTGGCTGACACCAGGCTTCAGTTTCCATCCCTTGCCCCAGCTAGAGATTCCTGGAGAAATTCCAGCTTTTGGGAAACCATTGTTTCAATAGTCTGAGATCACAAGTGCCTCTCTTTAAAACACCTTTTTGCTGGGCTGGGGAATTGGATCCTCAGCTCCCGTGAAAAAGCCAGGTACAGTGGTCACGTGTATAATCCCAGTCCTTGGGATGCAGAGATTGGCAGATCTCCAGAGCTCATTCGCTGATTAGTTAGTCATCCTAATGTAATTGGTGAACTTTGGGTTCAGAAAGAGACCCTGTCTCAAAAAATAAAAATAGAGACCGATAGACCTACCTGTGACACTTGTGAGTGACATACACACATATGCAAGCACAGACTCACATACCTGCATGTACGTGATCATATGAGCACACATACATGTACGCACACATACACTCCAAACACACCAATTTTAAAAAGTAAATGAGATGTTTTCTCTCTGGCCAGGGTGTCAACAGCAGAACTGAAGAACAGAGGCTACCAGATGGTCCCAGGTTGTGATGTCATATTGATATCCAATCCTATGGGATGCTTGTGATTGCTTCTGGGGCCAATTTTGTCTTGCATTGTTTGTGGGGAAAGAATTTAAATGTTGTTTTAAAAGATAAAAAGCATTCTGAAATGAATTTAAACTATTAAAAAAAAACAAAGGTAGGGACTCATGTCAACTTGGGAAACGGGTATTCTTTTTTAAAAACTGGTTATCTTTAGGACCGGGGCTGCATAATGTGGCAGAACATTACTTTGTTTAACTTCTCTTTGCAGGACAGGCCATATGTGATATCCTATGTATAGAACACAAGCCATGACTGACGCCAAAATTATCCTTGCTTACCAACTCCACCTCACACATTTCTGAAATGCTTCTAAGGCTTCTGCCACCAGGCTTTGTAGCATCTGGATATCTTTTGACACCAAGGGGAAGTTGACGGACTTTATTTCACTTAGAAGGATTACCAGATAATTTTCTTGTTTGCATTATTAGCTGTTTCAATGCTTTGCATTGCTTTGTTGAGAGTTTACCTTCCAGAATTCACTAGAAAGCACCTGCCCTTCCATCAAAATTTACCTAAAAATAATAGTCCTCTTTCCAACAATGCCAGAAGCGTATGCATTTTTCCAAAGCCTCATTCTTGGAACACATTCATTGTTCACTGCCTTTCTTGGAAGAACCATTATTTGAAGATAAAACAGTAATTTGGGAGAAGCTTCTAGAACATAAATCCTATGATAATCTGGCCTTGCATGCTTATCTCTGCTCTATATTTACTGCCAGCTTATGGGAGACAGTAGATATTTTTAAACAAACAGAGGTAAGCTTATGTTTATTAATTTTTTACATCGAAATACTACATATTTATTACAGAAGCTTTGGAGAAATAGAAAGATAGGAATGAAAAAAAAAGATTATGGTGCGTAGATTACCACTATTCATGTCAGTATGTTTCTCTAGACATTTGTCCAACGTTGTGTAGATATTTTTACCGCATGCTGTACATAGTTTTCTAATAGATATACAAACACTTACTTCTAATGAATCTGGTACATATGCCTCATGGCATCAAACATTCCGACCTCCTCATTAAGGAAGGATGTACATTGCTGCACTGTAGGAAGGAGCCAGCACTGATGTAGCCAATCTCACCAGGAAACACTGCCAAGACAGCAAGGTCACCACTTCAGGATCATGTGACTTACAGTTGCCAGAGACAGAGCATCCACAGCCAGAACTGAGTGAGCGGTGCTCAAGTCTAAAACCACACGGCCTGTCAATCAACAGTAGGATGCTTGCCCGGCATGCGGCAGGCTTTGGGTTCGAATACCAGCACTACAAGTCGGTATTCTTTAATCTCTCAAAGCATACTTTCTGTTTCTTGATGAATCAGGGACATTCTAGAATGATTTTCTGTGTAGTTGTAAGCACCCTTGCCCTTAGAAAAGCTTGCCCTTACAGCTATGCCATGGTGTTAAAATAGACATAAGAAGCCAAGCATGGAGGGGCGTGCCTGCAAACCTAACACTTGGGAAATGGAAACAGGGAGATCAGGAGTCAAAGTTATTCTTGACTGCATAGGAAGTTTGAGATCCAAACAGACTATACCAGGCTCCATCTCAAAAAGAAAGGAAGGAAGGAAGGAAGGAAGGAAGGAAGGAAGGAAGAAAGAAAGAAAGAAAGAAAGAAAGAAAGAAAGAAAGAAAGAAAGAAAGAAAGAAAGAAAGAAAAATAAAGCCATAGTCGTGATGCTTCTATTGCCAACAGGGGAAACCCTAACTTAAACTTAGATTCCCCATTGCTACCCTAAATGATCTTCGGTGACAGGAGGAAGAAAAATTTATGGGGGCAAAAGTCCTGCAAGGGATCAAGACCAAACATTCCAATTCTTTTATTTTCTTGCTGTGTCTGAGAATAGCATGGACCACAGGGACTGTGCTCTGGAGACCAGAAGTTTCCTTCGGAGACACACTGATGCCATTTGTCAAGTGAATAAACTATTGTTTCTCAGACCAGTTCTTGCATTCTGTACTTGAGACTCAGGTTAGGACCCGGCTCTCCTGCTGACCGGGATGAACAGAGGCAGCGTTGGTCATTCATATTGTAGTCACATGACCAGTGGGGACTCAACACTTGGTGGGAGGCTGTATAGTTAGTAAATGAAGATTCCCACTAGGTGGCAGCGAACTTGTCCTGACCCCCACATACACACCATTGTAGCCCATATATCTTATGACAAATGATAAACACTCGGTTTGGAAACTGCCAGAGAGTAAATTAATGAACTTCTCATTGCTCACGCCTGCTACTGCACACGTTCAGTTGACTCTGAAAGTAACCCGGCTGCATTTTGTCTCTAGGGGGGAATTTCAACAATGAAGTATTTTAAGTGATCCATATACATTTTTGTCAAACCAATTTGGCAGCCTGAAGTGAACGTGTCCTGTAACTGTGAAGGTGAAACCAAGTGATATTTGGACATGTTAAACAGCTAGTAATTTGCTACATACTTTCAGTCTATTTACAAAGACATTTTATTTGAAATATGATGCTCCTAATAAAACCTTAGACCCAGAGTTTATCTTTTTGAATAGAATCTAGTACATGAAGAAAAGTTTACTGAGGTCAGTGTGAGGTCACTGTTGACTGGCCTGGATGAAAGAGTCATTGATTGTTCCAGGTTACTCATGGGCAATAACAAGATTTGGGACTTGGGGGTTTGAAGGATGATAGCAGGGATTAGGGCAGAGAGAGACTGCCAGAGTCCAGCCTTCCTAGAGAAAACCTGGTTTATCCTGAGACACGGGGATGGTTCCTGGGTCCTTTCAGTCTGTCCCTTTAGCATTTGCTGTAGCACATGATCTTAGAGGGTCACATAGGAAACACATAGGAAACCGAGGAGAACATTCATGAAAAGAGGTCTGTGCTCTGCATTGCCCCTACGAGCCTCCCACGATGATCCTCCGGCTGATGGCTCCTGGCAGGGTGTAGATGAAGAGGACCAGGAAGATGATGAGGATGAGCAGAATGAAGGCGATGATGATGTACTTCTTGTAGTTCCTCCAGATGAGGTGGTACAGGCACTTGAAGGGGCTCACTAACCACGAGAAGGAGGTGTTTGGGCGGCTAAGGAAGAAATCAGGGAAGGGGTCATGTTCAAAACCCAGGAGTCCCAAACTCCCAAGGAACACTTCTGATACTGTCTTTCTGAGGACCCATAGGAGAAGTCTAAGAATAGGGATGAGGGGACTGGAGAGATGGCTCAGTGGTCAAAAGTGCTGGATGCTCTTCCAGAGGACCCGAGTTCAATTCCCAACACCCCCATGGCAGCTCACAACTGTCTGTAACCCCAGTTTCAGGGGATCTGACACTTTTGCATCAATGCACATAAAATAAAGTTAAGTAAATTATTTTTAAAGAATAGGGATGAAAGGCCATTCTACAGTTTACCAAGTGGTCCACAATGACTCCTTCCTGGGTTACAGAATAGAACCAGAACCTCATTAGAACCCAGCCCAAAGCCCACACCCTCCATCCCCCATCTGTCCACCTTCTGCATGACATCTACCCTAACCACCTCGGTCCATCAGGAATCCCCCTCACTCTGAGTTCCTGCCTCACCTCGATTGGCCCTCTTTCTGAGCATAGTATATTTGTTTCTATACTCTCATAACTATTTTATGAGTCTCCTAAATAAATGGAAAGCTTCAGGAAGATAGAGCTTATGCCTAATTTTTCTTTTGTACCCTCCAGAGTATTTTTCATTTTCATTTGTTTTTTAATTGAAAAAAGTTTCTCATACAAATAGAATGATGATGGTTCTCCCCGTCACCTCTCCAAGATCCTCCCTGCCTCCCCACCCATGCCCTTTCTTTCTCTATTTAGAAAATAAACAAAAAATTGAACCAGAATAAAGAGAGAGAGAAAGAAATGAAGAAGAAAGGCACACACAGAAAGTCAGACAGACAGACACAAAATCCATAAAAACACAAAACTGGAAACTGTAATATTGCAAACAAAAGACCAGTAAGACAAAAAAAAAAGTTCAAACAAAGCAACACGCGACAAAAAGTCTACAAAAATACCATTGAGTTGGTTTGTGTTAGCCATCTACTGCCGTTCATGGGCCTGCCCTGAAGTGTGGTTCATATACCCAGTGAGACTCCACTGGAGAAAACTACTTGTTCTTTTGCAAGCAGGTACCAGTTGAAGATGGCTTCTTGGTTAGGGATGGGAGCCTGGGTCCACTTCCCCCTCTCAGCATTGCAACCCCAGCTTGGCTCGAGCCTGTGCTGGCAGGGTCTCTGTGAGCAACGTAGGATGAAATAGATGCCTCAATAAACAAGATGAAGGTAGTGAGTAACTGAACACCCATTAAGTTCCTAACATTGTGAGAGGGGGAACATGGGTGCAGAGGGGATCATGCACCCTGGGTCTGGGGAAGAGACAGGGCAAGCATAATTCCAAGTCATTTTATACACTATTTCATGTACATTCAGTTTTTAATGGGTGTGTAACCAAGTATCAAGTATCATTATTTGTGTGCAATCAAGTATCACTATTTTTCGAAAAATTCTGACTCTGGGCATTTAGCTTTAAAGTAATGATGTGTCAGAAAGAAACTGTTTTCATCATTAAAAAAGAAAGAAAAATGGCAAAATTAAGTAGATTATCTGCTTGTGTGGTGGTGACCACGTTGATGATGGATGGGCACAAGTTAATCTGGAATATTGTGCTCTTCTCAAAACCCTAATTGGAACAGCCATAACAACAAAGCAAGACTTTCCAATCAAGTGTGAGAAGGTTAAGTCAGTCCTGTAAATTTGGTTAGAGAATCCCTAAGCAATTCCCATGCACATAACACGAGGGGAAGAAGGCTGCTGAGGCACATTACAGGTGCTTATTACTGCTCCCTCTGCAAACAGTCTGGGATCTTTAGGGTGTTTTTCAATTAGAGAAACAATAAACTCCACAGGTTGGATGGCACTAACCTCCTGAGCCCGACTTCTGAGTTCTCTGTGCGATAACAGGAGATGCCAGGGCATTAGAAACCCCAAGGGGCTGCAGAGGCCCTGCCCTAGCCCCAGGTTCCCAACTACAGCCCAATCATACTCACTTGGGTTTGTCCAGGGGCTCGGGCTCCTTCCGGGCTTTTCCAACAGGGTTTTTCTCGGCTTCTTCTGCTGTGACCAAGTGGAACTCAGCTTCAACCTTGCCCTGCACCAGAAAGAAACATCAGTGTCTAATCACACAGACCTGTTGTGGCAAAACCAACTCTCCGAATGTGCCGTTATATCAGAGATTACCAGCAAGTCTTTTGACTAGTCTTTTGAGAAGTATCTGTGGGTTTTGGTTCTGGGAGAAAGCATCTTGTGGGGGAAATCATAAAATCCCCAGGTGGGGCTGGAGAGAGGGCTCAGTAGGTAGAGCGCTCGTTGGGAAAGCATGAAGACTTGAATTCGGACCCTGATCACCCACATGGAAGCCTGAGGTGGCAGCATACATAACTCCAGTAGTGAGGACCCAGAGACAAGCGGACCCCAGGAGCCCAAGGACAGCCAGTCTAGCTGAAACTGCCAGTTTCAGGCCGAGTGAAAAGACCTTGTCTAAGGTAGAAAGTGATGATGGAGACACTCCAATGTCAACGTCTTCTCTCTACACATGCATACCTGGGCACGTGCACCTGCGCACACGTGTGCACACACCTGCATTAGCTGTACACACCATCACCACCACAGAGGCCCATAATGATACTACCGCTGAGTTTTGTGTATGAAAAGGGTCCCACGTGTAGAGATAGACACAGATATCCCGCGTGGACCACTCTGGTATCATTAATATGGGAATAAGTAAGACTAATGATAAAAACTGAGTGGTCATTAGAAAGGGAGCTCATGACTTGAGTGGCAGGTCTCTTGTACCAACTACTTTCTTTTCCATCAGTTCTCAAGAGGAAATTGGTGGCTGCGACCCTGAATTTACAGAACAGCTTCTCTGTTACCCATCATTTATTGTGTGTGTGTGTGCGTGTGTGTGCGTGCGTGTGTGTGTGCGTGCGTGTGTGTTCATGTGTACATGTGCTAATGGTATCAGAACTAACCTTTTATTTTAGAACTACCTCCCCCTCTATGGCAAACAGCCCCTCTGATTTGGAAGTTGTGATTCTTTCAAACACCATGGCAAAGTTATTGACAGTGATGTAAATCCTGGACTGGCAAACGGCAGTGCCGAAATCAAGTCACTCTTGTTCAAGCCTGCATTCACCACATGACAGTCCTCCGTAAGCCAGCGCCGGTCCAGGCTCTGGGAATGCTGGTTTGCTGGAAGTCCTGCTCTCAGTTGGAAGAGACTGTTCTCTCCTCCTGCTCCTTAGATCATGTGCTCTGAGATCCAAGGTGATGTGACAGGAAGGGGGCAGTGGAGCTGGCAGGGGACTAAGGTGTCATAGAAACATTTTAATGAATGCAGTCTCTGTCACAGCTTCTCTCTTGGGGTCACATGTAGATTAGAGATTATACGACTGTTTGGTTTCTTCTGCCACTCCATCATGTCCTGTGATTTAGAAATGTCTCTTAAATACATGAATATGTGTAGTCTCTCAGTCCCATTGAGAAATTATGGCAATCAATGACCTGCAAAGTACTCAGGAAATAAATAATATGTAGCTTTTATATGTTACAGTCACTCTTCCACACAATCATCAGCATATAATAATATACCGAATAACTCAAATTTCAGTTGTACATCTTGTCTCTGGCTCATTTATTCTATTATCTCTGGGACTGTCTCAAAATGAAGCAAGGTAGCTATTCTTTCTGCAGCTGGAGAACCAAAGCCAGAGATCAAACAATGTATATACAATAAGCCATCCAGCTAGGATCTGAATCCTGGTTTGTAAGATGTAAAGACTCCTGATATTTTCATGGTAAGGAACTGTCTGGCAACTTATTCATTCACTTATTAGATACTGGATTAGAAGGTTTAAAATGTTCTCCTTGGACAATTCCGTAATGTCTTCATGATGACTCTAGAGTGAGCTGACTGTAACATCTAGGATGTGCTAACGGCAGAGTTAGGGCTCTGGGGAGCTCCTTAAGACTAGGTGATTGGAAGAAAGCTAAGAAAGCAGCTTAAAATTCATGGCAAAGGGGGCAGCATTGTTACATAAGCAGCACTTCCTTCCAGGGCTCTCTCATAGGCGGCCTAAACTCTGTTGAGCGGTGTTATGTTCTAAGAACTTCATCCAGTTGCTAATTTGATTGAGAGTCAATGAGAGGTGCTAGCCAATTACTGAGTTCTGGAATTCTTGGAACAGGGTGGAAATCAACAGGGAACACTCAGGATGAGAGTAGAAGAACCATGGCAGCCTTTTTATACTCTACTGCTTACCAATAATAAGCTCAGCTCAGAGCTCTGTAACCTGAACGGTGCTCATACGTCTATGAGCCATTCAAAATACCCAGAAAAGCAGACAGCATTTCCGTGTCCATGCTGCAGACAAAGAAAGCTTGGAGATGCTTGCTAATCTCTGTTCCACAGTTATGGTGTGCACCCTGAGGTCCACTCACTTCATGACTCTTTGCATGTCCAAGTGACTCGTTGCTGAGAAAAACTGAGAACTTGGAGCAATGTGTATGGCAGGAGGGAGAGAAAGAGACATAAATAACATGGCTCTCTGAATGACTAAGAGATGCGAGGTGGACTTATATTCAAATTATGAATTTATATCTTGGTGCTCTGAGTTATCTTTTGAGTCAATCCAAAGCAGCACTAAATGTCTTAGTATTTAGAAATGTTATTTGTATTTATTGTGTGTGTGTGTGTGTGTGAGAGAGAGAGAGAGAGAGAGAGAGAGACAGACAGACAGACAGACAGACAGATAGACAGAGAACAACTTGCAGTAGACAGTCCTCTTCTTCAATCCACAAGAGTCTTGGTAATTGCACAGAGTTCCTTGGGCTTGGCAGCAAGCACCTTACCCACTGAGCCATCTTTAACATCAATTAATAACTGCGTTTCCTGAAAAGTTAGGAAGGGATTTCGCAGTCTTTGCCATCATTCTGGTGTTAGTATATGTATTTGATCCCAGTTTATGGACCAGAGATAGCTAGCTTGAAGACAGCATAGAACGGCATAGCTCAGCATGGACAATAGTTGAATGAATATAACCTAGCAATCTGCATTGAAACAATGTGCCCTTGAGTGAGTGGCCTGTCCTCTCTAAGACTCCCTAAGACTCCCGTTCTAAGGATGTTTATAGTATGAACACACTGCCTCCACCTTCCTCCAGCTTAAGGCACACGTAGGTGAACCCCACAAATCCACAGTGTAACAGAAATCATAAAAAGAAGGCTGAGCACATAAATTCTGTCCTCAGCATAGAAGTAATTCATATTCATAATCAGCTATGAATTTTATGAAAAGCCTTGTTTATTCCAGCCTCAGGAAGGCAACAGGGAAGGTGTGACTGGCGCATTCTGATAAACACCGCTCCTCCTTGCCTCTCTCCGCACCCAGAGGGCTTCGCTTCCTACTCTCTCATCAGTATTCAGCTGCACACCAAAGAGCTCTTAAGCTAATAATATCCTCCAAATGTAATTTAAAATCAGGGTTAGAAGGAAAGAAAAGAACCACAGACAGTTTGGAGAGACTACCCATTAACCTCATGACATCTGTGGATGGGAAAAAGCGACAAGGACGGGTCCCTGAAGGGAGTGTGGATGTTCTGTACCATGGTTACTGTTTATGAACTTCAAACTTCAACACGCCAGGACCGGCTATCAGGTAAGTGCAGTTCAGAACAGACACACCCTTCCCATCAATAATTAATTATTAGTGCTCATTAAAAAGCAACCCCACCGGTATTAAAGGAGTCATGTGGAAAAAATATTCATGATGGAATGTGCATTGGTAAAGTACTTTTTTTTTTTTTTTTTGGTTTTCCGAGACAGGGTTTCTCTGTAGCTTTGGCGCCTGTCCTGGAACTAGCTCTTGTAGACCAGGCTGGTCTCGAACTCACAGAAATCCGCCTGCCTCTGCCTCCCGAGTGCTAGGATTAAAGGCGTGCACCACCACTGCCCGGCGCTAAAGTACTTTTAATGAAAAAACATATATGGAGAGTTCTGGTTTGAATCTGAGATGTTCCCCCTGTGCGTTCATGTTTTCAGGGTTTGTTCCCTAGCTGGTTATGTGGAAGCTTCAGGAGGCAAGCTCCAGACTGTCCAAAGTAGGTCACCAGGGATGGGTTTTTGAAGGTTGTATGTGGTTCCATCAGCCTCATCCCCTGCTTTCTGGTCCACCATGATGGGAACAACCTCCGACACATTTTCACCACCATGTCTTCCCTGCTACGATGGACTGAAACCTCCTGAAACTGGGAGGCAGAATCAATCCTTCCTCCTGAAATTGTTTCTCACAGCCAAGTCCACGTAGCTGATTCATGTATGTGTATACACCCATATTCTCAACCTAGGAAGTTCATTTCTGAGTATCCGAATTAAATAATGATTCAGAATTCAGAAAAGATTTTGTGCTAAGCGTGGCCATTCTGGAACCAACTGCTCAAGCAGTCCTGTGTGTCTTAACTAGGTGTCTCAGACTCTTCTTGAATTTTTTTTTTTTTGTAATAGGTCTGAGTTCGATAATTCTGGCAAAAGATATCTAGAGCAATCCCTGCAGCCAGCTGTCCTGACTCCAAGGACGGTGCACTGCACACTAGAAGCTGTGTGAGCCCAAGTGTCTAAATTATACAGCTTGGGCTACCGATAAGCAGCTTTAAAACTAGTCTGGCAGACTAGTTTTAACTAGTTGTAAGCAAATCCCTACACCCCTGCCAGAGACGGGGCACAAAACCACCCAACAGTCCCAACACTTTGTGGACGATATATATACACACTTTTGAGATGGGGTGCAGTGGGGGAACCCTCACTCTGTAACTCAGGCTAGTCTGCAACTTACAATATAGCCTATGCCAGTTTCAAATTTGGAGCAGTCTTTCTGCCTCAGCTTTCCGAGTGCTGCAAATAATATCAAAGCCTGAGGAGAGGACCACAAGAAAATCCCTGGGGCATCTAGTTCAGCCCTTGCGCCTTAGGGACCTGGAGGCTGACACTCAAGAGATAGGTGGCCTGAGTGACCCAGCTTTTCCTTTTTTACATGAGGTTAGAATGAAGTCATTTCACATTCTCCCTTTAGGATGCATAAGGGGAAATACAGATTTAAAAAGACTTAATTCTTTCTGTTGATGACAAGGGGAAAAGACCAGGTGTAGAACCATAGGCCTGAAGGGTCACGAGTTTAAGGCCCGCCTGGACCTAAAGAGTCCTGTCAACAACAAACAAATGAGATAAGCCTATAAAAAGGATTCCCCTCTCTTCCTTTCTCTTAGAGCATTTACTTTAGAAGAGCTATAATTACAAGTACTATCTCTTCTCTTTGAAATGTATATAAACGCCTTTGAAAAGTGAGTAGGCTTTATCCTTTAAGTATTCAGGTTTGTCTTTGTCAAGGGCTTAGGAATCACTCTATTATTTATTTATTTATTTATTTATTATTTGGGGGTGGGGGGAGGCAAACATCAAGAAAGTTAGCATCCTAGCCTGGGGCTGTAATGCTACCTGGAGGCTAAAGTTCAGCAAAGCCAGCAGGGACAGTTTAGGGAAACTGGAGACCTTGTGTGCATCTAAGTAAATCAGCAAAAGATGCATGGCAGAAATGTGAATAAATCTACCGCTACTTCTGAGGGGAGGTGGCCCAACTCTGTCATTTACTTCATTCCAAGTCTCAAAATGTCTTAAAAATTTACAGGTATTCCCCCCAACCCCAACCCCACTCATCACAACAAACTAATGGTCACTCCAGTCACTGGGTTCATCTAGAATGAGTTTAGACTAGTTATTATTTACCTGAAAACTAGGTATGGAGTGGCTCTGTAATGAGGGTGGGGTGGCGGGGATGTTTCTGTCTTTGTGGTGCTTGTCACATCTCAGGTTAACTGTCGCTTAGCATGCTGGCTAGTCTTATGTCAACCTGATGCAAGCTAGAGGGATTTTGAAGAGGGGTATGAACTGAGAAAATACCCCCATCAGACTGGCCTGTGGGCAAGCCTGTGGCACATTTTCTTGATTGGTTATTGATGTGGAAGGGCCCAGATCACTGTGGGTGGTGCTACTCCCTGAATTGGTGGTCCCGGGTGCTATAAAAAAGCAGGTTGAGCAAGCCAAGCAGCAGTCTTTTCTGCTCCAGTTCCTGCCTCTAGGTTCCTGACCTGAGTTCCTGCCACGGCTTCCCTCAGTGATGGATTTATAAGCCATAAGGTGAAATAAACCCTTTCCTCCAAAAGTTGCTTTTGGTAATGAAGCTTATTTTTTTTTTTTACAACTATAAAAACCCTAAGTAACCAAACTTTTCATCTCTATTCTCCTTGTAGACAGGTTTTCTAGTTCAGGAATAGGTTTTCTTTTAGAGATAATGTCTTAGCCCTCCATGGAGAAGATAGCTAATAATCTCAGGCCCAGGTTGGGTAGGGCCAGGCTTGATATCCCTCCTGCATTGATTGCTTCCAGAAAGGGAAGTACTGTACAATGATCAAGACTAAGGAATTTAGAAGCAGCCATGTTGGAGCTGTGTGATGACCTCCCTATGCCTGCCTTCCTTATCTACAAAATAATAAAATATGGATAAATATAAATAGGATTATATATAAATATCCCTATATAAATGTTATATATGTATGTATACATATATAATACATATCATGGGGCTTTAGCAGGTGAATGAACCATTAACCATTAAGTATTTAGTTCTATGGGAAACACTGACGCCCACACAAGTGACACAAAACAGAGACTAATGATTCGGAGTTCTCTCACTTCAGTCCCATCACTTGTACGTGACAGAGACTCAAAGGCAGGCAGGCTGTGGAGAAAGCCAAAGGGAAGCTTGAGTTCTTTGTGGTTAAAGCACGCTGGCTCGGGAAAAGAAGGAGCAGGCTAGCAAAGTGACTGTTTGGAGAGCTGGTACCCTCGACTAAGCGTGGCCATTTGGCGCTGGTCTCTGCAGAGGCAGTGATGCAGCGGTCAGAGAGCAAGGTGGGGACTCAGGCTTCCACAGTAACACGTGATCCCCGCACTGTCGGTGTGTAATTTCAGCCCTTCATGAGCTGACAGCACAGCCAACTGTTGTTAGCAATCCTTGTCATCGATACAGACAGTTCATGCTCCACCGTGTCAGCTGGAAGCTGGAGGCTGCTTTTCTAGTTTGTCTTCCCAATGGACAGCAAGCTCCTTGGGACCAGAGTCTGCTTCCTATTCAACAATCAGGGATACCCCTAGAAAAGCCCTGTCAGGAGGACACTCCTTGTAACTACTGAGATAAAATAGCTGAGAAACTAGCTAGATGACCCATACTCAAAAAAAAAAAAAAAAAGATACCTCACAGTAAACAGAAACAAGACACATGCAATTAATAAATAGCCTTGATGACAGATTGCCAAAGTCTGTTACCTTGGTCAGTTCACCAGAACTACTGTCTAAAACGCTCTGTAGATCAGGCCCCATGGCCATCTTTTCAGGCTGGGCACTTCCTGGCTTAAGACTGGCAGGAACACATAAGAATGACCTCACCTGGATCTTGCTGTCAGGAGTACAGGATGCCGGACCTCCCCATACCCTGTAGAAGGACCTTCCGTGTGACAGCTTCTTAGGGAATTCTTGTATACATTAAACTTCCTTAATGGGGCTCAGAGACTCAGTGGTTTAAGTTCCATGTACAAGGTCCTGACTTGAGAGCATGTATTTAGATTCGGAAAGCAATTTTCTTTCTATGGGATCGTGGTGATTTGATTGAGAAATGTTCCCCATAGGTTCTGGTGTTTGAGCACTTGGTCTCCAGTAGGTGGCGCTATTTAGGAAGGTGTTACAGCCTTGCTGGAGGAAGTATGTTCCTGGGGGCGGGCTCTGAGAGTGCATGGCCTCGCCTCACTTCCAGTGCACTCTCTGTTTCATGTTTGTGGTTGAAGAAGTGATCCCTTAACTTCTGGGTCCAGCTACCATGCCTACCCCTCCATGGCCAACTCCTATCCCTCTGGAACTGTAACTTAACATAAACACTTCCTTCCATAAGTTTCTTTCAGACAAATTTAACTCAGCAACAGAACAGTAACTGAAACAATGAAAATTCCAGTGGTCCTATTTAAAGAATTTCCACTCAGTTTCCGTGTTAGTCCATTTCCTCATTTTCTTCCTCCATCTCTGCCTTTCCCTCCTTAGCCTCTCTGTCTGGGAGTGATCCTCTCAAGCCATAGTCTTAACTCCTAATCTCTGGGCCCAGAACCAGCATAGAATTATAGTACAAATATCTCTCAGTAAGTTCTCCAGGGACGTAGAAGACCGGGGGTGCCTGGCACCTCGGTTTCGTCACCAATACCAACAGGCCACAGGGAACTAAGCTAAGAATAGACAAGAGAAGAAAATGCTTCAGAAAAGAGAGATAGCAGGGCATCAGGCCAGCAGCTTCCAGGGGCTCCCTTGCTCACACCTACTGAACATAGAGCAGAGAGAGGCTAACAGGAGAGAGTCCTGCTGCCTGCCTCAGTACTTTTGTCCTGCCTACCCGACCACTCACGTCCACAAGCCCTCTGTCCCTACAAAGGACCAATGGGGTGAGGGGGTGGGGCTCAAAGAATGTAAAATAGAAACACCCTGCTCCATAGCTTTAAAAGATCATGGAAGCCAGGCGGTGGTGGTACACACCTTTAATCCCAGCACTCGGGAGGCAGAGGCAGGTGAATCTCTGTGAGTTCGAGACCAGCCTGGTCTACAAGAGCTAGTTCCAGGACAGGCTCCAAAAAGCTACAAAGAAACCCTGTCTCAAAAAACCAAAAAAAATAGATAAATGAATAAATAAATAGAAAAACAATTTTAAAAAAGCCAGGCGGTGGTGGTACACACCTTTAATCCCAGCACTCAGGAGGCAGAGGCAGGTGGATCTCTGTGAGTTCGAGACCAGCCTGGTCTACAAGAGCTAGTTCCAGGACAGGCTCCAAAGCTACAGAGAAACCCTGTCTTGAAAAAGAAAAAAAAAAAAAAAAAAAAAAGAAAAGATCATGGACTCCAGTCATAGGTGATCTATTATGAACCAATATGAACCAAATTGGCCATGCAGAAGAGAGAGAAAATGTCCCTACAAAAGAGCTAGCCCCCTCTTTTTGTAAGTTGCAAAAGGATGGGCTGACGTTAAAACTGGGACCCATATGTAGAGATGAAGGAATGAGGGAATTATACTCGACTTGTGCATTAGCCACTGTTTT
The DNA here is from genome assembly GCA_028555095.1 of Dicrostonyx torquatus. NCBI lineage: Eukaryota > Metazoa > Chordata > Mammalia > Rodentia > Cricetidae > Dicrostonyx > Dicrostonyx torquatus. Next base: position 4,405,429 of record JAQHUG010000034.1, on the reverse strand, counting down.
ATGCATAATTTCAAGAAACATTTAAAAAATTAATGCCAGGGGCATGAGTTTAGGTGAAAGGAGGGAAAAATCACCCCAATGGAGACAGCTTATAAATCAAGTAGGCTGCGATATGAAAGGATTACTAATGCATTTAGAATGTCTAGCTTCTTGGCAGGATCTTTGCTTCAAGGGCTCTAAAAAGTCACTTCAAGGCACTTAACTTGAAGCTCACAAAATGACACGCCGAGCGAGCTCCATGTCCCCTGATCAGCCCCCCAACCAGCAGCCCACCTCCTGCAGCCGTCATTTACCGTGAGCTCTTTGCTTTTTACAAAAGGCCACCAGCCGCGCACGCGCTTTTGCTGGAATATGGAGATCTTGTTCTCCTCGCTTGCGTTTTCAAACTTGGACAGATCACAGGCTTTTGCAGATTTGGCTGCCCGAGGGAAGCTGTTGAGATTCATTTCCAGGGAGCCTGCGAAGAGATGTCCCTAACAGTTATGTCCGTCACTGTGGATCAGCACAGACTCCTACCCTCACTTGCCTTACATTGTGTGTGAGATGCGCTAGCTATATGAGTGGGTGTAAATGGGATGGACCATGTGGCCCACCAAGATTAATATCACGGCAGCAGGTAGACGGCAGAACAGAGTGTCATATGAAGCTTCAGGCTTCAGCTTGGAGGGATGTTACTACAGGGCATCTTCCTGGCTCTACATGGAGTTCCCTGGATTATGGACCCAGGTTGGTCAGGTTTGTCATACTTCAGTACCGATCTCCCCTGTAAGAGTCCCCATACAGCATCTTCAGGTCACAGTCAAAGTTCTTCTGCCTTTGCATCTACCCTCCAGGACAGAAGAGGGCCTGCCAGTTCCCTGCAATGTTGCTTCAGGGTAAGATACTGTCATAAAGGGGGTGAGTGTCTCGCTTTGACAACTCTCCTACTATAAAGTAACATTTGTAAAATGTGAAACTTTAGAGCATTTACATCAGCTTTATATATTATATATTTTATCTCATATATAAGTATATATACACATACACATATATACATACACACACATATATACACACGCACACACATTTATGTATATTCTATTATCACCAAACTGGCCACGGCTCTATATAATAGTGCATAGCCCCAGCCTGCCTGCACCTCCTGTACATATAAATGTGCATCTTAAAGAATAAAATTTTCCTCCCACATTCTGTTTTGCTTAGTGCATCCCCTCCAATTTTCCAAATCACTTACAGTTTCAATATTTTCATGGTGGCAGCGTTGTGGTTTACTGAGTGTTTCCCATATATGAGGACCTATAAAGGGCTCTTTTTCTTAAAGACTTACTCTATTGCTTTATTTTACACGTTTGTGTGCAGACCTGAACATATGGATGTGTACCACAGTTGAGCAGGTGCCTGTGCAGGGCATCCAGTCCCCTGGAACTGGAGTTTCAGGTGGTTGTGAGCCTCCTGATGTGGGTGCTGGGAACCAAACCCAGGGTCCTCTGCAAGCACAGCATGTGCCCTTGACTTTCCCAGCCCCTCTGGTTGGTCATAACCCATCAGTAATGAACTCAAAGTTTCACTGTTTCTTAATATTAAATAGAGACCAACTTGCCTGAATGTGTTAGGTGCCTTTCATATGCACAGACTATAATTTTGTCAGTTCCCTAGTAATGGCTAGTTGGACTGCTGATATTTTTTTGTAACCACAAATGGCACTAAAATTATTGTGCTCATAACAAAGTCACACTCAGCCCTCCAAAAGCTATGGTGACATTCTTGGCATTAATATGTGCCTGAGAAGGCCATGGACTTACCCAGGAAGTCATCTGAGGAGAGTCTTTCAAAATCCCAGACCTGCAGCACCAGCACGGCGGGAGTCTTACACTCCATTTTCTCCAGGGAGAAGATGTTCTCCCGCTTGGTGATGACCATCTGCTTTTCAGCTGGAAGATACTGGAACGGAAACAGGAAACGCCAGTTGAAGTTCCCTTCCCCAGTCAGGGAATTGTAGTGCACATCCGTCTCCTGCCTGTCGTCCTCCAAACCCTTGATCCACCTGCATAAAGAGAAGGAGTGCGTTACTCAGGATCAAGAATGAAGTAACCAGCCTGAGCCACAGCTTCCTGTCATAGGTAGCCGGGTTAGACCGGAGTTTCCATTTTGATATGAAAGAGACCGGAGTTTCCATTTTGATATGAAAGAGAAAGGCTGGGATGAAAAGGAAGACATTCCAAAGCAGGCTGTGTAAGTGTCTTTGATTGTTTATAGATCAGACGCTCTGTGTGATTAATATAGAAAATAGGATGTGAATGTGTGGTTGGAGCCCCTGTCGTGCTGGGAGTCCTCTTTGTAAGGGCTGCTGTCTCCACTCCAGAGTTTTGGAACAAGATTACATTGAAGCCTCTAAAATTGAGTGGTTAGGCCTGCTGTTGTGGCTGGGACTCAGATGTCCCTCATAGCTGGCTCTGGGTCCTGACAGTGCAGTGGACTTGGACCTCTGTGTACAGGGATAGGAGTGTATGTCAGGGAGCAGATGAGCGGTCCACAGTCATTCAGCCTCCAAATTCTGTCTACACCCACTCACATGTGGCCACAGGTCAGTTATCTGACCTGTTCATGTCTTACACTGTCTGTAAACGTTGAAGCTGATTTGGGCTCTGGTTCACAGGGCTGTACTGAGGAATTACAAAACACATCTCTTAAGGACCATGGGTACTCAGATGATCTATGACAGTCTTTCTTCTCAGTATTATCCATTGCTTTTCCTCCATGCTAAGAATAATGTAAGTTATATGTAAAATGTTCCCTTAGTCCTTCATGGTTAACTAACTTAGAAGACAAGTGCTTTTTATTCAAACTAATTGAGAATTCAAACAATTTGTTTCTTTTTTTCATAAGATTTATGTTTATTATTTTTCATTATGTGTATGTGTGTGTCTGTGTGTGGGTAAGCACAAGTGTGTGTCAGTGTCCAAGGAGGCCAGCAGTGTTGAATTCCCTGCAGCTGAAGTTACAGATTCCTCTCTGGGCTGCCAGATGTGGGCACTGGGAACTGAACTCAGGTCCTCTGGAAGAGCAGTATGTGCTCTCAATGCTGAGCCCAAACCACCTGCTCCCCTTCCCCGCCCCCTAGGGAAGATGAAAACTCTTCTCTTCACAGAGGAGTGCTACCATTTGGGTTTGGGCACGATTAGTTAGCTAAAGATACAAGAAAATGACAGCAAGATAAAACAGTGGGATGAGACAATGCCCCGAACTATTAACAGCGGGATGGAAGGACCCTGAGCTTCCAAACCCTGAGAACTGAAAGACCAACGTAGCAGGAAACAGGAAGAATATACTGCTGTGTGGTTGAGCGAGAGAGAGAGAGAGAGAGAGAGAGAGAGAGAGAGAGAGAGAGAGAGAGAGAGCGAGCGAGCGAGAGAGCCAGCCTGCAGGAGGAGGAGTAGCTATGTCAGGAGCTCCCTAGAGCACAAGAAGAGAAAGACTAGTTTAAAAAACAAATGCAGGCGAACCATTGGAATCAGCAATGGGAGGCCTGCGTTTGTGCAGTGCTGGGGAGAGAGCCAGGCCCAGGCAGATGAGAGATGAGGGAGAGAAGAGCAAACATGAACACCCTTTCCATACATTTAGTGGCCAGGACTTGGAAGTTTCTGAACTCTTCTGGAAGCCTTCCATATAGTGAGCAACGATAAAAAAAATACCACTTTCCAGAACAAGTTAATCTTTCCTGACTGTGACTGGAAAACAATTTCAGACGATTTGAATTCCATTCTCCAAACACTATTCTGCTACTTCAATCACTCCTCTATTCTCATTCTGGAAAATATGAGAATTTTGAACCACCGGGCTTTGACTGCCAAGTGTATTTAGAGCACAAGGTGCTTCTTGCTCAAGAATGGCAGAGGACTGTCACCATGAAGCTGTGATCAGTTAAGATCTGGTTCTGTCCTCACCTGCTCCCTGACTGGGGCCTGAATGGAAGCTGGCTCAAGTTATAAGCGAGATATTGAATGCTTCACCCCAGCGTCCTAGGCGAGGATCTATTTTCAGTAAATAGTGCCAGCAGATGGGAAGGCCTAAATTCCAGCCTTTGCATTAGCTTTCCGATCTGCTAACCACATGGCTTGTCCCTCTATACCACTCAAGTTGCCCTGCCTGTCTCAGGTGAAAGGCAGATGTACTTTTCAGGACACTTAAGAGGCTAGTCATCCAACATGTAGCTGAAAGATAGTTAAATAAGATTTACTCACTGAAAATGTTATCATAAAATAATTCTTAGCAAAATGAACAAACAAACCAAAAAGTTTTCACACAGAAAGATGGCCTTACCTAACTTGAAACAGGAGAAGTCCTTCTGTGGAATGTGGGTAGCAGCTCTCACGAGGCACAGAATGGCCAGAGATTGAAGAGGGGGAGATGGAGAAAGGAAGAATGGAACTTGTGGGGGACCTTACCCTTTGACATAAATATCACTTGATTTTTGACCCGTGAAGATATTCTCGTCTTCTAAAATGACATCTTCAGTATTCCAGATGATCACCCTCAGTTCATATCTGGGGTGAAAAAACACAGCATTAGGTAAACGACCTTGAAACAGAGCCAAAAAGCATTGTGCTTTGTCTGGAAGCCTTGAGTCTGCCAAGTCCATTAGCATCAGCACTGGAGGTTGGTCGGTCAGAACCACGTAGCTCCACGTAGCTCCACTGGAGATCTCAGATTCACCAGGATATGGGTAGGGCAGGTAGCCTCTCCTTCTATGGGCCAGCAGCATCCAGATGAAAAGCTTGAAATGCAGAAGCCTCTGCTTCACCCACCTCCATCACCACAACCCACGCACCACTGCCAGCGACCAGGTGGAAAGCGAGGTGTGAATGCCAGCTAGCCTATCATCTCCCATCTCAAACCCTATCACCTCTTATTCCAGGACCATGGTCTCCTCCCCTCGGGATGGGCAGACTTACCCTTTGGGTTTCCTTGGTGAAATGTCAACGGGAGGTCCAAGCTGAGGTGTATCTTTGGGAAACATGTCTACCCACATCTGAAGACGGCCCTTGTCAACAAAAGAAGATTTCCTTTAGCTTTGAGAGAGGGCAAGACGTGAAAATTGACCATTCATTGTTTTCAAACATCCTTTTAAAGAAATGGATGTTAGATATGATTTGGTGTCTTTGATACATGTGGCCTATTTGTTAACAACAGTAGAGTCATCTCTCTCTCTCTCTCTCTCTCTCTCTCTCTCTCTTCCTTGTTTCCTTTCTTCTTCCCTCACTTCCTTCTTTGAGCCAGACCCTCATATAGCCTAGGCTGACCGTGAACACATTATGTACTTAAAGCTGGCCTTGAACTCCTGATACAGCTGCTTCTACCTTCCACATTCTGGAATTAAAGGCCTTGGATAACTTACAGTTTCTATTAAGAATTTACTAATGCATTAGTTAAGAGCCAAGGAAAGGTAATAACACCTTTATTGAGCCTCTACCCTGCAGCGGACATGGCACTGTGTACTTCATGCATGCTGTGTCTTCAACTCTTGCTCATCAGTTAAGTTTCAAAGTTTCTCAAATGTCCAAGTTCTTTCGAAGGACTTTGATAATTCAAATTATAAAAATGAAAACAAAACAAAAAAAGCAGCACTTTCCAGTTAAGTTTACAGACCTCTTGAACTCTACTAAACCTAAATATCATGCCAGGCTCCTTAAGACAGATTTGGGGGTTCAATGGACCCCTTTTATCATCTTCCCAATGTAGTAGGCACATTTAATAAACCTTGCTTTGCTTTTCTCTGTGACTCTGATTGATTTTCCTACTGAGAATGTGTCACCAACACTCCCTTAAGCTCTGGCCCTCATAATGCTGGGAAAGCTACCTGCTCCAGTCCGGGCTTATCCTTGTGGTACAATGGCCGTGTTTCTATGTGCTCGGGAACCAGTTTACACCCGACCTCAGGGATGTCCTCCCAAGAGTGCAACACCTTGAGGGCCAAGTGTTCATAAGACTCCACCATCTCCTCTGCAGGGAGCAAAGACAAGAAAAGAGGCTTATTAGATGCTGTTCCTCCGAAGAGTGAGGGCTGCAGAAGCCTTTTTAGTTCTTCCTGTAACGATCTATCCTAGAGATACTGGGGGATAGGAACAAAAGAAAATGGAAAACAGGAAGAGCTAGAGGCAGCATGGTACGAAAGAGAAAGACTGAATGTAGAGACAGAGACTTGAGATGAGTCAATGGATAGAAGACAGAGACAGCAATAACACCCTGGAGTGGGGATTCAGGATGGACACACAGACATACACACACACACACACACACACACACACACACACACACACACTCAACCAGATCCCTGGAGATCCCCCAGACCAGAAAAGATAGATGCTGGATACTAAAAAGAATATGCTTGATAACAACATGGTGAGAAGGCCTAGAAATCAGTGTGGCCCTAAATAAAATGGGGTACAAGGTGTGTTTGTGGATGTCTTCACTTTCCCTGGGATCTCTCAACTATAATATACTTTATTCTACCAAAGGAGGTGATTTATGATTTAAAGGATAAACACAAAAAACAGTAACAAAAACACCAGTGAAAAGAACATCACAAAGCAAGACAAAGTTATTGAAAGAACAAAGTCTTTTGACAAAGTTCATTATGGTAAAATTGGATACAAGATAATTAAACCTGACTTTATAGAAAGGGACCACAGACACAATTGCCTGCTGGCAATAATTACATTGGTAAGAGCTGGCAGAGTTAGACAATCGATGAATACAATCTTTGTCTTAAAGTTTAATCCCTCAGGAACTGACCTTATGAACATAATTTCAGACTTTTAGTGGGAAAAATCATAACTATTCAATCATTGTTTAATCAAATGTAAACTTTTGACCAAATAATTACATCACTGCAAGAGTATATTGTGAAGAAGAAATTTTTTCAGCAGAAATCCACATCAGCATGCCACCAATAACACTGTCTGAACAGCAATAACTCTGCAGGCGAGACCCTTCGGTGTGTTCTTGGATCCAAAAAATGAAGTAAAAAGAAATAAAAATGGTGGATGCCAATGGTGTTTGTGGATCTTAGCTTGACCATCTTAGCTTGACCCTGCAGTTAAAGCATGGAGACGCTCTACCAGAATTCTGCTGTGCCTTTAAAAATGCCTTTCCCCCCTCATCCCAAATCTATGGAAGCTTCTTTGGGATCTTCAGGGTGTGTCCCGTGATACTCGTGGAAAAACATCCGTCTTTCGAAGCTAAGACAGTCGGGTACAGCACTTGTGGGGTAGGGGCTGGCACCCAGTGTTTTGCACTGTATAATATTCGCTGAAGGCTGTTGTTTGCTTCACACGTGTGCAAGTCCTTAACAATTAACACTCACGTGCGGCAGAGTGAGCAGAACTTTGTGGTTGTGAGTGCTTGTCGTTAGCCTACGTGGTCTTCCGTTTTTCCTTCTGTAATCAGATGACACAGTGTCCCCAAGCCTCAAA
>JAQHUG010000034.1:4359548-4388604 GCA_028555095.1 Dicrostonyx torquatus | reverse complement strand
AGGCAGGCATTTATTACAGGTTGTAGAGCCTCCTGGAGGCAGGCATTTATTACAGGTTGTAGAGCCTCCTGGAGGCAGGCATTTATTATAGGTTGCCAGCATTGTGTGAGATTTATCCTGAGCACTGCCATGCTTTCTAGCTAGACCTGCTTTTATTGAGGCCAAGACTACAACACAACACCCCTGCCCCATGGCTGCGTAACAATACAGAGAAGGGCACCCAAGAAATGCATGATCAATGTACAGCTCATTTTCTCTTCTCATTAATTGTTCTTTCTTCTTGAGACAGGGTCTCACTGTGTGCTTGACTGGCCTAGAACTCTCTACATGGGCAGGTTGGCCTGGAATTCCACCTCCTGAGTGCTGGTACTAAAAGCTTATGCCATCACTGTGGGCAATTTGCTCTTCTTTTATGCTTTGTCAATGCTCCTTATAAAGGATATAAGTAACACCAGGAGAGGTAGCGCTGAATACGATGACTACAATCAAAGGCCATCACAGAAATCAAATCCAAGCAACAAGTTAAAGACAAATCCATGACCCACGAGGATTTGTATAAGTAAACATCATGTTTGATTTTCTACTTTCCCTGTAAGTCAAAGGTCTCATAATTAAAGTTTTGTGACCCATTATCAAAAAGGTAAACCTAATGAACATAGTATTTTGAGATTTTTAAAAAATGAATTCAAAGCCGGGCACGGGGTGGCACATGCCTTTAATCCCAGCACTCAGGAGGTAGAGGCAGGAGAATTTCTGTGAGTTTGAGGCCAGCTTGGTCTACAAAAGCTAGTTCCAGGACAGGTTCCAAAGCTTCAGAGAAACCCTGTCTCAAAGAACAAGAACAAAAACAAAACAAAACAAAACAAAAAAAAAAAAAAAGAACCTTCTAACTGTAGTACTGCTTTAGCAAAGCCATTGGGGAGTTTCAGTGGTTTCAGTGGCCCGCTGGGTCCTGGGGACGTTCTTGGGTCCTCCTTACACTGTCTTCCCTGAGAGTGTTCTACTTCTGCATTTGGTTTCCTTCCCTGCTAGTAGGTAACCAACCTAACAGATTGACAACCCAGGAGATGTCTGTGTTCCTGAACAATCTTCATGCCCTATAATGGACTGCTCTGGGTACTCTTAACTGTGTATGTTGAAGTCTAATGGTATTGGACCTATGGTTGGCTACAGGCAGGTGACTGAAGTCAATACTGTCACAGGAGTGGAGCTGTAGATTTCAGACTCTGCTCTTTCTCCCTCCACATTCACAACCCCAGAGGAATGGCCATGTGAAGACGCAGTAAGAAGGCAGACGCCTACAAGCCAGCAGACACCAACACCACCGGGTAATCATGGACTTACAGTCCCCAGAACTGTGATAAATACCTCTCCATTGTTTAAGTCCATTTGTGGTGTTTGGTTATAGCAGCGTGGGTAAGCTAACCCACCCACTTAGACCAAAGGAGGACGGCTTACCGCGACAATGTACACCCGGATCAGCACTTGAATGGGGTGATTGGGTGGAATTCCTTGCTGGATTCTCAGCTGCCCACTGTCCTCTGAGGTAGAATCCTCTGGGCTCTTGTAGATGCAGAAGGAGCCCTGGAGCCACAGAACATAGGTCAGAAAACAGAACGGTCACATGACCCACGAAAAACCATAGTGATCCCAGTGGTGGGAAAATGAGCACATTGCAAGTGTCTGAAGAACATGGGCTAGTGCCACCCTTTGTCACAAGGGAGGGGGGTGTCCTTGGGCATTATACAAACGGCATACCTCAGCACTTATTCGTGGTGCACTAGTGGATGGGGTCAGTGTGTTAATGCTTTCATCACTGGGCCATCGCATGAGGAGTGTGGCAGATGGGACCTGAGTGCTCTTAGCTGTGAAATGCTGTGCCCAGGCTTCCCTTCTGTCCTGAGTACACTGTCCCTCTTTCCAGATACAGCAACTGAAGCTTTGGGAGGTGAAATATATTGTTTAAGCTGCAAGCTACTACATGCCACTAGCTACTATAATAAACCAGATTCAAATCCAGGCTGGCAAACCGAGCCACTCTGCTTATTTTAACACATAGTACAGCCTATGTACTATAGTAAAGGTCCAGCATGCAGTAGTGAACTAAATAAATATTAGTGACTGCTTTGTAATACTAAACCCCCAAGTCTGCCAAAAAAAAGAGGTCTGTGTTGTTTGATTTATCTTAGTTTTTCAACTGGTAAGTCTGAATAGATCACATACTTAATGTGTTATGGATGGGACAGCAAAGCAAAGGACTGTGGTCCTTACAGGTACTGACTGTCTTCTTACATTCCATAGAGTGAGTTTAGCCCACTGGCCACAAATATAAAATATTTCCAGAGACTATGGTTCGTCCTTGTGAGGTTTCAAAGAAGGTTCTGGGTGGGCACTGAGGAGGCTCCCCCTGCCCCACCACAGCGCCATTGTTAGAACTGAGTTATGGCTGACATTTATGGAGAGAGACAAAGAAGGGGTCCACATGGGAACTTGCCTTGAACTTTCCTATGACTCGGTCTCCATCTAGGCCATGATCATCTTCTGTGGATTTGCCTCTGAAGAGTTCAAAGGTCTTCACCCAGTCTTCAAAATTGTTATACTCACTCTCAAGATCACCATCATATATCTGTAGAGAGAAGGAAGACCAAGCTAAGAGGATGGAAGGTTACTCTATCACCTTTCATTCTCATTCAGAGTTTGAAAACAAACAAAATATAAACATCACATCTCAGGATGTGGCAGAAATGGCCTCTGGCTCAGTCCCCAACAGAGTCCTTGTTCCCATCTGAAACTCATAAGGACAGCCTTTCTTGGCTACATTTCAGCATTGTGGTCTTCTGAGCTTCATCAGAATAATTCATTTCTCTGTGTTTCCTGTTAGCCTCTACCACAGGCCCCTGACACCATGTTGATCTGTCTAAGCACACGGGCTGAGCACGCATGGGACTGAACCCTCTGAAACTATGAGCCCAAACAAGCCCTTCCCCCAAGTTGTTCTCTCAGACATTTAGATCAGTGTCATGCAAAAAGACCTACTACAAAAGGGTTAGCTTTGGTTTAATGAGAAAGAGCAGAATTCTCAAAAAAAAAAAAAAAAAAGGCCTTGAAAAATGCCCTAGGGGCAAGGTAAGTACATCTTCAGAGAAAAGGAAGATTATACTAAGAAGATGGAAGGTTAATTACTCTGTCACCTTTAAAATCTCATTCAAGGTTTGAAAACAAACAAAATATAGACAAATTCTTCACCAGGATATAATAAGAATTACCTATTGATTTATTAGTGTTGATTTAGTCTTAGCAAGATAAGGAAAACATTTGGCTAAATACTCCTAAAGTTAACTACTATGCATTTTATAAAGCCCTTTGAATATATTTGAATAGTTATTTATTTTTATGTGCATGAGTGTTTTGCCTTCCCATATGTATTGTCCTATGTGCATACCTAGTACCTGTGGAGACCAGAAGAGGATGTCAGAACCCCCTAGAACTAGAATTACAGAGGTTGTGAGCTTCCAAGTAGGTTTTGGGAACCAAACCCAGATCCTCTGCAAGAGTATCAAGTGCTCTTAGCCACAGAGCCAAATTTCCAGCCTATAAAACATTTGTAAATGCATAGATATAAACACAATAACCCTTTTATGCTTAATTAATATTATTGGCTATTAAATATAGACTGTAGTACTTTGGGGAAGTTGAAATCATTAATACTTAATAATTCTTAACACCTTTAACATGACAAAATGTTAATTTTTATTATAATGCATGCAGACATAAAATTTTTCCAAGTGGGAAATAATATATAGACTTTAGAAATGCAAAGTAGAATTCAATTTGAGGTTTAGAAATATAATTAAAATACTCAAATTTCCTCTCAGAATAACTTCCCCAACTTGATCATCTATGTAAGTAATTGCTGTATTTCAAATTTTCGCACCTATCCATGTGCCTCTAGCTAATACCCACTCACTAATAGGAAGATTGGCCTGATGGAACTGGCTTTGGTGAAAGCTCCTGCTCTTTTGAGTGCACACAAAATAGTGCTGCAAGAGGAGCTGAAAGAAACTTGTGCACTGTAAATGACCTCCCGGGTTGAAGCTAGGCAATGTCCAGTATACCCTTTCTGACTCTAGGGCTGTGGAGAAAACAAACGAACAAGCTTCCTTGTCTTGGCTTGCATGCACGTGAGATTTTATTTCCCCACATCAGTGACTATGATGAAGACAGCGTGAGTGCGTGCATAGAAAAGCATCACTACAGTTGACCAAAGCACCAAGAGAAGCCTGGTGCTGCTCTCTGCACCCCACCCGTGGAGATCCTGGGACCCACAGACCTTCAAGACAGCCAGATTTGGGATCCTATCACTTTCATCATCTTTCAGCTTCTTCTTGAGCACTTTGTCTTTCTTCTTCTTGGGGACATCATCTATATCCAACACCACCGCGTCTGGCTTTGCCTCTGTGGAGATTTGGCAGAAATTATTATAGGATTGTTAACTGTGGGGTTACTACATACAGCCCTGAAGTTTGTATCATCTGTAAATATGGTGTTTGTGGCTGCCTAGGGCCAGGCAAAGTGTTAAATGGGCCAGGTCTGAAGGTAGATGACTTGCTCTTTCCCCCAGCCAGCAGAGAAAAGACCCTGAATTTGGATAATTCTAAAGCTTTTTGTTATCTTTCTTCTCAGATGTCCTCAGGGTCTTGAGAGTCACTTAGTGCAACAGGAGGCTAAAATATGTTAAGAGTCTTATATGAGGTCATGCTAGTAATGTTGTTTAGTAAATTTTAGCTGCATTGTGTAAAGAAAAAAGTGACTAGGGATGGATGTTGAGCTCTGCTGTTTCTAGCTTTGTGGCCTTGGATGAGTAACTCGATCTCTTTGTATCCCTGTCTCATGTGTACAATGAAAATGCAATTGAAAATGTCTGGTCATGGGAGGAATGTGAAATGCAGCATGTTAGTTAGGTTCTCAGGGGTGTGTATGTGTGTGTGTGTGCATGTGTGTGTGCATGCATGCACCACGCGCACATGTGTATGTGAATGTGCAGGCCATCTGAACCATTCTTGGCTGCTTGGTGTTACTGTGGTAGTTAGGTCATTTCTCAAGCTGCCTTTGTTGGGCTTCTGCCAAGTCAGACCTAACCAGTTCTCGTGAAGTGAGTGTGGATCCTGAATCCAGATCTGTGCCCTCAGCACTATTCACATTATCCTAGTTTGGGCCTGTGCTTCTAGCTTGATCCTATTTTTATCCTGCTACTTCTGTATGAAAGCTCTGCACAGGACACGAGCCAGTCATTCCAGAAATTAAACTGAATTACAGGCCAGCTCAGCTCCAACACTGACAAGGTTTTCTTTTCTGGTACTGGGGGACTGAACCCAAAGCTTGCCAGGCAGGTTCTGGAAGACCTTTGGCATGCATGGCCATCTTTATGAGGACAAAGGAGCTGAACTATGACATACCTCCTGTGACTCCACTTGCTCTACTGGCCCCGTTCTACACCCAAGCACCCCCGAATAGCTACTCACCTGTGGCCCTTTTCTCCTGGAGGTTGTTCTCCTTTTCCTTAAAAAAAGAGGAAATAAGATTATGGACACTGCCCTGACTAATTTACAAATCCCGAGTGCTAACAGCTCTGATTTGATTCTCCAACTGTCTGTGTCCCCAGGGCTGCCATTTTAAGAATATTAAATAGGGTCACCAAGAAGTCTCCAGAATGCAGCGTCACTGTGACGACATGGCTCCTAGCTCCAGTTGGGATGGCCTAACCTTAGGAAACAGGTTTCTGTACACCCAACAATAATGTCACCCAGGTGAAGACCATTGTTCTCTGTGACAGGCTTTCCTCAGCTATAGGGAGGACAAATATATCTTACAGTTCCCTGGAGCACCCCCAAAAGCTGCCCTATGAGTTCCTCCTGCTGCTATAGTGGGCCCTTGGGTGGGTACCAGGGGTTGAGGAGGGTAGTAGAGAGACAACAAAAGGTTAACTATTCATAGGAAGTAGAAGCATCCATCCAGTGCAAGGAAGAGGGATGGAGGCGAGGGCTAGTGTTTGATTTGCTAATTCACTGTATGCCACTGTTTTTTGAGCAGTCCTGGATGAAAATGCAGTCTCTCTAATCTACAGAGTCCCAACAGCCTCAACTATGACAGCATGTGACCAATTATTACTTTCTTTTTAACCTGGTGTTGATAAATCTTAACAAAATTTGTTCCCAAGTTGTAGCCTGAATTTCCAGGCCCTTTTCCCATGGCTCTCTCGTGTTGGGACTTAATCCTTGTCTTAAGGATGTTCATGGGGCTCTGTGTCTCCTCTGGCAACCCACCAATTATTGCTAGTTGCTGGGCCAAGATCTTCCTTTACTCGGGTCAGTTCCCCTACAAATGTAGCCTCCTGCTGAAGTCCTGCTGCTCTGTGGCCTGGGTGTCCCCTAGCCCTGCTGCTGCTCCCTGTTGAGACTCCGCTTTCCCTTGCGGACCTCCCTAAGTTTCTCAGGGATTAGAGTCTGCAGATGCTGACTGTACTGAATATCCTTCAAGGGTTCAACAGAGCTTCTGTACCACACCAGCTCCAGTCAGGGGGTGGGGATCTTGTAACCAGGAGCCTCAGCCTTCTACACTTTTCCCTACTGCATTTAATAGAATCACATTTTAAAAAGTTAACCTTTTTAAAATTACTTCTTTGACAATTTTTTTAAGTGAAAACCAGATTTATTCAATGTGATCACATTGAGAAGACAGATAAAGAGACCCAATTACCCCCTCAACCCCCAAATCCATCTCCAGGGTTCTCAAGAGGTTAAAGTTTAAGTAGAGGCCAGAGCTATTGTTAGTATTCAGGCATCTGTACTGGCAAGATACATCCTCAGTTGCAGCCACTAAGAGCTCCTCCTATGCCCACTTGCTGTGTTCTCTTACAAAAGGTTGGGTTTTGATTCAGCCCTCACCCAACTCCATCCAGATCTATCCCTCCTTCTCTTCCCACCCAGCTTTGTGTCCCTTTCCCGTCAAGGTCACTGTGGGATGCCCACACATCCTTGGATGCTCAGCTCTACAGGGACCATTTACACTGCACCCCTCCTTCAAAGGCTCAGGGATCATTGTGGAAAAGAGGGGCAAAAGAGTGTGATAACCAGAGGTGGCAGATGACCACCACGAGAAAAGTACATATTCTGGACACGACAGGGCAGCTGCACATTGGATCAACTGAGACAGCATGCAGAAGGCCTGTGCAAGTCCAAGTCAGACCCTTTCCAACATAGAGAGAGGATTCGGACCTGAAGTTCTGCCCCTAGCTGAGGGCAACTGTTAGCGGTTAAGAGAGGAAGGACCAGGTTTCTCTAAGAATTTAGCCCCTGATAAGTTGGCCAGACCGCAGTGGAACATCAGACAGGACCATGTTTAAGCCCTCAGGCTCTTCATACTGAAATCTAAAGGGAGATGCATGGCCTTGAGGGAGGAGGGAGAAGAGGGAGAAGATGCCATGTTCTCCCTGAGTCCCTCGACTGTCTCAGCAGGGGAGGCCTTACCTTCTGTGCTTTCCTTAGGGAGGCGTCATACTTAGACCACCAATCGATGACATTCTCAGCTGATTCATCTGCTATGGTCCTTTTTCTCCTTTTGGTGGATCTCCGGGAAGGCTTCCTGGGATCTTGCTAAGGGATGAGAGGCAGGTTACTAGTTGGGCTTGGTTGTTACATGTAGAAGCCTCTGGTTCTCAGAGGAAGAGTGTATGCCGATGTCCAGTGAGAGGTGAACAGAGGTGTCTGTTGGTTTTGTGATAGCAGTCCTTGTTGCTTCAATATTGAACATTTAACCATATCTTCAACCATCCTTGAATTAATCCAGCAAGCAGTTACAAAGATGCTGTATACTGTGTTTGACTTTAGGGATGCAGTGTGACTCCAACCTAAACCCAGAAAGCTCCAAGTGAAGTGGAGGAGATAGGCTGCTGGACCATGTAACATGGTGTCATATCACAGAAGGGGTATCGGCGGCAGACAGCCTTGGGTCAACAGGCAGTAGGCAATTACTATGAAATAGGTGATTCTCGGTTTTCTAACTAAAGATGATGACACGAGCCTACTTCACTGTGGGAAAGTTCTAGTGACATGAAGAAGGAACTCCACAGTTAGCTTCATAGAGCAAGGAAGTGACAGCTAACGCATAAGAGGTGGGCAGTAGAAGAGATTTAGTTATATGCAATGGCTATCAATACATATCTCAGAAAGGAGGCCTTTGAAGAAGACTGGTATCTACAGAAGAAGCATCATGCACCCACCATCCCTTCTCTTCCCAGCATCTTTAGTGGACCTACTGTGTGCCAAATATTCTACCAAGGACCAGAAATACAAAAACATGATGTCAACAAATCATATCTAACCCAGGCTAACAGATTTATGATAGTAACAAACTCTAAGATTGAGGATGTACATAAGTGTCTGGTGCAAGGCTGGGGCAATGGAGAGGACCTGGGGAGGGGATACTGAGGAAGGAAGTGATTGGTACAGCTTGAGAAAAATTTCCAACATCATGTCATGCTTGCTTTTTTATACCAGATTCTTACTATTTACTGGGCAAGAAATTCCTTAGGATTTTTTTTTTTAATTTTGAGACAGGATCTCACTGTGTAGCCCAGGATGGTTTTGAATTTGTGACCCCCTTGCCTTGGCCATCTGAGTGCTGGGATTACAAATGTGTACCATTATAGTTGACAAGGAAAAGTTAAAGATGATCTTGGGGTTTGAAATTAAATCAGTGACTTCAGAAGACGGACCATATCATCGTTCTGTGGCCTTTGGGTCTCCCCATTCTCAGAAACACCCACCCACGTTCTAACCAGGACCAACCTGCTCAGTTCTGAGGTCAGTGATTGGGTGTGTCCCAGCTGCTATGGCAGTAGACACCTTTCAGAAGTCCGCCTAACTGAGGATGGAGAGTCTTTCTCCTCTTTAGAATTCAAAGAACAAATCTTGGTCGTGTCTGACCTTGTACAAAGGAGGCTCTAGATGTTTGTGCAAGTATTCCTGGATGAAGAAACCCTTGCCTTTCCAAACTAATGGATTTAGAAGAGGTTCTGTCCCATTAAAGATTACTGTCACATCTGACTAACACTTTAATTTCATACGCAGTAGCTTTCCAACCCTCCAACAGTACTTTGAGGTGGGCATCACTATCTTCATTGTGAACAAGGAAGCTAGTACCCAGAGATGTGAAGTTGCTGGCTCAAGGTCACATAACTCGTGGCAGTCTAGATTTTCCCAGTGCAAATTCCACTGAGCCTGGCAAACAGGAAGCGGGTTACACCGACCAACCTTGACTTTTTCATCCTTTGGTGGTTCCTGGGATACAGGTTTGTGCTCGGGCTCCAGCATCGGAGAGGAGTCAGGGATGTCAACCAGGGTGACTGTCTGAGCCTGGGCAGAGTCAGGTACCACTGTAGGTGGTGGCTCAACATCCACATAGATGTGATCTGTTGGAGGATCCGGGGAGGAGCTGAGTCCGGAGGACTCGATTGCTAGGGATTCTGAAAAGGATGAATGAGAGAGAGTTCATTCAGTCATGGAACACAGCTGGCTTCCAAATCAACAAGTTCTTGACATTTCTAAGGCTCGTTTTCCTTATTTCTGGGACAACAGTAACTATTTTCCTGCGGGATAAAATGAGACCATCATTTATGGCATCTGTTGTACAATTAGGCAATCAACGAATGGCAGTATTAATTCTTTATCCCTTAGAGAAACTGTGGACACGAGGATCATAAAAGCCAAGGTTTAGGGCACAGATCCTCTGAATTGATTGTCTCTCCCAGTGTGTGGATCTGCAGGGACTGAGGTTTCAGAAGTCACTGAGTCCCCAAGGGTAGGCAGTACACGGGGCACACGATCACATGAGCTTAGTGGAAAGCAGGGTCAAACCCTTGGGTTCCATGAGATCCTGACTGGGCTGCTGACGTCATTACAGATCAGAACACTTCTCCACACTTGCCAAATGTCTGCATTTTATGTTGCACAACTCAGCACTGATGGGTGTTTTTGAGTCTGGAGTTTCTGTGGTTGTCAAGGCCTTCAGAGGTTCTAATTCCTCTGGGTATGGCTTTCACCAGCAGAGTTAATCCAACAAACTCCCATAGGTATCTGCTCTGTGCTAGACACAGACACCCACGCTGAAGGGGACACCCATAGGATAGCAAACCCCCAATAACCAAAGCAAAACCCAACCCTCCAAAATTGTATAGTAAAAAAGAGAGCATGGTCCAAGAAGCAGCAAAGGGGGGGGCTCCAATGAAGTAATAGGAAAGATGTAGGGTGGTGTAATCAGCACAGTGCTCCAGAGCGCCCTCTGTCTGCATTCAGTGAAATTTCATGTGTATGTTCCCTGAGACCCCTAGTCTCACTCCTGGATAAAAAGGCTGGAGAAATGCCCACACAGCATCTTCCCTTGGGAAACACACAGTCACTTGAGTATTCTTTTAGGCAGACACCACTGTCCATACCCACAGATACCCGATCTCTACAGTCCTTTTCACTCTAGCATCCAGGATGATGCTTTTCCTACCTGGCCTGGCCCAGGCTCCATCCGTCTTTGAGGTCAGGGCAAGGGACTCTCTGGATTTACACAGAAACTGCTTCAAGCAGTTGATGGTGTAGGTGCCCACAAGAGTGCTTCTCCCGAAAGCTCTCCAGTCCACCACACAGATGCTCAGCGGTGGGTGCAGGAGCTCATTCTCAGGCAGCTCCTGCAGAAGAGGTAGAGGGAAAAGGCCGTTACCTGGGTGGCTCTGCCTGCTCCAGCCCCGCGGGCTCATCTAGAGGCGGGCGCAGCTGGATGTCTGCCTCTCTTCTCCTTGCCTTACATTCTAGTCCTCAGACCAGCTCGGCAGTTTGCCCAGACTCTGGGGGACTGTCTTCCTAAGTCGGGAAATAAGCACTAAAACTAGGACGGATATGTTCTAGTACCAATGCATTCCAGCATTCCAGGTACAAATCCCTAAAAGATGTCAGCTGCGAACCATCTGTCTCCCACTCCTGTATTTCCACGGCAGCATTGCCAGTCCTTCTATTTGCTATTACTGACCACAAGAACCCCATGTCAAAAGAGAGTTTAACCAGTCCCAATATGTGAATATGGGATTCTTCTATGATCTTCATATGGAGATCAAGCTACGAGGCATGAAGCCAAGGGGACAATGCTCTACATACTTGTCTCCCCCTAGTGCCCCAAGAGGATCCATGACATCCACCATGAAGGTTTCAGATACTACACATGTTTTGGTGTCCCCTTTGATCATTTAGAACACGTGTCTATGGAACTGAGTGGGCTGGACAAAGAAAACTTTTCATAATTAGTTCCAAACCAGAGCAAAAAAAAAACCATGTATGCTGGAATATTGAAATAAGTAAGAGCATAGGTGTCAAGAGACATAACTTACACATGACAGCCACTGACATCCTGAATACAAGGGACCTTAGTTAAATGTGGCCATCAAAGTAAACCTCTGTAGAGCATTTTGTAGCCAGCAGTTCTCAGAAGCAACTGGGGGGTTTGTTAAACCAGGAGTGTCTGTGCCCTGCTCTAAACACCTCTTTATTTGGATGTTGGGTATTTCTTTCTCTTTTGGGGTGTGCATGAGTGGGAGGGGTGGTTACTGGGTATTGAACCCATAGCAGCACACAGGCCAGGCCAGCACCCTGCCATTGGGCGACATCTCCAGCCCCGCCTTACTTTCCATTTTTAAGACAAGGCCTCACTAAGTTGCCCAGGCTAGTATGGAACTCTCCTTGTAGCCTGTCTAGGCCTTGAACTTGTGCTCCTCCTGCCTCAGATTCCTGAGTAACTAGGATGGTAGGCCTGTGTCATGATGCCTAGCCGAGAACGTGCAGCAGGTAAGGCTGGTGAAAAGGAGGTGGAGGGTGTGCTCCAAGGAACCCTGTCCGGGCAAAAGTCTTCTAAGTTCCTCTGACCTGAACATTTGAACAACAGGTATCTACTGTTTCTCATTCTGAAAGCCTGGCGTTCCATAATTACGCTACTCACATAAATAGCATACACCTGAAATCTTGAAGCCGCTCCCCAGGCTAAGTCGGTGAAGCAGAGGAGCCCGGCTGTGGAAAGGGGGCTGAGCCGCTGAGGAAGGAAAAGGCCATACCACGTCAAAGGCCTCTGCCTGCACGCTGAAATTGGGGTTGTTCTTGTAACTCTGGATCACGCAAGACTTCACGCCTCGTCCCCCACATTCAATGAGAACCTGTGGCCGGTCCACCGAGAGAAGCTGTACCTTCTTCATTTCTCGGACACCCCAGAAGAGGACCTGAGGAGAGAGTGGGCAAAGCCAGAGAGAAGCCTGGTGTATGAGCAATGGAAAAGCCAGAGTGTGACTCCTGGGAGTGACAGTGTTGTCTTCCAGGTACAAATGAAGACCCCGTTTCATCTAGTTCAGCTGGGTCATCTGCCCATCCTACCACACCTTCCCAACCATGCAGGTGGGACCCCCCCCCCCGCCCCAGTGTCCTATGGGGCAAGCCTCTCCACTTCCTGAGCCATACCTCGACCCGGTATTTACTCAGCACTGGACGGATGTTGGCGGGAACAGGATAGATCTGTGTGATGTCTGGTGGGCCAATGGGAGGGAGACCCTGTAGTCCAGAAGAAGGGACCTGCCATACAAAACAACCATTAGTGAGAGGCTGGAGAGACGTGAGAAAGGGTAACCAGGCTATGCAGCACCTCCTCAGCAAGACATCTTTGTCTCATTGGGACCCTGAAGCATACCTAACCTTCAATCAACCATTAATGGTTGGCAAGAATTTAGTGAGCACTCAGAGTATGCCATGATGTTGGCAAGACATAACTTCCAATAAGCTCACGGTAGACGATGGAGAGGCGAATCTCCCACAAGTGTATAGATGTTCACGGCTCGATAAAGTGACGCACAGAATTGTAACACTGGATGGAAAGGGGACTGTGATCACATCTTGGGCTTCTGATACTTAACTAGCCTCTGCCTTCAGAGACTCAAGAGATCATGGCAACTCATAGTGCACAGCTATGGAATGAGATCAAATTTAATGGAACAGAGACTTAGTGCTAAGTCTTCCGTGAAGGAGAAAGTAAAATCTTTTGAGTGTGGAGCTCAGGAGAAAATGGTCGCTTTTGTGCCCTTGGATGATCACCGATCTTCGTAGAAATATCCCACAAAGAACCGACAGAATTCTCCTAAAGACAGGGAATTTCCCACATGTAGCCCATGTTGCCATCTCTTCGAGATCTACCTTGCCGCCCATATCTGTCAAGGAGCCTTTCCAGACTGGGTGCCAGTTATTGTGGCCATTTTCCTGCCCTGCGACCATTGACTACACTGCATCTTCTCCATAGGCACAGCAAGTGTGGGAATCGGGCGACCAAGTGCAGAAACCAGGCTTTCGTGAGCGACCCTGTACGAGTCATGTTTCCTTGGCTGAGTCTCAGACCCTGGGCTGGCCAACCCTTCAGGCCTCCAGAATCATATGCTCTGCTTTGGAGTCTGTGATTCGCCTCCTGCAACTCTTGTCTGCCTGCAAAGTCTACAGAGCTTGGCCAAGAGGACATCTGTCCTTACTTCCTCTCATTCTCCTCAAGCAGTACCACACATGCAGTGGCTTCTTGACAAGTGGTTACTAGATGACTGAGACATTCGCTCCATCTGCCAGAAAGTGCCTGATTGCTCATCAAAGCCGACAACACACAGCGTCCCCCATTTCACTGTGGCAGTCATGTTCTAGTTGGCCCCGGCAGATGTGGTGAAGCTAATTACACGAAAGCCTGGAAAAAGACAAGCAGACGCTACAAATACCAAATAGGCTGGAGATAATGAAGCTGCAGATTGAGCCAGAAAAGGAAGCTGGCACCGGGAGGACAAGTGCCCAGCTGCCTGGTGGGCCAAGGTGAGTGGTGCTGTCTGCCAGCATGGCCTCACCCAGGAGGCCAGCTGCTCCTCGGACTTCACAGAGCCATGCAAGGCTAAGGTACAAAGACAGATACTGTGTGCTTTTTTTCTCTCATTTGTATTTCTTTGAGTTTATATAGTTATGTAAAATCCTGTGTGTATGTAAGACTTGAAAGTAGAAGGGGGACTGTCTAGGTGAACGGAGAGGATCGTGGGGAGGGGAGCAGGGAGAAAGGGAGGGCACACTGTGTATGTGTATGAAAGCATCCTTACGTAACTGTAGCCCTACACCGAACATAAGGATTAGGATAAAAACAGCTGAGACTGTGGTGGCTGAGGAGCTGCCTGTGGACATGCTTTGTATTCTATTTTAATTTGATATATCATAACTATGCATATCTATAATGTATAAAGTATAATAGCTTTTTTAAATAATGTGGAATGATCAGATGGGGGTACTTGGCGTACCTGTCACACTTCTTTGTGCGTAGGGGTTGGGTATTCAAAACCCTCAATTTCTGCTGGTCGTGTTTGTCCTACTGCTCCAGGATATTAGGAATTATCCCTCCCACCCAACTGAGAGCATTAGTCACCTTCTCTCCGCCCCACTCTAACTCTTTCCAGGCTCTAAGAACACTAGTGGATATGCTTTTGTAAAGGCCCTGTGTGTGGGCTGCAGAGGTGGTTCAGCAGTCAAAGGCACTTGCTTCTCCTGCCTCTCCAGTTCCTGCCACCCACAAGGGAACTTATGACTCTGTATAACTCCAGTTTCAGGGGACCAAATGCCCCCTTCTGGCCTCCACAAGCACCAAGGCAGCAGCAGGTATACATACATGGATGCAGACAAACACTTGTACACATAAACTAAAAATAAAATCTTCTTTTTTAAAAAAAGTCATTTTTTAACATTCTTTTTAAAAAGCGAATTGTGTTTCCTTATCCCAGGAGTGCTGAGACGTCAGCCTCATCAATCCTCCAAAAGGGCATGAATTTATGACCTTAAGTATTGATCCCCAAATCATAAGAGATCTCATAGTATGGTGGAGATGAAAACGCTGACAGTCAAGGTTAAGTTTCTTCATAATTAAATGGGTCAGCATGGCCTGTAGAAATGGTGTGCACTTGCTCAGTGCATGGGGCCCTGGGAAAATGAGTCCAAATGAAAATGAAGGTGAACTAACTCAACTCTGGGACAACTGGAGTAATTTGTTGTGAAGGACAAGTTGCTCTAATATCCCAAGGAAGATGAAACATGAGAAATTCAAAAAGATCTGGCTGTACAACTAGGGCA
Organism: Dicrostonyx torquatus; assembly: GCA_028555095.1. Classification (NCBI taxonomy): domain Eukaryota; kingdom Metazoa; phylum Chordata; class Mammalia; order Rodentia; family Cricetidae; genus Dicrostonyx; species Dicrostonyx torquatus. Next base: position 4,373,392 of record JAQHUG010000034.1, on the reverse strand, counting down.
AAGGTGAGGCCAGTGGGTCAAAATGGAAGAGCTGTTTCCTCTCAGGACCATGCATGACCCTAATCCCAGCCCTGTACATCTGGATAATCACAGATGTTCAGAAGCCTTCCTCTGTCGTCGTCCGCTTATCATCAGCACAGCGATGAAGGACCAGGCTTGAGCTCTCTAGCTGTAGGAGCTGGGGAAAGTGACTTTGGATCCCTGACCCTCAGTCCCATCTCTGGTGAAATGGGGACAATGCTCTCTAAGTCACAGAGTTGCTGTGAAGAGGTGCGGAAAGGCATGTCCAGCACTGACATGCTTTCTGACACAGAGAATTCCCTAGGAGGGAAGGCAAGCTGCATTGGCCCTGCAAATACCAAGGCTCAACTTTAAGCTGTCTCTAGTTGGAGGGAATTGGTTCTGGATTGCTGCTGTGTAGGGTGCATGAAGTCCTGAGTGAGTGTGTATTGTTGGCATGATCACCATCCTGGCAAGGATCCCAGTGCCTTGGGCTTATGGGAATGGCAAGGCCTTCCTCTGATCTGAGTATAGATGCCAATGGTTGGTGTAGGAGGGTTCTTCTGTATTTTGTGTTGCTTTCATTGGTTAATAAAGAAGCTGCCTTGGCCTTTTGATAGGACAGGACTTAGATAGGCGGGGAAAAGAGAACAGTATGCTGGGAAGAAGACTGGCTCAGGGAGAGCCGCCATGAAGCCGCCAGGGTCAGACATGCTGAGTCTTCCCGGTAAGCCCACTACCTCATGGTGACTTACAGACTATTAAAAATGGGTTGAAATAAGATGTGAGAGTTAGCCAAGAAAAGGCTAGAGATAATGAGCCAGGCAGTATTTAAATGAATGCAGTTTCTGTGTAATTATTTCGGGACCAAAAACAGGCCCATGGTCGGGAGCTGGGAGCTGGGAACACAGCCCGCTCCACCTCTTACAACAAACGGTGTGTGAAAAAGTACCAAGCACAGCTTCCTCCTCCTGCAGCCTACAGAGTCCACGTGTCTTCTCACTCCATAGAACCCTACTAAGATTAGCTCCCTTGCATTCTCACTCAGCAGTATGCAATGACCACACTGGCTTCCTAGGCTGCTGTTGTGCCTCCATCAGAGTGTGTGGCTACCAGTGGTCATGTCAGAGGAGCAGCAGGTGACAATTGACTTCAGGGGATCAGCCCATCAGCATGCAAGGCACTGTGGGAGAATCTCAGGTAGTCAAGGCTCCAGGAACCTCAGCCCCCAGAATGTCTCTTGCTACTTTTGTGTCTTTGCCAATTTCTCTCTGATATTTGGCGTGGTGTGGTCGGGTATGGGGAGATCCTGGCTGCCTGTAATGGAATGTGAGTATCTCTTGGAAATACCCCACTCTACTAGGCATTTTGACCTGTCGATTATTATAAAGATGATTTCCTCTTAAGCTGTGCTGTTTAAAGTGTTGTCTCCCTCTCCCCTGCCGACAAAACAGGGGCTGCAGGGGAAAAAAATAAGAACAATAAAATGTCATATGGCTAGTTCCTCTAGCTGAGGGGCTGTATAGACCGTAGCTTAGGTTAGTGAAAAAAAAAACAAAAAAACAAAAAAAACCCACTTGTTTTCCAGAAGTTAAGTTAGCTCAACTTCTTTTAATTTTTATGTTGAGAGGATTCAGTATACTTCGTGGCTGAAACAAAGCTTTAAATATTAGATTAAGATGTTTTTGCTAATGGGCTTGAGGTCAAAAAAAAAAAAAACCAACCCAGGGAAACAATCTAAAGTTTAGGAAGGCACAGTTGAGTGAGGGAGTCGTTAAGGTCAGGGAGCAAGAACCAAGCAGCCCACTTATTATCAACTGATGTGCCTTTCTTGCTAGGATGGATGGGTGATCAAAGGTGATGATTAATTCCTTGTACCCATTTCTGCCCTTAGCTTCCTGATATAAAAAAAATAAACCCTGGTGATGAATTTAGATCCCTAAGGATTTAAAGTAGAGATGACTGATTCTTTTTTATTTATAAAAGTTTAGACTTGTGATGCTTCTAAGATTACCTTTTGAGATAAACAATAAAATAATTGGTTCTTTGTAACCGCAAAATGCAGTCTATCAACAAAAGAACTGACTGAGAAAAACACCTTGCTGGCTTACACTCTGTTAATCTATAACAAACTGCTTGGATATGAACATATGTGGGTCTTTGGAACAACTTGTTTTTCACCTGTAATATGTAAAATGTCTAATCATGCAAGGATATAGAAAACATGTTTTTTACTTGTATTTACTATAATCATTCATTTACAAAATAGAATGTAACCACATTGTCCTTTTTATACTTCCTGAAAGATTTTTCTGGGGTAGATAAGCTGTAAGGGGAAACATAAAATCAGTTAGAAGGAAGACATCAAGATAGACAGAGGGGATACATCTGGATAGAGGTAAGAAAAGAAATAAGGAGAGAGAAACGAGAGAGACTAGAGAAAGACTCTAAAAGTGTGTGTGTGTGTGTGTGTGTGTGTTCCTGTTTTATCTGACCCTAGAGAGTTAAGTTTGGCCCCCTTGCCATCCCCAGAGAATTAAGCTTTACTCCCTCAGAGAGGAAAGTGAAGTTGCAGGATAGTCCACCGACTCCCCCCAAGCCCGAGCTGCCGTGGTGGTGGGGGTCCTCACAGTGTTGATACATGTCCCACCCAGTCCTGGCTTTTCTCTGCGTGTGTCTGTCAGTTCTGCATTCTCTGTTGCCCTAATTACATCAGTTCCAACACTGTGCGGGGTGAGGCACTGGGGGCTTCAAAATAACTCAGAAGATTAGAAGGAAAAAAGAAAAAAGAAAAGCTAAGTTCTCTAGAGAAGTGTTATCAGCTTGGGCTCCAATTTCACTGCATATTGTTGTGTACAACGTCCATTGTGCAATAAAACATTGTATGTAAGGAGACAATTGCCAAGAGAAGTAACAGCCACAGAAACAGATCCCAGGGGACTTTGGTAGTATCATCGTCAGACACACACTATGTAGTAGCAATACTTACGCTGCCCAAAACAAGACATGACAGAGATGTCAGGAAAGCTAAAGTAAAAAAGAAGAAATGGAAATTGTATGACCACACATAGAGCCACCAGAAAACCTTGGTGAGTGCTCACCTTTTCAGGGAGCAATAATAAGAATAATACAAACTCCTCGGAGAAGCCCAAAGGTAGAACAGTATCTTCAAAACACAGAGGGAAATTGTCACCAACCTTGGTGAACAAAAAGATCTCAGAGGAAATCAGCAAATGTGTGTGTGTGTGTGTGTGTGTGTCCTAGCTAGACACATACCATAATCACATGGTAACACTGCAGCAGATCATGCTTCCCAGGAAAGAACTGTGAGAGCAATATCATCAACATGCTGACATGTTAGCCACCAGAGGAGGCAAGTGTCATGTCTGTGATGAAGCTGATGATGAAGTCTCACAAGACCTGAGCAGAGTGTTCTGGAAGGTCTTAATGCCATTCTAGAATCTTCCTTCTTGTTCTTCGGACCTGTCACTGTCTTATTTCAGGGGAATGGCTTCTACAGAAATTCAGGTCATTAGTTCACTAACTGATAACTTTAGAGCATAAAGAACACACAGGCCAGGCGGTGGTGGTGCACGACTTTAATCCCAGCACTCGGGAGGCAGAGGCAGGTGGATCTTTGTGAGTTCGAGACCAGCCTGGTCTACAAGAGCTAGTTCCAGTGCAGGCTCCAAAGCCACAGAGAGACCCTGTCTCGAAAAACCAAAAAAAAAAAAAAAGAATACACAGAGATGCCATGTAAGGCGAATTTGTTCATTTAATTTAGACCACCAGAGGGATGGTTGACTGAGCAGCAAACATGAAGGAGGAGACTCTTACTTTGTTCAAGTCAGTGGGACTTAAGTGAAAGGCAGGGACAATATAGCTTTTCCTTGTTCTATACCAACAGACAAAGACGAAAAATAAATGAAAAATACAGACAGAGCTCACATGACGGTAAGTGAAAGCTTCCCGAGAAGCAGAAGGATTTAGGAAGGCAGATCTGCCACATAGGTTTATAAACACTGTACACGGAACAACTTCAGGGGGTGCTACTCGTGGAATTAGGTAGAAATGGCCCTTTCTTGGGATGTGTAGTGAACTCGCGCAGTAGTAAGACAAGAGAGCACTTTTGGAATTTGGAAAGCATCGTAGACAGATAATGGCAGCAAGATCTGTGTTTTGTCTGCTTAGGAACGTTCCCTGGGAACACACCCACACATAGTAGACACTGAATAAATACTTGTTTGAACGTATGAATCCGTGAGTAAAGCGATCCTTGTCTTAGACAAACCGACACAGTGACGAAGGAGGCAAGGGCTGTTTCAGTTACCTACAAACCATGGGCACGTATTGCATAGACCAAGAGGTGAAGAGAAGGATAGGCCAGGACAGAACATCTGAAAAGAGCGGGCGAGCTTTCTGGAATCTTGATGATTCTCATAAACCAGCAAATGGCTCTGCAGGAGTGGAGGTGGGCAGAGTGGAGAGGCATTTCAGAACGAGTTAATGAGTTATCTCAGCATGCCTAAGAGCAGAAGAGTAAATCTGTGAGCTCCAGGACCTGCAGTGGGCGGGCATAAAGAATCCACAGTGGTTGTAAGGTAGGTAGGACCAATATGTGACCTCGAGAAAGTAGTTTGAGAACAACTTTTGAGAAAGCTTAAAAGCCAGATTGAGAATTTGATATACATATACGGTCTAGATACTTCTCTTCATGGAATGTTAGCCATTATAATAAAGACAAGATGGTTTTGTGGTTACATTTGGAAATACTATGTTTTGGAAAAGGTATTTAAAAATGTTCTTCAGAGAGCCTTTTTATGGCAGCAGGTATTTCAAATTCCCCAGAGGAAGTCCCAAGAAGTACTTCTCAAACTCTGTTCACTGCACTTGGAGGAACTGGTGTTTAAAAACAACAGTATTTGGTGAATAGTTTCATAGGTAAGGAGTGGGGAGCAGCTGAAGATGCAGAAGAGAAGAAAACATAAGCAATTCATGTTCTGGAAGGAACATGGAGAATGATGCAAGCAGGAAGATGATTGACATGAGAACTAGAAGAGACCAAGGAACAGCAAAGATGTCAAACAGGCATGGGAGCAGCTACATAACTGGCCAGGTTACGGGCATAGATACCATGTGTAGAATTATGTTGGCTTTGAGTACTTCCGCCTTAGGGACTGGGCTATGGGTACTTCAGCCAGAGGGACTGGGCTAACAGCCAGGGATGAACTAGGACCAGAAGAGAGAGGGGCAGTTGTCGTGGGTGGCTGATGGAAACAGTGGATCTGATGAGGACACAGAAGAGCCATGTCACCAACTCCCGAGTCGAGGGAGTGTCAGTATTGGAAGCAGGGAAGTGAAAGCAAGTCATCCATGGACACAAAGAGGTAGCAGCTGCGACACATGAAGGCATTTCCAGTAGCGGTGTGCTCAGCCTGTCTGAGCTCCACCTGCTACGACAGTCACCTGATGACCTAATCGCTTTTTGAACAAGTGGTCAAATGAGAAGTCCTAAAGAAACCCTGATGGGTGGCATCTCCTAAGCTTACCTCTGACGGTGCTCCTCTCTAGGTCACCTTCTGGGAAGCAGCAGGTGTCTCATTAGTGTGCCCAGTTCTGAGAGAGGAGGTGGGTAAGACCATGGCTGCCAACTGGCAGAGCGCTCGGGTCATCTTTAGGGGGTCAATTTGTTCAGCCCCTTATTGAAAGACTTCTGGGGAGACCTGGAGGCTTGGGCCAGGAGCTCTGACAAAGGCAGCTGTGAGTTGGGAAGAGCAGCTGCCCAGACTCAGCTAACCTGGAAGCCAGCATTCTCGTGTGTAGTATGTCGGACCAGATCTGGTTCTTCTAAGTCAGTCATCACAGCCCTCAATGGTCCCCTGCTCTAGTAGCCTTAAAAAGAAACTGGACACAGCTTTGTTTGTTTAAAGGAAACCTTGTGTGGCTAGGTAAAATAAGTAAATTTAAAACAAGTTAGTTAAAACAGAGTCAGGTGAGATGATACAGCCAGTAAGGTGCCTGCCATGCAAGCGTGAGGACCTGGGTTTGACTTCCAGCATCCACTAAAAAAAATTGGGGCATGCCTGTCACCCCAGAGCTGGGGAGTGGAGGACAAAGGTATCCCTGGAGCTTGATGGACAGCTACTCTAGCTGAATTAGCTACAGGTTCAGTGAATGGCCCCATCTCAAAAAAAAAAAAAGTGGAGTGTGGTTGGGGAAAACATCTGACATCCACCTCAGGGCTTCACCTATACACACACATACATGTGCACATGCTCTTGCACACCCACATACAAATGTGGATGCTCATGAATATGTGCACACATACACAAAACAACCTATACACATATGCACACAAAACTCTAGGGCACACAAAAGTCTTATTGGGATATGTAATAGGAAACAATTTTTAAATTTCCCCACTCATTAGATTTGGATGGACTGAAGTTCCAAGAAGACATGGGAAACGCTTTCCCGGAGCCGCTGAGTCTGAAGCCTGGCTGGCTCTTGGGAAAGGAAGCTGTCAATTGATGTAGTAGAGAGGAACAGAAAACAAAGACTTCCCCCAGAAGTGGGAAGAGCAATTATGGCAGAGCTGCTTTTGTCTGGTTCGGTATGGTTTGGTATCTGCATGGGCTTCAACAGAACAGCCTGCTGACAGCTCATGACTCTCCTCCGAGGAAGGACTGGTTTGGAAGGCTGCCCTCTGTTCTGACACCCACACTTCTGGGAGGCGCACAGCTATCCAACTACAGATGGTTTTGCTGGAGACCACTTGTTTTATTGCCCTAACATCCTAGAACCTAGTGTTTGGCTTTCTAGTTCTGCTTTCTTACCCTGCTGGATTTCAACTGTGTGAGCCGAATGAAGCCAGCCCTTGCATTCCCAACACACTACTCCTGCTTATCCACACTCAGTTTCCCTAGCAGGGTTCACTCTCCAAAGCTGTCATTCTTTCCATAGAAAGCTTTTCCCTGAGTGACTCAAGCGACAAAGTCTCTGACTGATGGACTTAAGAATGCCTCATTGAACTGACTGTAGCTTCCAGGCTACAGATAGGAAGAGAAGTTGGGTTTGAATGCAAGTATGTCTAACCTAAACCTGTCCCCTTAATAATTAACACAGTTTCGGCTTCTTTATTATTAGGATATAGGAAGGCTACTGAGGTTTATTTTGAGTTGGTCTTGTATCCTGCCACATTACTGAAGGTGTTTATCAGCTGTAGGAGTTCCCTGGTAGAATTTTTGGGGTCACTTATGTACACTATCATATCATCTGTGAATAGTGAAAGTTTGACTTCTTCCTTTCTAATTTGTGTTCCCTTGATCTCCTTTTGGTGTCTTATTGCTCTAGATAGAACTTCAAGAACTATATTGAATAGATATGGAGAGAGTGGACAGCCTTGTCTTGTTCTTGATTTCAGTGGAATGGTTTTGAGTTTCTCTCCATTTTATTTGATGTTAGCTGTCGGCTTGCTGTGTGTTGCTTTTATTATGTTTAGATATGTTACAAGTATCCCTGATCTCTTTGAGACCTTTATCATGAAGGGGTGTTGGATTTTGTCAAATGCTTTTTCAGCATCTAATGAGATGATCATATGGTTTTTTCTTTCAGATTATTTATATAGTGGATTACATTGATAGAGTTTCATATGTTGAACTATCCCTGCATCACTGGAATGAAGCCAACTTGATCATGGTGGATGATATTTTGATGTGTTCTTGGATTCGATTTGCCTGTATTTTATTGAGTATTTTTGCATCGATGTTCATGAGGGTGATTGGTCTGTAATTTCTCTTCCTTGGTTGAATCTTTGTGTAGTTTTGGTATCAGGGTAACTGTATCCTCATTGAAAGAGTTTGGCAATATTCCTTCTGTTTCTACTATATGGAACAATTTGAAGGGTATAGATATTAGCTCTTCTTTGAATTTCTGGTAGAATTCTGTGCTAAAACCATTGGGCTCTGAGATTTTTTTGGGGGGGTGGGAGGCTTTTGATGACAGCTTCTGGGTTTTTTTGTAGGTTATAGTTTTATCTAAATTGTTCACCTGGTCTTGGTTTAATTTTGGTATGTGGTATCTATCCAGAAAATTGTCCATTTCTTTTACATTTTCCAATTATGTGGAGTACAGGTTTTTAAAGCTGAGAAAGAAATCAGAGAACATTACCTTTCACACTAGCCACAAATAACATAAAATATCTTGGGGTAACACTAACCAAATAAGTGAAAGATCTGTTCAACAAGAACTTTAAGTCTTTGAAGAAATAAATTGAAGAAGATATCAGAAAATGGAAAGATCTCCCATGCTCTTGGATAGGTAGGATCAACATAATAAAAATGGCAATACTACCAAAAGAAATCTACAAATTTGATGCAATCCCCATCAGAATCCCAACACAATTCTTCACAGACCTTGAAAGACCAACATTCAACTTCCTATGGAAAACCAAAACCCAGGATAGTCAAAATAATCCTGTATAATAAAGGAACTTTTGGAGGCATCACCATCCCTGACATCAAGCTCTACTATAGAGATACAGTAATAAAAACAGCTTGGTATTGGCATAAAAAACAGACAGGTTGTCCAATGAAGACCCGGGTGTTAGTCTACACCACTATGACCACCTGATTTTTTTTACAAAGAAGCTAAAATTATGCAACATGGGGAAAAAAGCATCTTCAACAAATGGTGCTGGCATAACTGGATGTCAACATGTAGAAGAATGTAAATAGATCCATACCTATCCCACTGCACAAAACTCAAGTCTAAATGGGTTAAAGACCTCAATATATAAATTCAAACACACTGACCCTGACAGAAGAGAAAGTGCAAAGTAACCTTCAATGTATGGGAACAGAAGAACACTTCCTAAATACAACCCAGTAGCACAGACACTGAGAACAACAAAAATAAATGGGACCTCTATAAAGCAAAGGACACAGTCAATAAGACAAAAAGGCAGCCTACTGAATAGGAAAAATCTTCACCAACCCCACATCAGACAGAGGACTGATCTCCAAAACTATAAACAACTCAAGAAATTAGATAGCAAAATATCAAATAACCCAATTGAAAAATGGGGTACAGAACTAAACAGAGAATTCTCAACAGAAGGATCTCAAATGGCTGAAAGACACTTAAGGAAATGTTCAACATCCTTAGCCATCAGGGAAATGCAAATCAAAAAAACTCTGAGATACCATCTTACACCTGTCAGAATGACTAAGATCAAAAACACCAATAACATCTTATGCTGGAGAAGATGTGGAATAAGGGCAACATTCCTCCATTAACAGTGGGAATGCAAACTTGTGCAACCACTCTGGAAATCAGTATGGCAGTTTCTCAGAAAATTGGGAATCAGCCTATTATAAGACCCAGTAATACCACTCGTGGGCATATACCCAAAGGATTCTCAACCACACTACAAGGACATTTGTTCAACTATGTTCATAGCAGCATTATTCATAATAGCTAGAACCTGGAAACAACCTAGATGCCCCTCAACTGAAGAATGGATAAAGAAAATGTGGTACATTTATACAATGGATTACTACTCAGTGGTTAAAAAACAAAAATGACATCTTGAAATTTGCATGCAAATGGATGGAACTAGAAAAAAAAAAACATCCTGAGTGAGGTAATCTAGACCCAGAAAGATAATCACAGTATGTACCCACTCATAGGTGAATACTAGCTGTAAAGAAAAGGATAAGGAGCCTATAGCCCACAGCCCCAGAGAAGCTATAAGTAACAAGGAGAAGAATCCTAAGAGAAACATACACAGATCCCCTTGAGGAGTGGGGAAATAGATGAGAACTGAGAAAATTGTGAGTGTGGGGGTGGGGAGAGAAGGGATGTTGGAAAGGAAGGAGGAGGGGAGAAGAGAAGGGGGAGGAGAACTAGAGGGAATGGGATGGTTGAGATGGGGGAAGAACAGAGACCGAGAACAAGGAAAGAGATATCTTGATTGAGGGAGCCATTATGGGGCTAGCAAGAAACCTACAACTAGAGAAATTTCCAGGAATACACAAGAATGACCCCAGCTAAGCAATGGTGTGGAGGGTGCCTTGCCCTGTAGTCAGATTAATGAGTATCTTAAATGTCATCATAGAACCTACACACAGCAACTGATGGAAGCAGAGGCAGAGATCCACAGAGGAACATTAGGTTGAGCTCCCAAAATCCATTCGAAGAGAGGGAGGAATGAGAATATGAGCAAAGATGTCAGGCTCATGATGAACTGAACAGTTTACCAGAGCTAATGGAAGCTTTCCAACTCCAGCATGATGATGAGGGAACCAGCATAGGACCAAACTAGGCCCTCTGAATGTAGGTGACAGTTGTATGACTGGGGCAGACTGTAGGATCACTGACAGTGACACCAGGATTTTCCCCTACTGCTTGTTATGGCTTTTTGGAACCCATTTTCTCTGTAATGATACCTTGCTCAGCCTAGATATAGTGGGGTGATCCTTGGTCCTGACTCAAAGCAATGTGCTAGATTTTGTTGACTCCCCATGGGAAGTCTTACTCTCTCTAAGGAGTGGATGAGGGATGGGATGGGGGTGAGGAGATGGAAGGTGGAGGGAAGAGGAGGAAGGAAAGGAATGGGAAATGGATTTGGCATGTAAAAGGAGAAAAGATTATTTTAAAAAAATAAATTAAAATACAAAATAATTAACACTGTCTAGCCCTCCATTTTGGTTAGAAATCGGTCTACATGGAGTCTTGATTCTGACCTGCCATGCTGATCACATCTTTGCCTTTCTATCCATTTCAATTTCTAAAGTCAATAGTTGAGACCGAAAATCTTGTTTTAATATCCTATAGCACAGAAATATTATTAACAATAAAATAATATGCATGGACTGGTTTGTACAAGACAATTTGGGTAAATTGAAAAATTCTACAATTTTAATCAGAAAAAAGTCACATTATAACGAGTGGTAGGTCTGAGATTCATCCCCATGGGATCCAGTCCCCCACCTTCATGTTTATTCATGCTGTATGTGCTAGCAATGCCTAGCATGTATGTGCTAGATTCATCCCCATGGGATCTAGTCTCCCCCCAACCCACCTTCACACTCATTCATGCTGCATGAGCTAGGACTGTGTGTCTTCCAGTTTCTTTATCAAGTGAATTGAGTTTCACTTTATTTTGAATTGGGATTTTGGAAAATCAGGTTTTCCTATAAAAGATGCTATTAATCCAACGTCAAGTTTGGATTGTAACCCCACTGTGATGACATTTGGAGGTGCAGCCTTTGAGAAGAATCCAGAATCCTCATGAGTGTGAGGATTATAATAAGAGAACAAAGAAAGAACATTATTCTCCCTGCCACACGAGGGCACAATGAGAAGGCAGCCATCTATAAATCAGGAGCTGGGCCTCCATCCAATACCAGATCTATCAGTGCCTTTTTGGAATCCAGCCTCAACTGTGAGAATATCTAACAAACAGTGTTTGTGTTGAGGTTGTTCAATCAATGGCATTCTGTCCTAGCGTCCTACAGGGAAGAGGAAAAACTGGCATGGTCCAAAGGCAAAGTGCCACCAGCACCTGGTGCCTCGGAGATGCAGGGTCCAGAAGAGGAATTGAAGGATGAGAGATGCCACAACCATAATGTCAGGCACAGGGCAAGTACCCCACAAATGCCCGATGCCTTCTTTTTCACATCCTTAAATGGTTTGATGGGACTGAGGGATTCCGCCATAGCTCAAACACTGATGACCCAGTCCTTCAGGGTCTTTCATTTTAGCATTCTGGTTTGTGGTGCGGCAATTCTGGGAATAACTCGTGTTATCAAAGTTCTTGAATGTCAGCTTTTAGACTCCCCAGAAGGAGACACTCACAAACATGGGATAACAGGGATGGACCAAGCATTGCTTCACTAAGTAACACATCCAGGTGAGCTGCATCTCTGGGCAACCAGTGCCAAAAGACATCTGGTACAGATGCCCTGGACCCTTACCTGAAACAGTTCAAACACAGCAAGAAGGTCCCCTCCAGAAAGGTTCCCACAGAAGATGGGGTGATAACACAGCTTGGGGGGTTCATAGTTCTGGTCAGCCAGTGTCACAACTGGAGCAGCCACTGTGGCACCCAAATATTCTGGTTTCCCCTAGAGAGGAAAAGAGTTTTTAATTGGCACCTCCTTAGTTCTTAGTTCTTAATTCGCAGCATCAGCAAAAGTTGACAGCATCAGCTTTCCCCTCTTGAGGAAAGAACCTCTTCCCCAGTCCCACACACAGCTTGGGGGATAGAGGGTACTCTCCGGCTCCCAGAGAAACACTAAGAAGATATAACCTTGGGGCCTCACTGCTCCAAGACTCCTTCCATGGAGAGCTTAATTAAAGTAATCAACCATGATAGACCGGAAGGAAAAAGGAAAACGTAAGTTAACAGCAGAAGTTCTATGTCTCTGTGAACAGGATTGTGAGCTTTGGATATAAGTAAACCTGAGTCTGTGGTCTCTAATCTGCCTCTTCCTAGCTTTGTGGTCTAAGCCAGGCACTCAACCTTCCTGAGGTTCATAAATAAAACACTTGTCGCTGTTCATGACATTGTAAGAAGTAATGTAATCTTCTATATCATTCGTATTATGTGCCCAATCCATAGTGATGGACTATTGATGCTGATGGTCATGGTGATGAGTGAAGTCAGTATGTTAAGTGAGGGCAGTAAAAAGGGGAAAGTACCTGTGTAAGTGTGTACATGTATGGGCTTCGAGTTCCTTTAAGAATTATTTGACGGCACCTGCCTCTTCCCCAAGCCAGCTCTCAGGCCCATACTCCTCTGGGAGAGGCAGGAGCTATAGAAACTGCTCAACTTTGCTCTTTATCTCTGGAATCATGAGAATATATGTTTCATATGGGTAGGACTCCCTGCTTTCTTCCCATTGCGTTCCGGAGCCTGGGAACCCACTGAGTCTGCTGGGTGACAGCTGGTAGACATGATCTGCTTAGTCCAAGGTCAGTGCCATCTTCTAGTTTGTTTTAGGTCAGGTTTCAACAGCCATGCTACATTCCTGTCTTTGGATTCATAAGCCAGAACTTGCACTGCCTCCAGGGAAGGAGCTGGAAACACGGCTTTGGCTTAGCCACACTTGAAAACAAACATAACTGCCATCCATTGGGAGAACGATGGAGTTAGGACAGCTTGGTATAAAATGAGTGTTCTGCTCAACAGTTAGTTTGCTAGTCATTCTTAAAAGGTATGGTTAACTCAAAGGATCCCTGGAAATGTTAGAGTGAGCATAAACCCAAGCAAACAATTTGCCAAATGTAAATGTGTTTCTTATAGTGCCAGTCAACACTCGCAGACCCCAAGCTCCTGAAGAATAAGAGAAAGTTCTAGACTGGAAACATGGGCCAGAAGAATTCAATTCTAATAGTCTGATTGCCATATTTTAGCATCCCTTTAGTTGCAGCCCGGGGACATGAACACAGTCTTATGCGTGTCTCCCCATATTTCTCCTGGAGAAAAGGACAAACTGTCCATGATGTATTTCTTTCCAACACAACCTTTTTCCCTTTATATTCAAAAGCATTAGCTTGATTTTTTTCTGTGAAGGAAAGGGCATCGTTGAGTGGGGATCTGGAATGGAAATGGAGAGTAATAGGGTAGCAGTGGGCAGTACAACAACTAGCAGGGTAACAGTGTAGCGGTAATAGGGTAACAGTGTAGCAGTAATAGGGTAACAGTGTAGCAGTAATAGGGTAACAGTGTAGCAGTTACAGGGTGTAACAGGGTAACAGTGTAGCAGTAACAGGGTAACAGTGTAGCAGTAATAGGGTAACAGTGTAGCAGTAACAGGGTAACAGTGTAGCAGTAACAG
>JAQHUG010000034.1:4312108-4359353 GCA_028555095.1 Dicrostonyx torquatus | reverse complement strand
AGGGTAACAGTGTAGCAGTAACAGGGTAACAGTGTAGCAGTAACAGGGTAACAGTGTAGCAGTAACAGGGTAACAGTGTAGCAGTAATTGGGTAGCAGTGGGTAGCAGTACAACAATTAGCAGGCTAAGATAGCAGAAAACTCCAAAGATGTTGGACTCCTCTTAAAATAGAAAACATACAGTTAAGATGGGACGAGTATTTCAAGGCAGATGAGTGGAAGGTCATTTACTCTGTGGTCTTCCTCCAGAAAATCTGCATTGCGTGCTCAACAGGGAAATTAAACTCATTCAGCCCCAATTTACAGCAGCAAAGGAGGGGCAGAGGGAGGGGAGGCCATGCTTGCAGCCACCAACTGTACATGAAAGAGTAGAGCCAGGAGTTGTACGTTCAAGTCCTGATTCTGCCTCTCTCTGTGACTTTAAAGAAGATACTCGAACTTCCTAGATCTGTCCTCCTTTCTAGAGAGCAAGAAGGGCAGGACAAAACCTTTATGCTCCCCATGGTCCCTAAAACCCTTGTGAATCTCGCATCCTGTTTCCTCCCTGACCTTGGCTCCCCCCAGGGCTCTTGGGAGCACAGCAAGAGTGAGGAGGCTTTGAGAAATCTTTTCAGAACAACTTTTGTCCTTTATAGATTTGAGCATCCTGAGGAGACAGAGATGTCAAGGAAAAGAGATAAATCTTTGTCATTCACTGTAGATTTCTCCACTTAGAGAAGAATGCTTGTCATAGTCCCTTAACGTCACCAGTCGGCTTTGGGGCTGCCTAAGGTTTCAAAGCACAAACGTCTTTGGGAAGGTTTGGTTCATCACTAAAGAGGGCTTTGATGAATATGTTGTTGCAGGGCCAGGCAGCAGACAGGTAAAAGGAGTGGCCCAGTTCAAGGATGAGTCATGAAGATGTCTATGTCGTTCCCTCCGGCTAGGTAAGAGCAACACAGACCTGTTTGCAAAGGGCTTGGAGAAGGTCTGTAAACAGCAATAACATGGGACCAGCTAGGGGGGCTGTGGTAGTTTTAGCAAGGATCACATCCCTAGAGACGTGAGCATTGACTGAATTTTGCTAATTTGATGCCCATTTGAGTATAGCGTAAAGGGAATTCTAAATAACCAACTGTGAATAAAGCAGTGACTATCATCAACGCGGTTCTGTGTATCACAGCGTGCTGCGGTGAAAGCCACCGCTGGGTCCTGCCCACTCAGTGTCAGGACTTCGTTGACCTTCAAGTCAGTTCATGCAGTAGAGCATTTGGAAGAAGGTGCAGTTGGTGTTGCCTGGTGACACTTACCACTGCATCACTGTCATAGAGTTCCACCACCACCAGGGGCGGGGACTCCGCCAGCTCCCTCTCCTCGCCGTGCAAAATCAACTCATTGAAGAGCAGCATCTGGTTCCAGGTAGGAGAGAGGGTCTGGGAAATGACCTGGAAGGAAACAACACGGGAACCATTTAGCTGAATTGTTCAACAGAAACCTGGAGGACAAGGAGGACCCGTGGTGAGTGTTTATTAAATACTAGGGGGTACACAGTCAAAGTCTCTGGAAAACTTTGTATTGATAATGTTTTGTTAGTGGAGTACTGATTAATGTCCTACTTGCATACATAATATTAATTTACCATAGTGCTATGACGGCATCAGCTGCCCTTTATTGAGTGATTATTGTGTGCTACCTATAGCATTGTTCATGCAGCCAAACCTCAAAGTCATTCTGGGTACAGTTATTTACATGCATGTTAAAGACCAAGGAACAGGTTCACATGTCCAGAGTCTACAGATGAAGAACTGAAATTCCATCTGAATCATCCGCTTTCACCAGGTAAATACCACTGACATCCCCACTTTAGGGATTCCCTCCACCGAGAATGGGGGGGGGTCAAATATAATCTTGTCCTCAAAGGCCCTAACGCTGACTTTCAAATCTCATATACTTTATGTAGAAGCCTACAGCTTTGTGGATATGCATTGACTACTGTGAATAGACCAGAATCTTCCAACACCATTTGACATGATGCCTTTCTTTCACCGGAGTTGCTGTGGCAGCAAATAGTGACATTGGTAGTGGACTGTACCATCATACAGATGGAGAAACTAAAAATCAAGGAAGGGTGATTGCTTGAAGAATTGGTCCAGAACCATCAGGGTCTTATTAGAATTGGCCCATAGTTTCCTTCCCTGGCGGCTCAAGAGGAACCTTCTGAAGGGAGAGTGTTATTTAAATTTGAATTCCCTTCTCTGTTTATTTGGACATTTGGAGAGAGGCCAGTTTCACAGACAAAAGGCTGAGTTGTCTGCAGGGTAGGTGATCCCACATCTGGGCAGACACTGCCCCGCCAGTATGTGGAGCCTGTGCTGAACGGGTCCAGGGTCACAGCTCTCTTCCAAGCTGTGCAATCTAACAGGTTTCGTAAGTGAATGTGTTCAGCCGCTGCTGGATCCTGGGGGAAATTTCCACAGCACCTCGGAGCTGTACCTTGCTTGCCACTCTCAACTCCTGAGGGGCTGGAAAGAAGAACTGGCCTGTGCTAACCCTCAGGCTCACATAAAACCACCTGCTCGGTCATACATCCAGCCAGCTCCAGCTAAATCTTTTGCACTGTGGTTCCAGAAGAAGAGTTTTATTGCTCTTTATGTAAGCCGTAAAAGTATTGTGTGCCTGCAGTCTGCCTCTCTTCTTGAGTTTTTATTTTAGACTATTTCATGTCTCAGATATAATGAGGCTTTAAAACGCTTCTGAAAAATCTGACTTTTCTGATAGAAAAAGACCAAGGCTCAACCAACCGATAAACAGGCATGACACTGTTGCAATGCAAAGTTGTGTGCTTTGTGTCACTTTTGAAGAGACAGTGAGCCCTCTGCAGCGTGCACCTGACAGTGTAATGTCAAAATGGTCAATCATCTTCTTCCCAGCATCTTCCCGACAGGAGTGTTTGAATCACTTCCTCCCCATGTGGCTGGAAAGGCTGAATAAGACCCCAGAGGCCAGCATTCATTCTTCGTTCATTCATCACGTACCCACAGTGTGCTAGGCTGTATCCTCTGCAGAGTGGAAGCTTCATGGCCATTTGCATGGACGGAGGAGGGGGGCACTCACCTGTCCTCCACGTTGCCATCGTATGTAAAATGTCACCTGATCACTGTAGAGCACAGCAAAATGACTCGCCCAAATAAGAGTCTCCCTCGTCTTTGCTCAACTACCCATGATTAGCCTTGCTTCTTAAGGACTTCCTTAAGGAACCATGCACTGAACTGAGTTTAAGGCATCTTTTGCAAGTTCAGGATAAGATTTAGTTAGCTCTGCAAACAGTCAGGTGTCCTGGACAGAATATAGCAGAAGGAGCAAAGACTCTAAATGGAATCCGGGCTTAATTAACTACCCTGGGACCAGCTTGCCTAGATGATCCGAGTCTGAGTTTCCTTTCTGTAAATGGACTAACACCCATCTTGTCTGAGGTAAGGAATAGTCACTGCCTAGCATATAGTAGGTGCTTAGTAAATGCATGCTACCCTTCCTATATCAGTCCATGTTTGCTTATAAGTGAGCAAACATTTAGGATTTAGGACTGGGAAGTGGCTCAGGAGTAGAGTACCCGTCTAACATTTGTCAAGTCTGGGGATCCAATTCCTTGTACTACACACACACACACACACACACACACACACACACACACACACACACACTACACACACTACACTCCCCTAAAGGCCTACTCTATGACAGCCTTGGTACACTGGTTGATCTTGCCTAACCATCCACATCTTCAGAAATATACATTGGTCTCATTGTTCGGAACCTTAGGCTTAGCGATCTCTACCGTCTGAGATGCCCTACCCTCCTTCTGTCTGTCATGTCCCCTCACACACATCTGGCTCCTCTCCTCATGAGCTCTCAAATCCTTTCTCTGTAGATTTCTCCTCTCTTCCTTTATCCTTCAACTCCTATTTCTCCACAGTGTCTGCAACGACTGGACATCGCAGACCATCAGGTCACTTTGTAAGGGACTGATGTGCAGGCTGCCCTTTAGAGGCTGGCGCTTCTGCACACCAGGTGTGCTCGCTCAGTCCTCCTGGGAACCAGTGCCAGCCCACATGGGTGCTATCTGTGAACACTGGGCTCAGCGGGGCTTGCAGGGCCTCAGACTCAGCTTTCCCCATAGAAGGATGAAGGAGGCCTGCCAGTCACAGGCCAGGTCATCCGATGTAGCCCAACACCCAGACAGGAGAAGGAAACCTGGAGCTTTGTAATCAAAACCAAGGCAGAGTGGCTGGGCAAAGGTGACCTCGGAATTGGACAGACCAGGATCTCCCTTCTAACCCACCGTCTCCAAGCTGCACAATCTGTGACTCTTACTCCTTTATCTCCAAGATGGGGACAGAAGAGCATGTGTCCCCGAGTTACAGTGAGGCTGGTAAACAATGTACACAAAGTACTTATTGTTGTGTCTGGTGCGTGAGGGCCTTGAATAAGTGACAGCAGTTATTATTAGCAAACACTGGGCCCTTGGTTCAAAATTAGAGGCAGATCCAGGGTTCAGCAGAACCTATTTTCCCTTTCAGATGATTATTTGATAAACAAAGTCCATCTGTGCCTTTGAGATATGAATCTAAATTAAACCAGCATGCTGTATGGAGATGAAAACCCACAGGATAGTTCTGTGGTAGGCCAGCGAGCCAGAGAGCTCAGACTCCTCCAGGTTCGCTTCAGGGGGCCCGGGATTGCATGGTTGAGGTGAGTGGATGGCCCTTGGGTCCACCTTCTAAGACTGCTCTTGTTTGGGGATGGCAGTTGCAATCGCAGCCATCATGAACAGCCGGGCGGAAGTTGTTTTAAGTCATCAGCATTTCATTTCATCTTCTTTATTAGGGATATATATATATATATATATATATATATCTGCCTACCACAGAAGAAGAAACTGACACCTAAAGGGAATTCTGCTTAATGTCATATGTCTAGTAAATATGAGATATTGGATTTGAACTGGGGCAACAGAACTCTTCAGTTGTGTATGTGTGTGTGTATGTGTGTGTACATGTTTGCATGGGATGCTCATGTGTACATGTGCATGTACACATATGCAGAGACCAGAAGGTGAACTCTGGTTTCATTCCTCAGAAGCCATTTAGCTTGGTTTTTTGTTTGTTTGTTGCTTTTTTGTTTTGTTTTGTTTGTTCTTTTGAGACAAGGACTCTCACTGACCTAGGGACTGGCTGCCTAGCCAGTGAGTCCCAGACATCTTCCCATCTTCATTCAGCTCCCCAGTGCCAGGATAAAAGTGGACACCACTACACTTGGTTTTTTGTTTTGTTTTGTTTTGTTTCTGAAATTCTAGCAATGAACTTAGATCCTCATGCTTGCCTGGCAAGCGCTTTATGGGCAGTGCTCCCTCCTGGCCCCTGTCCAGGACCTATGTGCACAGTCACTGCCGTGCACGTCCTTATGTGCACAGTCACTGCCGTGCACGTCCTTATGTACACAATCACTGCCGTGCACGTCCTTATGTGCACAATCACTGCCATGCACGTCCTTATGTGCACAATCACTGCTGCGCACATCCTCTCCATAACCAGCAAAGAGGATGCTACTCCGCCTTCTTGTTTTCATTGCACAACAGATAAGGGTGGAGACACCTTCCTTCCAACCATCTCTCCAAGTGGTTCCTGGAGGCCTTTGTACAACCACGCACACAGGACTTGGCACAGTACAAGCAGCCTATCTGCCTGGAGGACCACATCTATGCCTGCATCGTGCATTAAGCAGGAGGAGGGCCCACCCCACCCATTTTCTCCTAGAGTCCGTGCAGAACCAATACTCAATCAAAGAGGAATGGCTAAATGGATGTGATGCCGGCTCCCACCATGCTCTTGGTCTATGTGTGATAAATCAAAATAGAGTCGAATCCATCAACAGGGCCATAGGGTTTGTCTTGGGGAAATGTGTGCCCTTTTGACATCAGCGATGTAATGGCCACCATTCATCAGTCGTTTACGTACTTAACTTGTCACTTCTTCAGGACAGCTGTGTTAGAGTGACAGAACTGGGACCTAGTGAGCTCTTTGGGGATACACAGTTGCTGAGTAGATGTCTTTGTTTCCTCTTTCTCTGAGATGGCCAATTCTACACGATCTTACCCTTCCCCAGCTGACACCTAGAGGATAAGCAAGGCTTTGGTGGGCACAACCTAGTGTAAGATACCCTCCTGCAGGACTGCTGACAAAGAGCCCTTTTCCAACCTATTGCTTGGTGTGTGAGACAGGAAGGAAGCAGAGGAAGCCACCATCTGGCCACCTCCTGTGACACCGCACCTGTCACCAAGTGGTGTTATCCAGAGGGAAGGGGTTGAAGCACAAGGTTGGTCAAAAGTACCCTCAATGCTAAGTACAAAGGTTAAAACTTCCTGATCAGAAAACTAGAGCCTCTCTCCACCCTCACCCCAAGCAGATCTTCTGAGGTAATGACAGACTAAGTCTCAGGAGGGCCACCCATGCTGGCTTCTCCTTTCTCATTTCCTCTCTGCTTTCTGTGCCTGGCACTCCTGCAGGTGCCCGGGGACATGGCGGGCTCCTCTTCTCATTTTTCTTTTCTGCCCTGCCTTAGCTTTAAACTTGTCCATCTGCTTTAGGACAGTAGCTCAAGGGGACAAAATAGACCCTCTGTGTCCATCGTTCCTGCCCCACACTGGATTCTGAGTCTGGAAGACTGCATACTGGGAGATGCCACGGGCGGGGTGAGCCTTATCTTTCTTTCCTTGGCTGTGCTGTGTATCTGTGCTGTGCATCAGCTATAGCGGCAGGGAAGAGGCTGGCAGCTCTCTGGTTACCTTTGTGGTCTGGCACTGGGACAGGAATGTGACTTTAGCAAAGGGATCCGAGAGTCCATTGCTGTCAGCTGCGATGAGGCCCCGGGCTTGGTACATGTGTGCCCTCAACTGGAAGACATGCTGGGCTGTGGAGAATTATGAAAGGAAACACATTAATAGGCTTTTAGGAGTAGGATGTGTGGATGTGTGTCTGCAGGTGGCAGGTGACTGTACAACCGCAGAGAGACAACAGTGGCAGGAGCCCTGCCCTCCTCCATGACCAGGTGGAGAGGGACTGGAGCCGAGTCCCTTAGAAGAGCGCATCTCCCTGAGGTTTTGCCAAACTGTGTTTTTTAACCATCATCACCACTTTGTGAAATATGTAATTGTAGCCCTACTAATCGATGAGGAAAACGACCCTAAATGGATAATGTTCTTTCCCAAGTGTGCAGAGACCAGATATTTCTTCTGCTTAATTCCAAAATCCACTCTCCCACCCAAAATGTCAGATTTTAGCATGCTTAAATGAGCAGCATAAATCCCTAGGAATCTCTTGTTCTGTGTGTGTGTCCACATGAACTCATGTGGGCACAGGCTCATATACACAAATATAAAAGGCTGCCTTATAAATAGCTCTTTACTTCAATAAACTCAATAGACCTATTGAGTTACCTACCCACCTGTTCTTCTACATTACTAGCCAATGGCATTTTGTGTGCCTACTACACAGAGTTTTGGTATCAGTCTCTAAGGCACAATGGATTGTGTCCTTGCCTTTGGAAGCTCCCTAGAGAAGGCAGAAGATAAGATGAGAACCCAGATCACAGTGATGGGAGGGTATGGCCAAAGGGCCTGGAAGACAGTGAGCAGGAGTGAGCACGTGTTGTCGAGGAGGGAACACAAACAGTTGGAGGAGGTCAGCGTTCAGTGGAGGGCAATGCAGCTGTCTAAGTCTTTGGACTGTGGGCCCTCACCACCACTGGCTCTCCCAACTCACTTGTTATTTTCATAATCCCATATTCCCTCTTGCCTTCTTACTCCCCCCCCTTCCACATCTCTGAAAGACACTGTTATTAATATAATCCAGGTCTTTGTGTCGGCATGGGGACTACTCTGTAGGAAGCCTTGTGTACTCATTGACTAGTTCAGCTTACTTAAGCAAAGGGCACAGATGCCCTATGAAATTCACTCCCCTAATCTTCATCAGTTCACTCCAGCAACTTCTAGGCATAAGTCACTCATGTCCATGCAGGAACTTGAACACAGGCATCTGTAAAATAGAGGCTAATCATAACTCCTCATATGGCTCTTAGGAGGCTGAGGGCTGAGGACAGTGGCTGGCACTAGGGAGTGGCACGAAGATGCTAGTGTGCTGTTCCTATTGGTTGTGCCAATGCTGGCAGCAACCTGGGTATCACCACAGCAGGTATGGACAGGAGAAATGTGTGTGGAGGTAAGGGCCACAGACAGCGGTAGTCATGTGACCTCAGACCTTGGAGATGAATGGACAGGAGAAACGGCAGGCAGCTTTTAAGCATTTAAAAATAACATGTTAGAAGTGCAACTAGCAAAACAGCAGGATCGCGAGGATCTAGTACATTGTGGGAAGGGAAGAGGCAAAATAACACAAAACACAGCAAGTTGTTCCTGAGGAATAAGATGACGTGCACATAAGAGAACAGTTAGGCGCATTCAAGTACAGGGAGCTGATTCTAGGGGAGGTGGCTCTGTCTTCTGAGCAGAGCCCCTCAGGATGGTAGTGTCTGGTAGGCAGAGATGCAAACCTCATGTGGCTGTAACAAGGATATCAGATCGGTCCATTTACAAAATCAGTAAAGTCTTGGCTACTTTGTGTGGAAGTAAGGGTCACGGACAAAATACTCACGTGACCTCAGACCTTGGAGATGTGCATGAATTATTAGAAAATGCAGTAGGCCATGTGGGACTCCTGAAGAGGTGTGTGTGTGTGTGTGTGTGTGTGTGTGTGTGTGTGTAGGAACAGATGATAACAGAGTAAGAGATCAGCAGAATAAAATTCTAGATCAAGCTATCAAAGGACAGAAGAGATGTAAAGAAGATGTCTCTAAGGCGACAGTAGTGTCCCCTGGAGGTGAGAGTTTGAAGGGCCAGAGCACCACACACTAGAGGAGGAATTAAAACGAGGGCTGGAGAAGACTTTGCTGCCCTGTTCGGATGGTAAAGAACTTGACTTTGACAGACAGGGTGTGGCGGGACAGGGAAGGCAGGATGTCAAAGGTAATTCCTTAGGTGACTGTTAGGAAATCTGAACGTTTCTGTCTCTCTCCCCTGTGCCACTGTCTGGCTTACCTGAGGACCAGCATGGAACCTAAAAAATGTAGCAACCCTCTCAATCCCCATTCTAATCCTGCAGGCAATTAGGAAACTCGAGCTGTGCACATGGCCCAATTAAGTCTGTGTCCGTTCTTACAGAGCAAGGCTCTGCAAACTCCGAGCAAGTCAGCGGAACGAGAGAAGTGTTTCTTTGGGGACTCAGTTCTAAAGCCCTTCCTGTCTCCATAGACACCAATTAACTCTAATGTTGACAGGCTGGGCTCTGCCAACAGAGAGTCCCCTAAAATGACAGCAGTAAACAAAGCAGGGAACAGCAGATGTCACAGGGACACAGTGACAGCAGTCAGCTGGGAGACAGCCATGTGTTGCTGCACATCCGAGTTCAGCAGTTTTCTCAAGAAGGCTTGGGAAGGTCCTGGCCCTGGAGAGAATGCCCACCAGCTGTCCTTGAGATGACTAACCCTGAGCTTTTTTAACAGCTCTTCCAATAGGTGTCACAACTCTAGGCGATGCCTACTTGGCCTACGTTTCAGGTTTCTTTACGAACCTTGACTCTTCCCACTTCTGATCCTTGGAGTAACCTAGCCAGATTCCCAATGCTGCAGGGGTCAATTTCCTGTCCACTGTGGTTCTTAAGGCCACATCTGGATGCCCTACTTGAAGCTAGGATCACCTCTTTCTCGTCTCTACACCCCCTGCCAGGTGTTCCACCAGGCCTTCCATATATAGATGCAAGGTAATTATTTGCTGAATGGCTATCCTCTGGCGCATAAAATTCACCAGTTGGTATGGAAGACAGCCAATGTCACCAATGTCAGTGCTCAGCAGAAGGTCATTAGGTGACTCCATGAAAACGACAGGCAGCGTGGCACCTCCAGAAAAGCCTCTCCTCCCCCTCAATTATTAGTAGCTGAAACAGTGGACACATCTGGGCGTTTGGGTCTGTAAAGAAGTTTGTATCTACAGACCAGGGTGAGGTATCTACACTCAATATGGGTGTTATTTGCCCAAAGAGAAGAGCTCTCAATGGTTTGACAGAAGGCAGATAAGAAAGTTGTGTTTGGATATGATTTCCCCAGAGCTTCAGCAGCTGAGTGATCTTGGGCAATTTCTGGGTGTCTCAGAAACGTACTCTCCCCATCTGTGAATTAAACAATCTTCCCGTGATTGGATGAGCTCTTATGTGTAGCATGTACGGCACGGTACTTGGCACTCTGTGTTATGTATTTTCCTCAAAGATAACACACTTGTGTGTTGAGACTGAGTGCAGAATCTATGAGCCGAACCACTGTACACAAATTTCCAGAATGCTGTCTTCTCTGACTATGGAACCATGAGGAACACACTAGCAGTGAAGGTCAACTGACATCAAAGGATGTCACGTGACGGAGGAGGCATGGTGTGTCTCTACTTCAGTGTGCACACCTTTGCCTCGACTCAAGACTCAAGTTCAGTAGAACTGAAGGAAAGCTGCAGTCTGCTTTGTCTGGATTCAGCCGCTGGAAAAGCCCAAAAGTCAGTGATTTGAAAACAGAGCAGAATGAGAACGTAAAGCACTAATATTAGTAATGTAACTGAAATGTGTGAACTTAATGATACTGATGAAAGTAACTCTATGGATTAAATATTTTCATAAAATATGCAGCCTTTCTATAAAGAAGCAGCCAAGCCAGGAACTGGGCTGCAGAAACATAAGGGACCTCACCCATACCAGTTTGCACTGGGACACTATAAGGTACGAGGTTCATATCTCAATGCTATGCAAAAAGGAAAACAAACATCCTTGCTTTCATGAGTCATATCAAAACAAGAACTTTCTGCTCCAATCCAGACTCCTTTGAATGAAGTTCATCTATGAAGAAACTCCACGCTGCTCTCCGTCTACTCAAGAAACACATAGAATTTATTCCGGGTGTAATACTTCTAAATGGGACCTTGCTTTCCATTAAGGAGGGGAGGATGCTTGAAATTGTACTAAAGAAGGCAGAAAGTAAGGGAGGACACTTGGCAATTGTATGAAAGATGCCAATGGAGTTGGTCCCAACTAAAACACCACACACGCAGGAATGCTGTCTCTACCACTGTTCACAAAAAAGCCCGTAAAGGTGGTTCCTGCTCCCCCCTTTGCCCTGTGAGCACTGTACCTTGGTATAGCAGGCCTGACGGAGGGTGATGGGTACCAGATGTTTTGGAGGGCATTTCTGCTTCATAGCCTGCTGGCAAATTGTCCAAAATGGCATTGGAGTATCTGGTGGAACCCAGCCACAGATATATGTCAACTTTTGCCTGTACTGTCCAGCCAGCCGGTCGTTTCCCAGGAAGCTGGGGAGAGGGGATGAGGAAGGCGGTTTTAGCACCAGAAGGGAAGCATGGAGCCTATTTTGGAAAAAAGGATCCTTCCTGGACACACACCTCAAGGTTTGTACAGAGGTCTTATCCCCAGGCTCTGTTTACATTATAAAATTGAAAACAATATGGCCCCAATTACCACAACGTACAACTCCGGAGGATGGCGCCGGTGTGGGGACCTTAGCCTTAAGCATACCCTCTGGAAATTGCTGCCAGGTCCTGGACCACTTAGGCCTAACAGGTGGGTGTGCTTATTGCCCTGTTTCATGGATGAAGAAAGGTAGACTCAGATAGACTAGTGTCTGTGTCCCCTAAGTCTTTAACTGACACACCCAAGACTGGAGCTAGGGATTGATGGTTCCAAATGTAGACTCTTGGCTCTGAGCCCACAGTCTGCCATTTTACCATGCTTTCCAATTTGCCTTGCCTTCCTAGGACTCTGGCTATTGGGGCTGCAACTAGAATTTCTGTTCCTTGACTTTATTCGGGAATGCCTGTCTTCCCACCCCCCCCCCATCCCTTGTAGTCCTGCCTGTTCACCCAGGCCCTTTTGCCTGGCAGACATTTCCAGTTCCTTCATCCTCCCCAAGCAGTGTGACTGGACATTCCCTAAGTTCTCTGCTTCCTCTCTTGTGATGGCCTCAGATGTAGTATGGATAGGGTGAGGGGAGGAGGGGTGCTTATGTGTGTGATGTTGTGATGGGAGCAGGGAGTAATGTGTGGGAGCAAATATATGTGGGGGGGGCTCATATACCCCAAGACCACAAGGACACAGATGGGTTCATTCAATGTGCCTCTTTTGTTTCTGAGTCAACAGGTTTGGGATTTGTCTGTGCCCTCTTGCCACCACCTCTGACGGTGTTCAGGGCCTCTGATAAACAGAGCCGATGGCACTTAAGCTGAGTCTGAGCAGAGCCGATGACACTTAAGACACGGCTACTTCTCCTGATCCTGCTGACTCTTGTAAGTGCCTCTTCATGGCGAGTTTTGGAATTGCCTCTCAATAACTTCCCTTCTCTCCTACACTGAGTTCTTTCCATGGAGGAAAGTCCTGTTACCTGTCAGGACTTGTTCTGACAACTTCCAAAGCATCCACGGACAGGTTTTGACTCCAAATTGAGCATGGCTGTTTGCCTTTGTAGCTTGCTCTGAAGGTTGCAAAAGCAGATCCGCAACAACTCAATCAAACAGCCATTGCAAGTGCCCTGGGCGTCAGCCAATGGACTAGTGCCAGGGAGGAGCATCACAGGCTCTGAGGCTCAGCCCGGTCCTCCAAGAGCTCAGATTTGGACACTGGCACTCACTCAAATGAAGGATGGGTAATTTTTATTATCATTTTGATTGGGATAATAAGCATCTAACAGATTAATGATATATACCTTTGGGTGTGTCTGTGAAAGTGTTTACATAGGATTCAGTGGTGGGGAGGAGGGTAAGGCACACACTGAATGCCCGGCTTCACCATCTCATGTAGCTGGAATCCCAGAGTGCAGGAGGAGAGGAAAGGGGGGCAGTGAGCTGAGCCGCAGCACTCATCTCTCTTCTTCCTGCCTGTGGACAGAAGATGACTAGCTACATCACGCTTCCCCTGTCCCGCCTTCCCAGCAGGCTGCGGCAGGGTGTGTGGCTTCAGACTGGGAGCCAAAAGCAAACCCTCCCTCTCAAGCTGTTTCTTGATGGGTATTTGGTTGTGGACACAAGAGAAGTGGCTAATACAAGTGAGGTGGTTCTCAATCAGTGGGTCATGACCCCTTTGGGATCATGTATCAGATATTTACATTATGATTCACAAGAGTAGCAAAGTTACAGTTATGAAGTAGCATGGAAAATGAGGAACTGTATTAAAGGGCTGCAGCATTAGGAAGGTTGAGAACCACTGGTCTTTGGGAAACAGAAAGATCATCCACATTCCATTCTTTCTTTAAGATTCAAATGCACAGCTCCCTGTACTCAGCTTCTATCTGAAGCTCACATAGAAGTAATAAAGAGTACTCAGAAGTAATAAATGAGGAATTTCAGAAATAAGTGATCAATAAGGCTTATTACAATATACTGACATAAACGTTCCATGGTATTTAGTTATTCGTATAAACCTCCATTTGTCGATTAAACTTTATTGTAGGTATGTGTTTCCAGGGAAAATAATATGTACACTGTAATTGCATGCCAGGCCCCCCACTGGGAGTCTTGAACACACTCTCAGTGGATGGAGAGCACTAGCACACTTACAAGTATTAGTCGGTACCGCAGAGTAGAACCAGTCAAGGAAGGATCCCAGAAGGAGGAAGGAATGCACACATAGATATGGTGGTAGGGGCTCATATTAGTGAGTGTTTATGCTCTGCCAAGAACAGTACAGAAAGCTTACTGACCAGAAGAGCTGACATCAGTGAGCATGCGACCACTGCAGAGGAGTCGGGATTTAACCCTTTGGGAGAAGGATGCTGTTATTTACTCAGAAAAAGAAAAAAAAATACTTACTTTCTTTTAGGTAAAGATGACTATTATAACCTATAATTTTTTAAAAATCGTAATAAAATAAAGAACCTTCCTTTATAATTTCTCTGATGATTTGAAAACTTGTTCAAGCAGATAAATATTCATCGAGAAGACTGAAGGTCTAATGGAAGGTCCTGGGTTTGGTTTAGGGCATGGAATGAAAGAGAGGGAGGGAGGTAAAGAGGAAGGAGGAGAAGGAAGGAACAAAAGAAAACACGAATGACTATGTGTCAGCCTGAGTATTTTGTTGTAGTAACAGCATTTCTTATGCTATTTGTAGCCATCACTGGGACATCAACTCACAAAGGCAGGGTTTTTTTAATCTGGTATGTCACAGTGATGTTTCCAAGTCTTAGAAAAGAGTGCTTGGTGCCAGAAGAATGCAGCAAATATTTGTTGAATAAATACTGTGATTCCCCAAAGTAATAATACTTGACACTCGTTGAGAACTTTCACTGTAGGCCCTGGCCTAACGTTTCTTCTTGCAGAATGTTCTATCACCTGCATGTCATTACAAGCACTGTTTCACCGGTCTCCCAATAGTGCTGCAATACTTTTAATGAGTATATTTTAAAGATAAAGAGGATGAATGTCAGGGAAATAAACACAGTTATCTAACATCACAGAGCAAGACAGGATTAGAGTCAAGGCACACACAGCTCTGTGCAGCCCACTCTGTTCCTCACACATGCTGTATGTGTGCACATGCATTGTACATGCTGTATGTGTCTGTGCACATGCATTGCACATGCTGTATGTGTCTGTACACATGCATTGCACATGCTATGTATGTCTGTGTACATGCATTGCACATGCTGTGTGTGTCTGTGTACATGCATTGCACATGCTGTGTGTGTCTGTGCACTCCACTCTGTTCCTCATACATGATGTATATGTCTGTGAACATGCATTGCACATGCTGTGTGTGTACACATGCATTGCACATAATGTATGTGTCAGCATACTCCACTCTGCTTCTCACACATGCTGTGTATGTCTGTGTACATGCATTGCACATGCTGTGTGTGTGCACATGCATTGCACATAATGTATGTGTCAGCACACTCCACTCTGCTTCTCACATATGTTGTGTGTGTCAGTGCACTCCACTCTGCTCCTCACACATGCTGTGTGTGTCTGTGTACATGCATTGCACGTGCTTTGTGTGTCTGTGCACATGCATTGTATATGCTGTGTGTGCTGTGTACATGCATTGCACATGCTGTATGTGTCAGTGCACTCCACTCTGCTCCTCACACATGCTGTGTGTGTCTGTGTACATGCATTGCACATGCTGTGTGTGTGTCTGTGTACATGCTTTGTGTGTCTGTGCACATGCTATGTGTGTCTGTGCACATGCTGTATTTATGTGTACATGCATTGCACATGTTGTGTGTGTCTGTGCACATGCATTGTACATGATGTATGTGTGTGCACATGCATTGTGCATGCTGTATGTATGTGTACATGCATCGCACATGTTGTGTGTGTCTGTGCACATGCATTGTACATGATGTATGTGTGTGCACATGCATTGTGCATGATGTATGTATGTGTACATGCATTGCATATGTTGTGTGTCTGTGCACATGCATTGTGCATGATGTATGTGTGTGTGTGTGCATGCATTGCACATGCTGTGTGTGTCTGTGCACATGCATTGCCTGAGCATCTACTTAAAGTGCAGATTCTGACTCTACAGTTCCAGTGTGGCGTTTGAGCTTTCCTACTTCCTTCTCTTGGTGTTGGCCTGCTGACATGCAGACAATAGTTTTAAGTATTTAAGTTGTGTGGCTCTTAACATACTATGCTATATTCTTCCCAAGTAGGCTGAAATTCTTTATTCTTTAATGAAAAACGAAAGAAAATATTATCACCTTCTACTGAGAGTAAACAAACTGTGTGTGTGTGAACTTATAGTGAGAACCAAAAATCAACTCAAATCCTGTGGAAATATTCCACAGGGTAACGACTATATTCTAGTTAAAATAAAAGTTCCCAACATAATGAATTTTCCACCCAAATGAACAAAATCCCACCAGCCTTCACAAATCAGAATTGCTCTCACACATCCAGGTTTGATTTATTCAACCTTTTGAGACTAGAATGGAAAGTCAATAAGAACAATAAAGAGAATACTGAGGGGACTTAAGAGGTGAGTGAACAGCCATGCGGTGGTACACCCCCACTCTCTAGGACCTCCACAGTAGGACAAAACCCCGGGCCCTTCCCCCAACTCCCTAGGCTTTTCTAGCCACCCAGCAGGAGACCTTCCTGCAGGTAGGCTCCTGGGCCTGGGCCTTCCCCAGAGCAATCAATGTATGTGCCCTACCCTCTTTGAGGATTGGATGAGGGTGGGTGGGAGAGTATGTGGAGGAAATGGAAAGAAGGAAGGGAGTGGGAACTTGAATTGGTATGTATAATGAAAAAAGATAGTTTGTTTTCTTTTTTTTAAAAAAAAAAACTGCTATTGACCTTGTTTTAAAAAAACAAACAATAAAGAACAGAGAGGTGTGTAAACACTCTGGTAACCAACATCTAAATCCTGAGTGGGAAGGAATTCTCAAGTCCTAGTCTTTCCCATGCCATGTCTACTTCCCACCTCCCAAACTGGCTCCTAGACTAGAAGGTCCCCTGGAGTGCTTGTTAGAGTTTGGAAGGAAAACGTGTCTCTGGGACATCTGGACACTCGTTCCCCAGATATGGGCACTATTTGGAGAAATCATAGAACCTTCAGGTCCGTAGTCTAATTACCAGAAAGGTGCGGTTACTTTGAGGAGGAACGATCTTGGCCCCACAGGCTCTGTTCCCTGATCTCTACCACAAAGGAAGCCTCTCCTATAAGCGCTTGTCACAGACTCAGTCTAGTCACCCTTCCTTCCCCACCCTGAAGGACTGTCGACTTGCTCTGTGAGTCGCAGTAAATCCTGCATCCCTTAGGCTGAGTCTGCGGGCAGAGTGGCTAACACACCTGTAAATAGATATTCTGGAGCAACCTGGCTTTCAAAAGGTATTTCCTGACCGTAGACCTTCGAGTCTGTCTATGATCCGTGGGCACTTCCCGGTGTGACAACTACAACCCCCCACAGGTCTTTGAACAGGGGAGGTTTGCAAAGCCACATAGCAGACAGTCATACCATAGAATAAACTGTGGAATTTCTGGCTTAGAGACTGTAGAGATTTACAGGCTGTGCTTTTAATTTCCACTTCTGAATATTCCACTAGAAGCCCAGCATGAGATGGGGTCTCCCTGACACAGCTTCAGCTTTATTTATTTATTTATTTATTTATTTTCAGTCTTACTGTTTCAGGAAGGAGGAAAAATAAAAAAAATCAAAAGAAGTGGTGGGTGAGAGGGAGGGGAAACGGAAGGTGAAAGCCAAACTGAAAACAGAAGATGGTTTTACTGAGTCATCCTTTCAAGATGCCTCCTCCTGTAGAAGTAACTGAGTTCAAGGAGACGTAGAAAGCTACCATCCGTGGCTATCCCAGCGGCAGAGGAGAAGGCAGATAAAGAAAACCATTAACACACTGAAAAGGATAACACAGAGACTGGAAGCCTCGGAAAAAGCGTTTCTGCCACCTCAACTGTATCGACGCCCTGGCTTGATGCGACAGATGCCCTTTGCTCTAATGTCATACGGTGCCAGGATAAACAAAATATCCGGCAGAGGGTAACTTCATACCATTTTCTAGTATTTTTAGCACGGGGCCTTTGGAAGTGATTTGCTATTTTTAAGACAATTCTTTCTTGCTTCTGTAGCACCCTTTGAATGAAGAAAGTTAAAGACAGCCTCTGATATTTGGGATGAATGACTTGGGTTAAAAAAAAAAGTTGCCCTTTTTTCATTTACAGTTCATAGAAGCAGATTTTAAAAGTTCTTTTACACACAGGACGGAAAGAGTGAAGCAAAGCCACCGGGTCAAGAAGAAGGGAAAAATCAAAACCTTCCTTCACTGCTGCGCCAAATTCCAACAAGGGCAACTTCAGTAAAGAAGGACTCACTTTGGCTCATGACTTAAGGGATGCTACAGTCAGCCATGGGTAGAAGGTGTAGAAGGGGAGGGCAAAGCCGCCGTCCATCAGGTCCACTTCAGGTCCAATCAGAAACCAGAGACCAGAGATGCTGGTGCACAGCTCTCTCCCCTTTCCTCTTTTCTATTCAGTCTGAGACCCCAGCGTGTGGCACAGCGCCACCTGCACTTCCAGCATCACAGATATGCCCAGTCAGATTGCGCACCGCTAGTT
This sequence comes from Dicrostonyx torquatus, assembly GCA_028555095.1. Lineage (NCBI taxonomy): Eukaryota > Metazoa > Chordata > Mammalia > Rodentia > Cricetidae > Dicrostonyx > Dicrostonyx torquatus. Next base: position 4,341,145 of record JAQHUG010000034.1, on the reverse strand, counting down.
CTGAAGGGGAAAACAATGTCCTCTGGGATGCTGGATACCCATTGTTTGAGCACAGGCATTTACTGAGTGCTTATGCTGCGTGAGCCACGAGTGTGTGTTCTTTGCTTGGATTTACTCACTTAATCCTCACAGCCGTATCCATGCAGAGGAAGGAAAGTAGAATAAACATTCTTCAAACAGATGAAGAATATTAAGAAACTTGTCCGGTAAATATTTGCCCAGAATTCTGCGATGGGTTGAATTATGTTCCTCCCAGATTCATCTGTTTCAGTTCTTAATCTTCAGCACCCAGATTGCCCTATTTGGAAGTAGGGTCACTGCAGATGTAATTAGTTAAACGACTGCACTGGAATAGGATGGCCCCTAAATCTAGTATGACTATAAAAAGAATGTTCTCTCTCTGTCTCTGGCTCTCTCTCTCTTTTCTTCCTTTCTTTCCTTTCTTTCACTCGTTCATTTTTTATCTTTCTCTTTTCAGCACAGGCCTTGCATGTGTTAGGCAAGTTCATGACACTGAGCTGCATCTCCTCCTTCTTTTTAATTAAGAAAAAATTAAGACAGTATCTCACTAAGTTGTTCAACCTGGCTTTGAACTCACTGTGTAGCCAACGCTGGCCTTGAAATGCTACAGATTCTGGGTATTTGGGATTGAAGGCCCTCATCATCAGGACAGGCTTCAATTTAAACAAATATATTAATTGGATATATGAATGGGGTTCATTTAAAAATATAGGCTAACTCCTGTGAAGAGATGCCTTGGAAAAATTATACAGAAGAAAATGACAGGAGAACCAAATAGAGAAAATGTCCAGTCTCACTAATAATCAACAGAGTGAAATCTAAGCTAGAGGGTTGGGCGTTAGATTGAGAGAGAAATCCACATGCGTCTGAAGACCTGGAAAGCTAGAAGAATGCTCTGAACTGCAATTTAGATGAAGAAACCCGAGGTCTCCCAGCTGTCCCATTTCTGGAAGGCGTTGTAGACATGCTAAAATTCTAAGGCACTCAGAAGAAAAGCAATTGGTTGTCCTTTGGTCTCAAGTCAACTTACCTTGAGAAAGTGGGTTTTGATCTTCCCACAATGCTTGCCCATCTGCTCTCTGATCGGGGAGTAGAGCAGGTCTTTGGCAGCAACGCGGGCATACGCTACTCTCTTGTTGTTACTGAGCATCCAAATGAAGACATCCGGGATAGTATGCTGTGGCTGTGTGGAGGTGGAATATTATCAGATAGGTTGGTATTTAACGGATGTGCTTCTAGAGTTTACCCATCCCCCAAAAAAACCCTTCTTCAGCAAACAGAAGACAGATGAAAAAAATGCAGGTATTTAAACATCTGTACAAACTAGCCAGTGAATTGCTACTTCCTTGAGAAGAAAACGTTTTAGTCATGAAGTAGGAATACGTGTGGCTCCCACTGTGCTTGCTGGGCCTGTGTTGGGGCATCCTTGATACACTAAACTACATTTCTTGATATACTAAACTAATGCTTTTCTATGGATTTTCACTGATTCTCTCTGAATGTAGTTATTGACTTAGCTTCAAAGCATTAGATTTCTTCAGAACCGTGTAACATTTCCGGAACATTCAAATGAAAAGACAAGAACAAAAGTGAGCTAATGCCTTTGAACCATTTCCCAGATGCTTTTAGGAAAGAGAAAACAAACCTAGAGGAACTTTGTGCTGGAGATCTCGTTGCCAAATAGCTGACTTCCATTTCAGCCATTTGGAGAAACTCCACTAAACTTTATAGAAGTTGAAAAATTGAGCTATGCAACAAGAAAATACAGGTTTCTGCTTCAAGTGTTCCATGATTTTATGCTTGAAATGTACATTTCTTGACCAACATAAAATAGGAGGCATAGTGCTTTGAGGTGGAAGCAGATGCTCTGTCTTGCTCACCCTTGACATACATATTTGATACTGAAGAGGGGCATCCATCCCTTCTAGTTGATGTGGAACCAAAGACAAAGGTAAGGGACTCTAGCCAGCTCACAAAAATGGCTCTGGAGGCCTTGTCCTTCTCTCCCATTCCCTTGGCCTTGCTAAAAATCAACCAGACTACATTCCTAAAGCTAGCTACCAAGGTCTGTTGTTTGATTTAGCCACCCCTCCTCCTAAGACTGCCTACAGAGGTCCAGCTATCAAAGTGCTGAAGGCCGCAATCAAAGACCTCCTGTGACTCACCTAATTAACATGCCCAAATAAAATCAAATGCCCCATCCTAATACAGGCTTTCTCCTTTTACTTTTGTAAACCGCTATTTGCCTGTGCGCCACATCTGTCTCCTCTCTCTCCAGAGGCAGTGCCTTGTCCCTCTATGACAAATATCCTTGTCCCCTCTCCCTTGTTCCCTTCCCCTTCTCTCCCTTCCTCTGCCTCCTGTCTTTGACTCTTATTCCCAGCCCTTCATCCCCCTGGAGTAAGTAAAGCTCTTGGTGCTGAGAACTTGGTCTTGGGGATCCTTACACAATACCTTTCCTTTCAAAAGAATAGTCTTCCAGACACACGGCTGGTTAGTGACAGACAGGAAGACCCAACCCTGACTCAAACCTTCCATGTTCTTCATCAAATCCTCTTGTCTACTGTTTAACATTCCCTGCCTCACTACTTAATATACTTCCAGGGAACAAATGCTCAAAGAGAGAATCATGATGTTCAAGGGCCAACGGAGCAGAAAATTCAAGTACCTCTCCCCAACACCATCCCCACAACACCCAAGGCAGGAAGGGTGTCCACACCTGTCGGCCTCAAAAACAATTCTGTATTTGATGGAAGCAAATATGATGCCTTTTAAAGATCATTCTAGAAGATACCAGAAAACATTCCTTACAAAATTCATTATTGAACATGAGTTCAAAATCTCTTATGGTTGAAAACCTATCAATGTTCCCAGCCTCGGTGTTCTTGTTTGGAGTTCTTGTGTTAAGCGACATGCTTTTTATTCTGCTGGATACTCTGGCTCTATGAAAAATCAATATGCTAATCTATGTTTGATTTAATTTTATTTTTTTTCTTCCTATCATTAAGCAAATGTTCAACTCATTCACCACCCCCACCCTGGGAAGATTTCTTTCCCATCTCCCCTAAGAGTTTATCTGAAGGGTTGATTACCTCATCTTCCCTAAGAGTTTATCTGAAGGGTTGATTACCTCATCCACAAGAAAGCGAATCTTCTCCACAAAGCTCTGGGCTTCACTGATCATCTCCGCAAGAGATAACTTTTTCTTCTGTTGTTGAATGACCCCTTTGGCCTCCTTGAGCATTGCATCCTAAAAAAGGAAAAAGACAAGAGTTGGTGTCGATCTTCCTAGAAGTCTGGGGAGCAAGCATTGCTCTGTGGCTGCAGTGTGTCCTGAATGTGTTTGCAAACTCCATACAAGGACTGTTCTGAGTCTGGCATTGTGCACATTGACCACTGACTAGAAATTACATAGGATTGTGGGGACGGTAGACACCTTCTTTGGTAGACAGATGAGACACTGAGATCTAGAAAGTGCAGAATCTTGGCCGGGGCATATGAGTATGAGACAGCGTCCTAGTGTTTAATACCAACTGCAATAATGGCAACTTAAATCGTGTTGAGTTGTTACTCTATGTCATGCACTGTTCGTTCATTACTCCTCTTAGTGACTAGGGAAGTGGGTACCAATATCTCCATTTAAAGGGTGAAGGGGTGTGGTCCCACCACACCCCTTCAAAAGGGGAGAAAAAAAGTCACTTAGCTCCTGGTCCTGATCTCCAGCTCAGTCCAGAATGTGTGTCACTTTCTCATCTTAGAAATATGAAGAAGGATGCTTCCAGCGCAAGGTACCCGCTGAGAAGCAGAAAGAGTCACTCGAGTGTTTTAAATATCAAACACAACTATTGTATAACCCAGGCATGAGAGCACACCTCTGCATCCCAGCACTTGGGGCAGAGATGGAAACAGGAGAGTCGGTAGTTCAAGGTCATCCTGAACTACAACAGCAAGTCTGAGCTACATGAGACCATGTCAAGAAAGGAAGAGTGGGTGGGAAAGAGGAAGGAGGAAGAGAGCGCAGGAAAGAAGCAAAGAGAATACTCATTTTTATTCACCCATTCTAACTATACTTATGGAATTTGTTAAAAGAAAAACAAAACAAAACAGAACAAAAAAACCAATGCTTCCAAGGCCCTGTGGATTGGCTGTGCTTCCTCCTTCCTCTTCCCTGCCCACCCACTGGGTCTCAGGCTCATGGCTCCTCAGGAGGTCCTATAGACTGCCAAGTGTGGTCTTCTCTAGGCTCTAACACTAGGACCTTCTTGTTATTCCAATGTTCTTCCTAGCATCCATGTGGCTTCAATGTAAACATCACATTTATTATATCTTGTCATATGTTCCTGGTCACTGTGGCTTTGGTGGGTTTCCCTTCAGAATCATAACCCATGATTATTTTCACACTCGTGTTATTTACCTGTCTGCATTCCTTCTTCTAGTTGAATAGGGAGCTCCTGTCTCGTCCTTATCTTGTACTATCAATGTTGCCATAGATACTGCCACACAACAGTGACACATGGCGTGTCTTTGCCACACAGAGCATAGGAAGTATATTTGGAATGAATAAGGCAGTCCGTTTATGGGTACCTCAAAAAACAAACACTAAGTACTTTCAGTTTTGTGTTCCTTTCACTTTGTCCTAATAGACAAAAATGAATACCTGTTGTCTGTCAGGTACTGAGATTGGAGTCGGACACAATGCTTCCTTGGACATTTTTGCAAAGTGGAAGCAGTATGCACAAAGAAGTGTACAAAGCATCGTGAGATCAGACGGGGGTGAAGTCAGACTTCCTGGAGGCTCTGAATCCGAGCTGAGTTAGAGCTGAACGGGTTCATCAGTCAGTAAGAGAACAAATGGCAATCCTGACAGAGGGAATGGTCAATGTGCAGATGCACAATCAGCAAGGGTTCTGCTAACTAGAATACAGATACAGGTAAGAGCATACTTCAGGGCAAGGCCGGGATGCTAGGTCGTGCACAGCTCTGCATAGCATACAAAGGGAATTTAGACTCTATCCTATGAATTCTTGACAGACTCCAGTGGTTTGTTAAGAACAAGTGATCATGTTGAATTTTGTTTCCGCAGGACTTTTGGTTGTGGTATGAGATACAGGCTGGAGGAAATCTACTGCAAAGTCTAGGCCAGAGGTTCTAAGCAAGCAGTTCAGGTAGCAATTCAGGGGCTGGAGAGGTGACGCAAGTTCTCAAAGGCTTATAGGACAAAATCAAGAGGACCAGGGGCAGCACTGACTGTTGGAGGTGAGGGGTTAAAAGTCAGCATTGATACAAACTGATCCATTGGTTGGATCCATAAGCACAGGTGGGTGTGCCAATGAAGGACGGAGGAAAAGCTGGAAGAGGTGTAGGAGGTGTAGGAGAAGATACCGAGTGGGAAGTGGTCCAAGACATTTGATTTCCATTAGGAGGCAAGACGTGCTGATCTAGAGATGAGTCTGTGATGGTGAACTTAATTTGATTAAACACCACGTGCACTAATGAGATACAACCTCTAGTGTTCACGTAAGGGCAAAGAGAAAAGATCCACCCTGAAGGTGGGTAGCATCATCTGTGGAGCTGGGAGCCTGGGCTGAATAAGCAGGAGGAAGCCAACTGAACACTACCATCCTCCCACCCTGCTTCCCGATGCATGGGGACCTGAAGAGCCCCAGCTGCAGGCTCCCACAACCACAAACACTACTGCACCTGCCCAGCCATGGTCGAGCATTATCCTTTCAAATCCTGAGCGTAAATAAAGTCTTCCTCTTGTAGGTTTGCCCCACTGTGGCGAGAAAGGTGACAGATACAAGGCACTATGAAGAGGCTGCCCTTGAGGGTTCGATCCAGGACTGATGGACACCAAGCAGACAGAACTCTACAGTGAATATGGGATGGAGAGAAGGCAGAGGCAGCATGCCACTACAGAACCAGAACAGAAAGATCTTACAGATGATGGAAGCCAGCCACCTGGGACATCCCGGGGGACAGAAAAGAAGTCATTTGGAAAGAAGGGTGAAAGAAGGGTTTAGGCACCTGTGTTTACTCTCTAGAACTGGATTAGTTAGTTGTGATCTCTTTTTTTTTAAAAAAAAAAAAACCTTCCTGAATCCTGCTCATATCTTTAAAATGTTCCCCCCCCAAGTCAAATACAGAGAGAGATTTTTTTTTTTCTTGGCAGAACTGTTACATGCCACAGTGTCACCCAAATATCCCTTAGATCTATTGCTGAAATTGAAAGTTCAAGGTCAGGTATTTCAGGACCTGACTTGGACTGGCATTTCTCGGCTGTCACTCATCCCACCAGGACTTTAAACACCTACAAGCACGGTGCTAGTGAACAGTAGCTTCCTGTCCTCAAGAAGTACTGGCAACGCTTAACACGATTCTCAGTGGGAACCCGAGGAGGGAGGAGAAATGTTTCTTCTATTTAGCTGCTTGGCTTGTGAGAGAGACATCAAGGTAAAAGAGTCTAACAGCATTGCTCTAAAAAAGAAGCGTTTTTTTTGCTATATGTGTCTCTGTGCCATGTGCAATGCGCGCTGAGGCCAGCAGGGGGCAACAGATCTTCTGAAGCTGGAGTTACAGACAGTTGAGAGCCTCCACGTGGGTGGGTGCTAAGAATCAAACCCATGTCCTCTGGAAGAGCAATTTTTCCTAATCACCCAGGCTTTTCTCTAGCCCGGGTCTAACAGTTTTAAGAAAACGCAAATTTCAGAAGAAATAAGGGGGATTCCGTCTGAATAAGAAGTGGAACTGCCGGGCTTCCAGCTCATGTCTGTGAACCCTCGATAGATGCCAGTTCCGTTCCTACCAACACATGCTCTTTCCCATTGCTGTCTCTACCTCACAGAAAAACGTGTTATTTAAACCTTGTCCTTGTCTGGCCTGCGACCTATGTGTCATCCGTGAAGTTTATTTTTAAACCACATGCTTTAATTCTGTTCAAAAATATAAATAGCTTTTCACATACCAGCTCTTGCCAGCAAAGCGTGAGTCGTTTCTTATCTAACGCAGTTTGGTTCACCATCTTCGGTTTCTTTTCTACTTCAGAGATAAAGGCACTGAAAGAGAATATCCGTTTTGCAGCCAACTTAGTGAAAATCCATTTGTGTGATTCCAGAGATTTGCAAAAATATCTACTTTCTGTGTCACAATGGAAAGCTGATAGGGAGAGCCACAGAACCGAGGTTTTTAATTTAGGTTTTAACAATGGGGTGCTAACATTTGTAACAGATAAATAAATAAATAATACAGAAATGATGCCTAGACATTGTGTCTGTGTTAGTTTGGGGGAATTTATGAATTTTACTTTCTTTCAGTACATACCCATTGTAACTGCTATCAAATTTCAGAGCAAATTTGCATGAAATAATACAGTCCTCTGCCTTACATATTTAGAGCAAATAACGACTTTTCTAAAATGTTACATATCAAACAGATATTTTAAAATTAAGACTGTGATATGTGCCCATCGTCTTGAAGAATAATATTTTTAGAGATGAAATTTAAAATGTGTCAAGAAGGAAAATAATAAAGTCTTTGGATGCAATTCAAGAAGAAATGTATGAAAATTTGCAGAAGCAACATATTGTCTTTACTGATGACTTAAATGATATTAAAACCAATGTTACTTCATTTACAAAATTAATGCTATGCAAAATTAGCAGTGGTATGGGAGAGTATGGAAAAATGTGCCACTGTAGAAGTAACTGGTTATTTCTTACAAACTACCTGAGAGCACCTATAAACATTCTAACGTACACATAATTTTATTGAAAAATTACATTAGAAGTCTTGTCCTTTGCAAATAGGAGGATGATTTTGCAAGAATGTATTTGCTTTAGTGATAGCATAAATGGAACAATGAATATGGTTAAAGGCAAGCTGAACTTACTATGATCTACCTGTGTGTGAAGATGCCTGTGCTACAGTTCTGAGTGCAGTAGCAACCAATGCACAAATGTCTGCTATCATTGGGAAGAATCAGGGTTTTATGACCGTGTGTATGTGAGGATGCGTGTCTACAAAGGCAGGAAAAAAACAGTCCAGGAGGATAAATCAATCTCTTTTTCCTGAAAGCAGCAATGTAGAGAAAATGGACAGTGAATATATATCTTTTAATATTATATATCTTTTAATGTTATATCCATAACAGAACTATAGGATATGGAAATAGACATACATGTTATACAACGTGTATGTGATCCTTCAGCAGTGAAAACTAGCACAAAGGAAACATATAAAGGGGAGAATAAGATGAACGACTCCCCCCACCCATGCTCTGCCTGGTGCCTTTTGGGAACCCTGACAGACTCTCTGTGGGGATGCTATTAATGCTGTATTTCCTATTCCTTTTCACATAGAATAGGAGGATTATATTTGGAAATGGGAACACACTTGTTGCATCGTTGCATCCCCGTGTTTACTAGAAGAGCAGGGAACCCCACCCCACTCTCCAGGACGGATCAGTCCAAGGAGACATGTTACCTCCTTAGGATCTCCCCTATCACACAGAGGCCAGTGGGGATACATTTCTTCTTCCGCATCCAAGTTTGGGGGAGTAACAAGGTGTGTGTGTGTGTGTGTGTGTGTGTGTGTGTGTGTGTGTGTTTCATTCATTCTCCACCGTTCAGACCCAGGCTGCTCTTTGATTGTGCACAGCCTCGTCACCCCTCCACGGTGAGTGGCTCATCCTTGCTGTGCAGGAGACCACAGAAGATGAAGAAAGGAGCAGGAAGCAGGAATCCCAGCCTGACTTCAGGTCCCACCTGCTCTCTCAGACCAGCACCTACCAACTACACAACCACCATTTTAATCATCGACATGCATGCATGTTTTTCCAGTTGACTGGAAACATGAAGAAAAAGAGGGACCGTTAATTATCGTCCTCAAGCAACCTCCAATGGAGAAGAGTTATTGAGCTCTTACTTGTTTGCCAATACTTTCCAATATGAAAGATGAGGCTCTGAAGCTTTTTAAAGATGTTTCAAGGGAAATTGTAGGTGGCACTTGGCTCACAGTGGGACTAGTGATTAATATTGTTTTATATTGAAAAATGAAAGCAAATAAAGACAGCACAAACAACACATTTATTTCTTTGTTTACATATGTATATAGATTATATGAGGATAGATATACATACACACACAAATGCACACATACAAATGCACACACATGGCGGACTATCTGGTGTATCAACTGCCTGTCTAATTTTTTACCTTTGATATGATTTCGTCTCCATTTGCTTTTTAGTAATTCTAGTTTTAGCAAATGCTTCATTTTTGCTTGTCTTGGCTGAGTTAATTTTAAGAGATGGTCCAAGTTGCTTCCACACGGGTCAAGTTGCCTCTAAAGGCCCTGAGAGAGCCCCTCCTACCATCGGTGCTGCTACAGAATCCCCCTGCTGCTAACGCCAGCTGCACTAGTGACTGGGTTCAAAGAGAATGTGTCAAGAGCAGTTAGATGTGGCTTCGGTTGAGACCCACTGTGATTTCCATCTAACTGACATTCTCTCCAACGTTTCTTGTCTGTGCATCGTGGTAAGGGCAGCTTAGATAGACCTGTGCAGCACTGGATGGAGGGTGGCCTCAAATCAGAAGCCAGCAAGGAACTGAACTGCCCGTGAAGCACTGAATCCCATAGCTAGCCACGTGAGTGATGTGGGAAGTGGACTCCTCCTGCCTGGGCCTAGAGATGACGTTAGTCCCAGCTACTCAGGGAGTCCTGTGCTCAAAAACCACTCCTGCATGTCTGTGAAAAAAAAAACTGTGACAAGCCCCTAGATTTGAGGGTGAACTGTTACTCAGCAATAGGTCACAATACCCCGCTTTCAAAGTCTCTTATTATATTGTCTGCCACCTAAATAATAGTCCTGAATTGGGTCTTTGAAATCAATTAAGTAGCACTTGATATAGCATTATGTATCTAACTGCCACATAGTTACTGAGTATCTACCAAACATAAAATGTCATGCAGGAGCTGATCCTGAGGACTTTTTGTTCCATAAAGAATCTTAGCAGTTGGTCTTTCTGGTTTTGTATTCTCTCCTTTGGCTTATGTTGCTGTTGTTTATGTATCAGGGGGGGAATACAATACTGTAAAGTGCCCATCCGAATGCCTGCAAGAGCAGCTGATTTCTCAAGGTCACTAAGAGCTGAGTCCACCGGAGCTGCCTGGAGTGGTCACCCACCTGCTTTGATGGATGAAGTCACAGAACACGGTCTTCATCTTCTCTTCCGGCGCCTCTTCTGAGACCTTGACCAGTTCCCTCACTTCTTCTATGCCTTCTTCCTAAAGACAGACCACAGAGCTGTGGACTTGTGGTGGAGATCCCCGATCACCACATCCCAGAAACGACAGTTGCCTGTCTTTGTCGCTGTGGGTTCTGTGAGGCAGGAGGAGCCCCCTCGCTTTCTTTAGCTTAGCCGGGAATCACTGCAGTATTCCCACTTTGAGCCTCCCTTTCCGTGGGTCCAGATGAACCTTACTGTATTACCCAGAGCCATTGTGTCCCAGATCCATTCCTACCTAACTAAGCACCATTCTGTGTCACCCACCGCATGGAAAACCTAATATCATGAGAAATATTTCCCAATTTTAAATTTTATACATAATAATAAAAATTTTCAAAGTCAATATTTAAATCATCTTTGAAGAGTAATGTAACCCTACTGGCATTAAAAAGCGATTCTGAGTATATCAGGCTTGGGGACAGGGAACGGGGTAGGTTGGATGCAATAGTGGCTATATGCTGATAGATCTAATAATTTTACATTTTTCTTTGGGCCAAAATTCTAGGATTCTGTTCAGCATCCCAGAGAAAAATGGGGTCTGTAGGGAAATGCCAATGTTCCTCCTGCTCCGTTAGACTTTACAAAAGCTGCATCTCCTGCCACCTGCCAATGGCTGGTGCCTGCTCAAGAACTCAAGCTCCGTTCTTTGCACCTCCAATAAACAAAGAACAGGCATCACAGTGGAGTGAGCAGGCTAAGGATTTGGGATCTGGCTTGGGATACCTGGGTTCAAGTCCAGGCTGCCACTAACTGGTAAGCTAATCTCATTATACACAGTTTCTCATTTATAAAATGGGAAATTAATAGGAACCATCTATACCGCCACCATAGAGGGAATAAACTTAGTCATAGAAGCTGTAAAGGGCTGTTGAGACTGAGCAGGGAATTAGAAGAGAGCATTAAAGGCTATTGCAGCCCCTAGGGAATATCTGGTTTGTTCTGTCATTAATCTTAGTGATAAACTACATCTATTCTGTCTGAAGAATTAACAAGGCCAGTCTTGCAAAGTCTGTGGCCTGCACATTGTGTGAGCCTAGTCCAGGCCTCTCTGGCTATTTTCAGAGTCCAGCTCCCCAACGCCTAGAATCCCACAGCTAGAGATGTTACTTCACTTTACAGAAGTTGGCTTGTGAAGCTAAAAGGAGGGAGATACGCATTCTCTCCTTAGTGTAGCTTCTAGTGGACTAGAAAGTTAAAGTGAGAGCCGTCCAGTGAGCCTGAGGACAGTGAGCAGAGGATTAGAGGATGTCCCTCCCCATGATCTGTGGGCGGGAAGAAAATGAGACAGTCAGGAAAGGACTAGTTGAAACCAGGATTTGTCAACATTGTGAAGTATCTTTCCCGCCTGCATCTGGGAGATGAGAAATCGGCCACTTGTTAGATCCTGGAAGAGCAAATGGCAAAAAAGGGATTCTGATTTGGATAGTTTGATTTGAATTCCAGGGGTTTTGCAAAATTCCTCTGGGTAATGGCGATAGAAGCCATGAAATACAGTAGCCTCAATTCAGGGATGTCTCACCTGAGGTCAAGACTCTGGTTGAATAGAAAAGCATGGGTTCCCCAATACGCCAATGATGCCACCTACCAAGAGCTCAGCCATTTTCCCCAGCATGTTGGACCAGTGCAGTCTGAATGTCTGGTCTCCCCAGGAACTGATGAAGGAGACACAGGGCTTCTTGGCACCAAAAGGCAAATAGTTGTAATTTCTGTAAAGGTACATGAGGTGTGGAAGTCAGTTACAATCTGTGGTTTCCAAGCAATTCCAGATGTTTGTTTATGTGTCCTGAAGGGTGCAGAAGGGCGGGGGCAAAGCTGCTAGTGCCATCCTTAGAATATAATTGGAGATCTGTGAACTGTGAGTGATGAGTTAGGTGCTGCCATGAACGGGATTGAGAGTTGCCACCAAACCAATGCAGAGATGCACATCTGATCCCAGCCCTTGGGATGTGGAAGCTGGAGGAGAAAGAGTCCAAACCCATTCTCAGCAACACAGTGAGTTCCAGCACAGTCAGGCTACATGAAACCCTCAAAATTGAACAGACAGAAGACATTATTCTCAGACACAGAGTAAAACTTAGAAATTGTCACCAGTGTGTAGAATATGTTGGACAAATCTTCCTTAAACAAGGCTTAAATCAATAAAGGAAAAGAACAAGATTACTTTTTAATGTATATTCTAAGCACGTTGTATCGTGTATATTACTAACGGGGATAAAGGCATACAGCCCAATCTAAACCAGTACTTGGTGGCTTAGCATCATTCTTTCATCTGTTTGTCTATCCATCCATCCATCCATCCATCCATCCATCCATCCATCCATTTATCCATCCCATATGGGCACTGGTGTCAATAATAAAGGTGACTTGCTTGGCTAGCAAGTGGTAAAGCGTATAGCCAACCAGTAAAGATATGGAGCCCCAAGGAATGCCTGATGGTGGCCGTGGAATGAGTATCCTTTAATATTGATAGGAAAAGCTCATTAACGGAATGAAATGGAAATCAGAAAAGATAGGAATATTGTGTAGAAGGGGGTTAGGTGGGTGTGGAGGCAGGGTCGGTGGAAGAGGCATAGCCACCTGGGGAAGTTCCCTGGCTAATGACAGCTGTTTCAAGGGTCAGATTTTCCCCAGTCCCCCTATCATTTTCTCACAAGCATACAGACTGTAAAGAGAAGTACGAATGGAAGGCAGAAGCAAAATGCTTGGGATGGGTCTGGTGCTGACTTTTGAGAATGTGGACATTGTTTTGAGAAATATATTTATGGTGGTTTGGAAAGAAACAGACAGTGGGGAGGAGAGAAAGGAACAGTGGGAAGAGGAGGGGAGGGAAAGGGGGGAAAGGAAGGACAGAAGGATGGGGAGGGGAGAGGGGAGGAAGGGAGGTAAAGAAAAGGAAAGCACTGTAGCTGGGAGAAGAGGAAAGAAAGGGGGAGGGGAACATGCTTTGTTATCCCCTCCAACAAAAGCTCTATAGCCTGAAAGACTGGATGTTCATTTTTAGCTCTCCAACCTAAATTTCTCCGGAAGTGTGACAGAATTAGCAAAGGCCCCCCTGATCTACTCTGTAAAAATAAATAAATAAATAAACAAACCAGCAGGCGTTCACTCAGGAAAGTAAGTCAAAGAGGTTCTGGCTGGAAACTGAAGTTGCCCTTTCAGCAAGAGAGCAGCAAAGACAGAAAGTCAGAAACCAAACTACTCTCTGCTTTATCTCACTAAAAACCCTGCATTTAAGCAAGCAGCCACACGCTGTTGTACCTCCTCTTAGGTGTCTCTTTGCTTTGGGTTAGCATGCACTAATGATACTCTGGGCCTCTGTCTCTGTGGTTCTCAGAGTTTTGTTGCTGTGTCTTCAAGGACCAGGCAGTCGAGGCTCCTAATGTAAACTATAAGATCAGATGGAAAAGCAGCAGATGAGACGGTGCCTGGTTGTCCATGGAAAGTGAAGACTGGTGGTATGAACGATGGGCCAACAGCGGCTTGTGACTTTGGGCAAGAATAAACCTGCAATCCTGGGGACGTCATGATGAGCCTCCACTGGGCGTCACCTACACTGATTTATTCCTCACCTCTACACAGCACAGACTGTGTATAAACACCTTGTAAAAACAGAACTCCCAGAACACACGCACAGTGGAATTTTATTAGGAGTAATAAACATGCATTGTGCGTTCATGTATGTGTGTGCCCATGTGTGCCTGTATCTCTGTGTGTGTACATACATAGGACTACTGTAGATATAAAATCTTCCAGTGCCTCCGCTGCCTCCTTGGCTTACTACTATATGGATAAAGAGCCTCAATACAGGGAGTCGGAAATAGAAAGAAAGCTCAATTGCACACACATACACACACACATACACACACACACACATACACACACACACAGACCCCTCAAACATCCCATCATAACTTATGGGTCAGCTGCACCCAGTTGCCCAGCACTAGCACAGAATTTGTCCAAGGGGACAAATCCTTCCCATAGAACAGGTATCCCTCCCCCCCAGAGTCCCACTGGCAGTCCACACTGGGACAACCCATTCAGGTGGAGAACATCTGGGGATGCCGAGACTCTCTGAGTAGTCCCAGAAAGTGTTCCTGAGCTGCTGACCCCAGGCGCAGGGATTCTTCACTGACACTCTCAAGCTGTAAGCTGGAGTTAAAGCACAAGGAATCTCCGGGTTCTTTCTGGTGTGTGTAGATATGGGGAGCCAGGTATGGCTGCCTTGGACCTAAAAAGAGCCCTCCAAAGGTGACCCATGGAAAAGGGACAAGGTTCAGAAAATTCAGAGAATACAAAAAGCCAAGAAGGTAAATAGCTTTAAAAAAAAAAAAGTCCCAATTCTTTATGTCCTCCCAGGTAGAGTTAGTCACCCACTCATTCTCTCCCATAGCATCCTGTGTCCACAGCAGCTCCTTAACTCTCTGAAAACCAGATAGAGTGTGTCAGTTACAGAGATGGGTGAAGATGAGGTCTCTGTCCTCAAGGTGATCAGTCATACAGGCAAGAGAGACAAATGAAACCATTGAGGTCCAGCGTGATTAGGGCTCACTAAATCCCTCATGACTACAGGAAGCTCTGTCAGACTTGGTACAGGGGAAAGGATCCTGAAAGACAAAGGAAGCCAATAGCCAAGGTGTGGGCTTGTTGCCAGGCCAAGCGAGAAGTGTGTCCAAAATCCCAGGAGCAGCAAAGAACAGCATACAACTGGGGATCTTTCAGGAGCATTGAACAGCTGGATGAAAGGGGTATTCGGGGGAAATAGTCCACCCAAACCAGGTAGGTGTGTGTGTGTGTTTGCTTGTTTGTGTGTGTGTCTGTCTGTCTGTCTGTATGTATATGTGTGTGTCTCTCTCATGTGCATGTGTGTCTGTGTTATGTCTGTGTATGTGTGTGTGTGTGTGTGTGTGTGTGTGTGTGCTTGAATACTTGGTGGTCACCAAATGCTGATGCTGTTTTGAAAGGTTTGAAACCTTTTAGGAGGTGGAGCCTCATTGGAAGAAGTGATCATCGGATGTATTGCCTAGCCACACTTCCTGTCCACTCTCTGCTTTTGATAGTAAACACAACGTGACCAGCTGCCAGTCCCTCATGGTGGACTCTATCGCCAGGAAACATAAGACAAAATAAACCTTTCGCCTCCAGTTACGTTTGTCATGCATTTTTGTCACAGCAATGACAAATACATGGCCAAAATTAAGGAAATAAAAAAAGCCCGTAAGATTTATACTGACCAGATCTTGTCATTTGCTGGCTTTGGACAGAAAGGAAAAGCAGAAGTTGAAGCTAGAGGCACGGCTCAGTCAAGTGAGTGCAGTGTTCTCGCAGAGAACCTCACGACCTTCCCTCTGGCTCCAGGGAACCTGACACCATATTCCGGACTCAGCAGGCACCTGCCCTCACACGGGCACACACCCACACAGAGACACACATATGCACGTAATTTAAAATAAATCTTTCTGATATGGAAAAGAAGAAAAACTGACAGCCCCAGAGTTGTGAGGTGGAAAACTCTGAACGGAGGGATCTGTCAGAGATGGGAGCCTAGGAAAAGAAAGAAGTCTGGGAGTGGTTTATAAACCACCTGAATGGGGCATCTGCTCAGCCTTTTGGGAACAGGACTGTCTGAGGGAACAGACTGGGAAGTCGGTTCCTAGGGGAAGCCTCTGGGCTGAAAAGAGTGGAGGCCTGAAAAGCAGTGACATGGCCTTGATGGACCTGTGTAACATCCCTAGATTCCAGTCTCCTCCCGTGCAGAGCGGGGACAGCAGTGGGCTACCAGGAGAATCCATGACAGTAGAGATTACTCACGCAAATAACCCAAGACTGGGCAAAGCAAGACTCTTGCGTGAGAGCTTTTGTTTCTTCTCATCAATCTCCTGAGCCATGCTTGATGGTGCTTTCTTTAAAACTCCTCTATAATTTTACTTTTATTATTGGCTGAAAATTTGCACGAATGGAGGAGTCGTGAGGATGAGTACAGACGCCCAGCTGCTTTCTAAGATGCTCATTTCTAGTGTCTCACCATCATTCTTTGGTTTGTCAATTACTGTGGCAAACTTAAGGCCAGAGATTCCATGTTCATTAATCCCACCGAGTCGAGTTTACTTGGTAGGGCCCTGACAAGAATGATAATCATCAGCTGGGTTTGGGCTGAATCTTGAAAGCCTCTTCCTAGCTTCCCATACTTCTAAGTTAAGAGTAAAGGGAGCTTCGTGTCTGGTAGCCATCATGGCTGCTCTGCCGTTAGATGGATTCCCTAGGTGTGTTGTTAGAAGGTTGAAGTTGTAATAGACTGATGGTTATTCTTGCTCCCCCTGTTCGTGACTTGTTTCCAGCACTGTGATAAAATTTGCATTTCTTTTTTTTTTTTTTTTTTTTACTGAAAAGTCGAATGAAACAGTACCGGGCAGAAACTTCGTTCTCACTTGCCCTGTTCCTCCTACCTGTTCCCTTCCGTCACCAGAGGCTTCTCTGGGTGGGTGGTGGAGGCCATGGAAATGGCAGAGTCGTGGGGCACGTCTTTTTCTCCTTCATGCAATAGAGGAAGCACGTCCTCTTCCGTCAGCTCAGCCGATTTCTTCTTGCTCCCGTGATGAGAGCCTCCATCAATCAGGTTCCCAAAGTTCCCTGCAAGAGACGATAGATGGCAAAGGGAGAGTGTCAGCAGGTGGGATCAGCCAGCTTGGCGAACCCACACCCTCTGCCAACAAAGAAATAAGATCTCAGGATAAAGGCAGAAAGAACAAACGACAGAGAACAAGAAAATTAGACTGACGAAGCCAACGAATCTTATCTTCTTGTTTGTAAAAGCTACACAAGTTGCAAATTGAGAAAGACAGATAAGGAAAAGAAAATCCACTGGAGATTTTGTTTTTAGAGCCGTGCTATTTTTATCGATTTTAACTTTATTATGTTATTTTCGGTATGTGCATATACTCATGAGCAAGTATGGAGGGCAGAAGACACATGCAGGAGTCGGGTCCTCTCCTTCCACCCGGTCATCAGGTTTAGCAGCAAGAGCCTTTTCTCTCTCTCTCTCAGTCCTTCTAACATCTTAGTGTGTATTTCCTACCAAAACTTGTCATGGAAATTTGATAAACTCTCATTGGAACCTTCTCAAAACTGGGAGGAGTAGCAGGAGATGGACTCATAATCAATATATATTAAGTGAGAAAAAAATCGGTTTTCAATAAATCAACAAAAGGTAAAAACAAAAAAAAAAGCCTCTCCTGTCAGAACTAACTTTCACAGATCTAACAGACATCTGCACCCTGTGGACATGCAGACAGGACTCTGTGCCAGGTCTCCAGCTGTGTGACTCAGAACGACTGAGTCCCATGGTCCAGCTGTGTGGCTCAGGAGCGAGTCCCCTCTCTACTTCCCTCTGCCCTGCTGCAACCGAACTGCTCGAATGTGGCCCTCTCTTCACTGATGCCATGGGTCCTTTCAGTTGAGCTGCACACTAGCCAAGGACGATGGCAGGGAATTCTAACCACGGCATCTATAGCCAAGGATGATGGCCGGGAATTCTAACCACAGCATCTATAGCCAAGGACGATGGCCGGGAATTCTAACCACAGCATCTATAGCCAAGGATGATGGCAGGGAATTCTAACCACAGCATCTATAGCCAAGGACGATGGCAGGGAATTCTAACCACAGCATCTATAGCCAAGGATGATGGCAGGGAATTCTAACCACAGTATCTATAGCCAAGGATGATGGCAGGGAATTCTAACCACAGCATCTATAGCCAAGGACGATGGCAGGGAATTCTAACCACGGCATCTATAGCCAAGGACGATGGCAGGGAATTCTAACCATAGCATCTATTGAACATGTGATGTTTCGTGTCAGTTTATTAAACTTACGGTTCTGTGAGAAGTTACTGTCGCTCCCATTTTATACATGAGGGAAACCAGACCCAGAGAAATTAAGTCAGTCCAAAGGAATGGAGCCAAGATTAGCCATCCAAGTTTCTGGACCCAAGCCTATATTGATTACTGTTATACAAATAAACAAACAGCAACCAAACCTATAGGAATACATCTACTCTTTATGTGACATTGGGTAGACAAGAAACTACCATTCCTAGATGAGGTGTCACCTGCCAACTCCACCAGAATATAATCACCTTCATGTAAGGCATTGATCATTTATTCAAGAAATTAACATGTGTCTGCACTTACCAACAGAAACTTCAAAGCTGATGGGCTTGTCTGAAATCTTCCGGTCAATCATGGTAGCTTCAAAAAAGGCTCCAAAGAGTAAAAAGTCCTCATATTTTTCCGGTACAATCTACAGAGAGAAAGAATTGCTAGACAGAGCCGGCTTCCTTTTCACACTAGTGAAACTCATTTGGTCTAATGTAACTCATTGGCGCCTGAGTCTCTGCTTCAGCTGGAAATGCCAGGTCTTGCCACTAAGCAGACAAGAAGCTATCATGGCCAATAATCATAAGTCCAAACCCAGCTAGCCACTGGTCTAAAATGGCACAGAATCACCCTATAAACTGCTAACTTAACATCCAAAAAAAATTCTCCTTTCATGGCAAAAGATGAGTTTGTGTGTCTTCCCAAGATGCTGGGGAGGACCCAGCACAGAACAGGTTTGTAGACCGAGAAAAATCAAAGATGAGCTGCTGAGAGTCACCGCACTAAACCCTTACATATGGCTTAATTGCATCGGGGGCTCACGAACATCTATTCTTTGTTCTTAGTGACAACTTTGGGAGTCTGGAATCCGGACCGTTCCCATCTCACAGAAAAGGAAACTGAAGGAATGGAAGCGTGTGCTGCTGAGTAACTTTCTCAGGTGCTCTGATCCCAGATCCTCGGGTCTTTGAGCTCCACATGTGCTAA
This sequence comes from Dicrostonyx torquatus, assembly GCA_028555095.1. NCBI lineage: Eukaryota > Metazoa > Chordata > Mammalia > Rodentia > Cricetidae > Dicrostonyx > Dicrostonyx torquatus. The sequence goes on along the minus strand of JAQHUG010000034.1, from coordinate 4,321,974 downwards.
CCTGTCGCTTTGGTGCTGGCCCGGAGTCAAAGTGACTTCCACACAGGATTAGGAAACTCAGACAAAGAGACTGAAGTGCTACACGTGGGCAGCAGCACCAATCGATCCCGTGTGTCTGGGGTGCTCTGCACCCTGAACGCTGCTGCAAGGGATTCACCTGCATGCCAGTCACAAATGCTTTGATGTTGAAAAGGGCTTTTGACTTTTCTACTCCGGCCTCCACCATTTACCTTTGTAACATGAAGCTCAGAAAGATGAAGGGGCTTCCAAGCCCACATAGCAAGTTAAAGTCAGCTAAGGCTTGAGACCTGGTCTTCACCAAGGCTGCTCGGTCAAGGAACCCATGGGTGGTTTGGAAGACTGGATTATGGCAGGCCATAAGGCAGGAGTCATTCCACACTGGTTCTCAGCCTGTGAGTCACAACCCCTTGTCAAACCTCTATCTCCAAAAAAAAATTTACATTATGATTCATGCTACAGTTATGAAGTTCATTGCTAATGAAGGTAATTTTATAACTGGGGGTCCCTACAACATGAGGAACTCTATTAAAGGGCCACAGCATTAGGAAGGTTGACAACCACTGCTCTATAGGACAACACTCGGTTCTTTGCAAGTAGTTCTTCCTAATGTGGACCATGTGGACAATCTAGGCACTAGATGTGCCCAAGGTACAGTGACCCAACATCACAGACATACAGACGGGGTCCCTAGATTTGCAGCTGGATTTACTAAACTCCATGGAAAGAGCAGAAAGACAGAGCTAAGGGAATCAAAACAGCTGTGGCCTCACAGATATTGGGCTCCATTGAACAAGAGTCCTGAACCAGGCCCCTCAGGGAACCAAAGGATTTACGGTAACTGGGTAAGAGGTGACCTTTCTGGTAGCATCGGACAATCCAGGAAATGTTTCTATTGACCAGAAACATGGGGCAGGGTGAGGCATAGTGCTGGAACTTAGTCACTGTCCATCCACTAGCCTCTTATCTTATAGTGCAGGGGCTGAGTTTACTCTCTGGGAGGAGGGCGCAAACCACATAGAGACTAGAGGGAAGGAAAGCAAACCACGGGGACTTGAGACGGCAGATGGCACAGCAAACCAGTCAACCTGCCAGCTATTGGACTTTGAGGAAGTGGCATCCATTTTCTGGCTGTTGTTTTCCTTACTTATGACAAAAGCATTGCAGTAGGACCAGGAACACTTGGTAAAAAGCCCACATATGAACCCGAAAAACAGTAACTACAGTAAATATTTCAATAGTTCAAGTTGATCTTCTAATCCTCCATGTTCTTCAAGCTCCAATTTAAATGGTCCTCTCCCTTCTGGAGGCATCCCTTAAACTGGATCAATGATGATGATGATGATGATGATGATGATGATGATGATTATGATGATGATGATAATATATGACATTCACTGAGCTCACAAAGCGGGTTGAGTACCAACATCCATCGCTCTTTGCTTCCCAACTGTGGATGCCGTGTGACCAGCTGCCTCAGGCTCCTGCTGCCATGACATCCCTCCCACACTGGACTGTGTCTTCAAACCATGAGCCAGAAAACCCCTTTCTTGAAGTTGTTTCTAGTCATTTATTTTGCCACAGCAAAGAGGAAATCAACTATCATAGGGTTAAGTCCTCTGCCCAAGGAGACAAACAGAGGTGAGCATGTCCCCAGTGGTTGCCCAGTGGGTGACCACTGCACCGTACTGACACAACTGAAATCCAGCTGTCTCACTCAGAGGCCTAAAATTTTAATCACTGGACTTTCTAACCCTATAAACAATAGCAATTTATAGTTCCTAATGTACTCATCACTTCCTACTTACTGTTGGATGTACTTTGCATTGAGTTCTCTTCCCTTTTACGTTATAAGCTCCATGGAGTTAGGCTCTAGATTTACTCTTGCCCATGTTGAGCAAGATGTTTGCTAGGAAGCTGTTCAATCAGCATCCATAGACTTTAGAAATGGTCCCATTCCTAGGCTGACTATGCTCTGGGAGAGTGTGGCAGAGGAGAGAGAAGCATCCATGAATAATGAGGGAGACTAGGAAAAGGCAGCATCATAAGGTCTCTTGGTGTCCAGGTGTGAAGATGCTACTCAGTGACACTGGGACTCTATGACCCTGGGGAGCTGACAAGGAAAAAAGACGCAGCAAGAAAGGCTTGATGGGGACAGGTTGATCTGCTCAGGCTGTGGGAAACCTGCATGTCCTGAGTAGTAGCTGTAAAGTAGGTCCACGAGTCCTTAGCTAATCCTCCCCCAACTCTCTTCCTTCTGCATAAAGGCTGGATAAAATGATCTGCTCCTAGCAAGAAGGAAGGCAGCAGAGATGCAGAAATATTCGTCTGTGACATCATGGCCTTGCTCCCTCTTAGATCGCCACTCTAGGGGAGGGAAATGAACTTCCACGTCATAAGGATACTCAGAATTTAGGGGAGGGTCTTTATAAAAACACTGCATTCTCATGCTAATAGCCAACAAGATACCAAGGCCTTCAGAGTGTCACACAGTCATCTTGTCTTGTGACACCTTCAAAAGACCATAGTTTCTGCCAAGATCTTAATAAAGTTTCCTCCAAGGAATGTTGGGACTAGAACCACTGTAGTAGGGTTTTCCAAAACTCTTCACTCACAAAGAAAATAAGCACTTGATATCGACCACTAAGTTTTGGGGTGACTTGTTATACAACAACAAATGACTAATGAATCTGACAAGAAACTGCCACCAACGAGACACCAAGATGTGGACAGGGTGGAGGCATAGAAGCACCCGAATTGTCCTGTATCTACCTCCTTCTCCAGAACAGCCCAGTGGCCTTCTCTCTACCTTGACTTTTATAAAAACTGCCCACCTCCCTTGCTTTCTGCTAGAATTTCTTTCTTCGGGAACCCTCAGCAAAATATCCTAAGGATGTTGACTTAGATTTTGAAAATCTTCTCGTAGCTTCTTTCTTTTTGGATATCCCTATCCAAGCTGGCTCACAGCAAGAATGGTTACCAGACAGACAGATGTAGGACATATATGCTTGAGTGACCACAGCATGCCACACAAGCGACCTACAACATGCAAAGTCAAGTCTCCAACGTTGGCTTATATTCTGAACACATCCATGCTCATAGTCCCATGCAGACAATGCCAACTCCAATCCCAGCAAACTGATAATACACATTTCCAGAGAAAGTATCCCAGATGAGAATCCAAAGGGAGGTGTGGAGGTGCTGAAAACGTCAAGACACAAACAACAGGTGGCAAGCTCTAAATAGCCTCTCCTTGGTGGAGGGAGCAAGCCAGGAATAACAACCATAAAAACATGGCAAGCCTCACCATGTACATGCTAAAAGATCTGAGGCAATTTATATACACGTTCTCATCAGCCCTCAGAAGCTGTCTATGACAGAGCAACATGTAAGACCTCATTTAGCTAGGGAATAAATGGCAACCTAGGCCAGTAAAACTAATGCCAGGGTTTTCGACCCTTGCTCTGAGTTCTCCCCAGTGGTTTCTTAAGAACCGAGATGGAAAAATAAATAGCTCTTCCAAGGTAAGGATGACTCTCATACTGCAGTCCTGGGGTCTGCCCAGTCTCCCTAGGAATGGACAGTTCTGGGCGAGCAGCTATCCCTCCCTTGGGTTGACCCGAGAGATGTTCTCAGACACAGAATTAGCTAGGCTCAGCTGGAATCAGCCCTCCTCTGCTGCTGAGGACACACAGAACTCATTCACTTGCTTGACTACAAACCATACAGCTAGGATTAAAAGTGTAAAGAGAGTCGTAGCTGATGTCCATCTTGACACCCCAGTCTCTTGCCCGTGCTACAGAGCTGGGCTGGGGAGATGCTGATGTTTTAATGGTTGGAACTAATTGTGAACAGCATTCTGTGGGGTTGTGGTTTCATCCTGGGTAGATGAGGCTTCTCCAGTTCTTAACATTCAGCTTGTGGCCTATTCTTCTGCTCTCTCTTTCCTCTTTCTACATGGTCCCACATCCCCCAAACATGCTCTAACATAATGCAGCTAAACAAAACCAAACAGCAGAGTTTACTCATCCATCCTACTACCCACTCCCTCCAAGGTCTCCGACTACTTTTATGTCTCCTTTGAGTCCCCACGGGATCCACACTTGAGAGATTCTAAAGTCTGTCATGAGCATATGGTCACACCATTTGCAAGAGCAAAGAACACACCCCAAGTCTCAGCACTAGGCCAGCACAATTTTTCAGGTAAAATGAGACCTATACAGGAAAAGGCCTTCTGAAGCCCTGGCAAGTGTCTACCTCTGGCCTGGGCTCCCCTATGTCAGGCCCAGAGGAACGGTGCTCACACCTACCTCTGGGGGCACAGCGAAAGATTCCACCTCCACCTCCATGGAGTTAGTCTTGTCCGCAGCCTGCTGGGCTTTGCCATCGTCTGCTTTGTCAGCCTTGTCCTTAGTTGAGCCTTTAGATTTGGAGTCTTTGTCTTTGGAAGACAGCTTCAGCTCCTTCAGAGCCTTGGAGAACTTGGACTCCTGGGCCCCACCAGAGAGAATTTCCACAGCAATTTCCACCAAGATCCGACCCCTGAAGGATACACCTTCCCCAAAGCCTTCATTCAACTCCTGGTAGTCATCCATCAGACTCTGGTTCCTGGGGGAGCCATACAAGTTAATCCAGGCAGGTCCAAAGGTGGGGAGAAAGCCTAGGGAAAACCCAAACATTAGGTATATTAATGAACTTTCATGTTTACTGTATGTTTGTTTTATAAAAGTTGTATGTAAAAAAAATATATGACATATAGATAAAAGAAAATATTCAAAAGGCATGTTCTCCAAAGACAATATTTTGCTCAATTTCTGTCTGGTCTTACTTGTACATGTTTACACTTTTCCCTGTGTATTATAGAGGGCAGTCACTATGTGCCATTTTGTCACCATTTAGTCATCAAATGTTTATTTATTCCTCACATGAAGTAGGCAACCTGCTAGGTGTTTACATTAATATTTACATTGTAAACACTATGCAGAGGATACATGTTCTGTTGCAAGAGCAAAGGATGGGTTGATAAAGCACAGAGGAATGGGATAAAGGGACCGTGGACCAGCTGCAAAGAGTATGGAGGAGGGTCTATGAGAAGAATTTGGACAGGTGAGAGGCCTTAAGGCCTTGTTATGGATTTTGCTCCCTATCTTAGTGTCCTTAAGTGATGTGGAATGGTGTAGGAGTTCCTTCTGTTTGTGTGATGCTTTCATTGGATATGAATAAAGAAACTTCTTTGGCCTAGTTGATAGGGCAGAACTTAGATAGGCGAAGAAGACAGAACTGAATTCTGGGAGAAAGAAAGGCGAGTCAGGGAGAGAGACGCCATGGAGCTCCTGCCTGAGATGGACACTGGTTAGAATCTTGCTGGTAAGCCACAGACACATGGTGATACACAGATTAACAGAAACGGGTTAAATTAAGGTATAAGAATTAGCCAATAAGAAGCTAGAGCTAATGGGCCAGGCAGTGTTTAAATGAATACAATTTCTATGTGATTGTTTCAGATGTAAGCTAGCCGGGCGGCCAGGATGAAACAAAAGAGACCCCTCTCCATGCAACAGTGGGATTCCCCTCTGTATGCTATGAATATGTTTTATTACCATTGGTTAATAAAGAAGCCGCTTTGGCCTGTGGCTGGACAAATATAGGTAGGTGAGAAAACAAAACTGAATGCAGGGGAAAAAGAAGACAGGGTCAGGGAGACACCATGTTGCTGCCAAAAGAGAAAGACACCAGAACCTTACCGGTAAGCCACAGCCTAGTGGTGATACATAGATTAATAGAAATGAGTTAATTTAAGATGTAAGAGCTAGCTAGAAATAAGACTGAGCCATCAGTCAAACAATGTTACAATTAATATAGGTTTTGTGTGATTATTTGGGTCTGGGTGGCTGGGAAACAAAAAAGGTCTCTGTTTATATCTAAGAATATTTTAAAGGGATTTTTACCAAATTGATAATGTAACCATGTCTCTTAAGACCATTATGGCTACCATGTGAAGGCTTGCCAGAATGGATTTGGGCAAACTGTTTTGGGAACCATTTTACCCTGAAAGCTAATTTCACTGTAGCTTGGACTAGTAAGGTAGGGTGGTAGAGATGGTGAGAAATGGATGTTCTAAAATATTTCCTAAACATAGAACTGAAAAGGCCTGGTGATTTTTAACTTACGCCTGTCATAAGTGGTTTCTCTTCTTAATACATAACATCTGAGAAGACATACAACATCCGTGAGAACATTTGTGAGCACAATGTCCCTTTATTTTTTAGTGCTGGGAATCAAACCCAAAGCCTTTGACTTTGTAGGCAAGAGCTCTTACCACTGGCCTGCCTACACCAATCCCACGCATGCTCCTTTGTGAAAGGCAAAACAGCAGGATGTTTCTGAAGACTCGCCTGGGTGGGTTCAAATCCCAGCTTTGGGACTTTTCAGCTGCGTGAGCCTGGACACATTTCTTAATTTCCTTGTGCCTCAGTTTCCTCATCTGGAGGAAAAGCTAATAGTGCCTACATCAAGATTAACAGGATAATATCTAAGTGCTTCATATGGACCCTTAGGTCATGCCCCTACTATTATGAATAAAGAGGGAGTCATAATTTGCTTATTAACTTACCCATAGTTGCCAAGTAAATGTGTTCATATATTCATAGACATAAAACCTCTTTCTGCCTAAATGCCTCTCTTGTCCCACCCAGACCTCTCCAGACTAGATTCTATCTTGCAGTGTCTGTTCTCCTTTGAGAGAACTTAAAGATGCAGGGAAATTATTGTTTAAAAGGCTAGAAAGAGTTTATGGTCCCCAGCGTCTACTTCTAAAACACAAACATATTTCTTCCTGAAAACCATCGAGAGGCTCCTAAAATGCTGTGAATAAAAACATGTTAGCATCTAGTTGAGAAAGTGTAGATGGATGGGTGTGGTTTTTTTTTATTGTGCTGCTGTAATATCAAGAAATAGACAGCACACATTCATTGAGGGCTTTCTGTAACGTCAGTCTCTGAAGGACATAAAAATATACAAGTCTCTGCTCTTGGAAAATATCCATCTAGCTGAAAAAAAAATAAAACAGTTAAACTAATGTCATCTCTACATGACATAGGATTAGATATACTTAGCATATATATACATATGTGTGTGTTTGTATTTTACCATTTAGTTATATATGTCTGTGATATGTGTATGTAGGGATATATGTATATATGTATATTTGTCAGTTGGCATACATTTGCAGTGCGGAGAAAGATTGCTATGAATTTAAATGGGGGTTTATTTAGGAATTCTTGCACACTAATATGATTTTGGAAAAGGAGTCATATACCAAGGAGGAGTTCTTTCCCTGCCCGCCACCTTCACTACTTTGTGAGTTACCTGAGGCTCTCCCAGCTCACTGAGGGAACAATCACCCACAGCCCCCTGCCATTCTCATGCTGTCGTGTTCCCATCAAGTGACTGGGGACATAATTTTTAAGTTGGGGGAAAACCCCCAATCACTGAAACATGCAAAACTGTTCATACAGAACCATACAAAGCCATGTAACAGAATAGATTTGGCCTATAGATTTTAGTTTACCAAACTTTGGTTTTATCGTAACTCCATTTTCTTAAGAGACCAGTGACACACTACAGGTAAGAAGACCTAAGACCAGAGCTTGGTTCCATCCACTGGTTTAACCCAGCCAGGCCACAGACCTCAGAACCGTGAAAGGTGCTACTACATGCCTGCATGGCCCTCTCTTTAAAGGTAACTGTGGCTATGAGACCTCCGGCCAAGGCAGACACGGGCAGCGCTACCTTTATCTCCATCCTGCTCATTGGAGATCTTCTTCAGGTCGATGAAGTGGGTTGCCAGGGCCACGTCATTCATGCTGCCTTCATCCCACACCTGGATTTTAACCCTCCGGCACAGGGGAGGGAACATTTCCTTGAAGACCACCTGCTCATGCCACACGGGATCAGCACAATTCTTTTGCACCGAGGTTCGCCCCTAAAAGGACAGCCGGGGGGATGTGAGCCATGAAAATAAATGCCTAAAGGAAATGCTTCAAACCTCCCAGGGATGTAAAGGAAATTGCCAAAGGTGGGCTTGCTTCCCATGACACCTATGAGAATCAGCTACACCCCCATTGACATTATTGATGATCTAGATGCTATATGGAACACTGGGACAAAGGTGAATCATTGTTCTTGGGAATTTCTACTTAATGACCAGTGTTGGGGTGAACGCCTGTGTTAGGAATCTGAGCTGTTCTATGCACCTCTAGGTAAGTGTAGACATAGCTAGACCCTGAGCTCATGCCTACACACAGACCCGGGTGCATGTCACATATGACCTTGAGTGAATCAATTCTGCAGCCTGGGCCTCAGTTTCCTTGTCATAAATTGGAATGGTGTCTTATGTGCCCCCCAAATTCAACTCAAGTTAGAAATTCTGCAGCATTCACTCCTGCTGAGGGAAGGGATAGGGACATCTTTTGAAAGCATAAAATACATACAAAGTTTCTAAGTCCAGGAAGGCAGAACCCAGCTTTAGCCATGAACTGAGGCCTTGATTCTTCCAATAGCTCCAGGAACAGAAGTATCTAGACATAGAAGAAGGACTACCTCAAACATTGGGAACTGGGTCAGGAGAGAGTGGCTGAGGGCCTGGTACTTGTTTAGAGAAGTAGTCAGAGGTGAGGAAAGATATTTTTCTACCTGGCCCTAAGCTGCAACACATCCAGCCATAGCTGCTCTCCACAGTGTCCAGTGAGGCATGAGTGGGCAAGCCTTCTCTACTCCAGGGAGGCGAGAGCGGGCCAGCCTTCTCTACACTTCCCCTTCTTGTGACAAGGTTTTCTCTGGGCACTTTTAACCCAGTTTCATTTAATCGAAATGTTCTGTATGCAGAGCAGGCCATACTTGTCACTATTGGTGACAAAGTTTCCTCACCGTCTGCCCAGCAAAGGACACCTCCACAAAGGGATCCACGAGGTCCTTGCTGTCACCCACAAATGCTTTGGTGACGTTTGCCATAATGCTGGAGTTCATCTTGGGTAGCCCTTCTGCTCGATAGAGCCTCACATAGAATCTAGCCCAGGGTCTCTCTGATGGAAATCCTTGAGGGATCAAAAGGTTCCTAGAGAGAAAAAAAAAATATTTTTAAAATTACAAAGGTCTGTCACTCAAGAGTAGAAAGAAAGGGCAGGTGCCTGTTGGCGGCAGAAAGAAATATCTGGATATAGAAAAATGCCAGAATTCATCACTAAACCAAGTTTTCTTTCTAGTTCCTTCTAGAATTTACTATTTCCCTCCCCCATAAACCAGTGGGTGAAAGTATAATTCTTTCAAAGAAAAAACAGCTACATGTGGATAAATCATATAATCACACTTATCTGCATAACACATACACTTAAAACTCAGAGAATGCGGGAAATGGCGGTAGAAAGATCACAAGAGCCAGGGGGAAACTGCTGTGGAATAGTCTTCTCTTTAAACAGCAATAAAAAGTAGGAGGCATAAGGAAGAGGGGATTGATCTGGGAGGGGTGGGAAAGAGGAGTGGGGGGATAGTAATTATAATAACAATAGAATGGTTTGTCTAAAATAAGGTGCTACAGGGAAACAGTGTTCTTGTCCCAGAATCAGAGCTCCCAAAAGAGCCACAGCTTTGAGAAGATATATTCAGGGGTCTCTGACAGAGAAGAACCTCTGAAAGACGAGCCATGAGCTTGGCAGTGCTCACACACCCATATGGAAAGGGGTGTACCAAGAACACATCAGGAAAGTCATCCACCATGATCAAGTTGTCTTCATCCCAGAGATGCAGGGATGGAATGGTTCAACATACAAAAATCTGTCAATGTAATTCAC
>JAQHUG010000034.1:4276380-4309983 GCA_028555095.1 Dicrostonyx torquatus | reverse complement strand
TCACAATCCCAGAGAACCTAGAGAACAAAGAGGACCCTAAGAGAGACATATATGGATCTAATCTACATGGGAAGTAGAAAAAGACAAAATCTCTTAAGTAAATTTGGGAGCCTGGAGACCATGGGAGAGGATAGAAGGGGAGGGCAGAGGAAAGAGGGGAGTGGAGAAAAATATATAATTGGATAAAAGCAATTAAAATAGAAAGGGGTGGAGAGAGGAAAAGAGACATAAAGTAGGGCATAAAATATCTCTTTCAGGGCTCTGGATGGGTTAGTCTCACTTCTCTATCTGCTCATCAGCATCGAAGATTTTGGGGTTGGTCTTTAAGACGTCGCCTTTTCCGGTTACACTGATGTCACACTTCAGGTAGCCCTTGATGCCAGTCCTGATGTCCCCAGGATCAGTAAGCTGTGCCCACTTGTCAGAGAACTGATGACCTATAAACAGAGCTTGTGAGTTGTATTCTTTGCACATGGACAGTGACTCCAGCAGGCTCTTGGTCCCCTCTGTCGGCTGTTGAAGACAGTAGCCATTCCTGGATGTCCTCAGCCAGTCCCCAGGCTACCCCACTCCCCTCCTTTCTCTCCTCCTCCCTTCCTTCCAGCCATCTTGTCTGACTTTCTTCTCCACTGACTGTGGGTATTTGAGAGACCTTCGATCTAGAGAACCACATCGAAAACTCCCAGCTCGACAGATCAGAGAGTAAACTGAAGAACAGTAAGACAGCAAGATGGGGAGGAGGGGCTTGCTTACCAGGCTGGTTGTACACTGTTCCCACATCCACTCGGAAAGAGCCAATCAGGATGCTCCCTATCAGCTTGTGATGTAAGACCTACAAAAGATGGAGCATCTGTGAAAAGGACCCAGAATCCACCAAAGAGGCTCCTAGGACTTGACCCTTGTCTGGGTTTGACCTTGTCTGGAACACACTAAAACTGGCCATCAACCCACAGGGTCCTAAGTGACTTCGAAAAGTGTCTCATCTGTCCTTTTTCTAGCCGCTTTTCTGCTTATCTGCTGAAGGATGAATAGCATTCTTGGTACCCCAAAGGTTTCTTTAATAGAATGGATCATGGTAAGTGACCCTTCAACGCCCATGTCTTCCTGCTCCAACCTGACCTTTAATGGTTAGAGCAAATGTCACCTCCTCCAAGCATCTGTCCTTGATCTCTTGAGCTGCCACTGTTCTTTCTTTCCTCAGCCTCCAAAATATTTCCCACAGCTTTCTTGAGAGATTATCATGCACAGCCAGGAGCCGTTTTAGTTAGTGCTGAACAATAGACTAAGCTCTAGACAGTATAGTGTGTGTTCGTCCCGATTAGAAGTCAGCAGAGTGTCTAGCTTGGTTACGGCAGCATGCCAAAAGGCTGGCATCGCCAGGAGGAAGTCATAAAGGAAGGTGACATTGTTGGTGCTATATCTAGAACTCACAGTGTATGAGAAGCTGATGGAAAACCTGGAATAGTTTAATCTTCAATCCGGAAAAAGGAAATTGTTAGGAAGAGGACAGCATGACAGAAGTGTCCTCAAATTTTGGGACTGTCACATCCAGGAAAGGGGCCAGGATCCCCGCATGGTTCTTAAGTAACAGGTTGAGATTTCAACTCAATTAGGGATGCTATTTCTTGTGTTCATTAGAATCTCGCAGCAATGAAGGGCTCATTCTCCAGAAGTAGTAACATCTCTGTTAATGGAACTTGAGGGCCTCAAGAACTCCACGTCATCCTGGAGGTGCCTCTGAGATTCCTACTAACTATAAATCCTATTGTTTCCTTGATCAAGGGTATTATTGTCCCTTTGTGTTCTATCCACTATGGGCCTCGTTCATAATGAATATTCAATGCACATTCAGTGAGTTAATGAATGGTTTATAAGAAGTGTGAGTGGCAGTCTCTCCTGCTGCTTCTGAATAGCTCTTTTGTCAGAGGTGGTAAGAAAAGGTAGTCAGCTGACCTCAAGAAATGACAGCCATTCCTATTTCTCTCCTGACTCTGACTCTCTCTCTCTCTCTCTCTCTCTCTCTCTCTCTCTCTCTCTCTCTCTCTCTCGGATTTTCCAGTGTCGACAGAGGGGAAGCAAGGACAGCTTGGCTTCAGCCGAGTTGCTATTTAAGACCACACACAGAAAGCTGTTCCCTGCCTCATTTTCTGTGGCTAACATGACTCCCCGAGGCCTGAGGAAGACCAGATGTCTGGTTCAAGTTCCTTTCATGGTGAAAATGTCTCTGAGAGAAATAGAATGTGGGACCCGCAAATGGTTTTTCCAGTCACACAGGAGACCTCTTTAAGGTATATGCCTACTGGCTGAGTGCCAGCCAAGTCTACAGAAGTTGGATGTGAGATTACTAGGCTCCTGGAGATGTGCCACACACAGCATGCTGAGGTCCTGGGTTCCTTGGGCAATTGTTAAGGAAAATAGTCTATGGTACCACCAGGGCATATTATTATACCTTGGCTGTCTCAAGAGCATCTAATTATAGTCATCCCTACCCCACCATTTTTAATAATATTATTAACTTATTATTATGATAAATTCATACAAATATACAATGATTTTGATCATATCCACATTCATCTTCTTCTGCCCAACTCTTTCTGGAACCCTCTAGCATGTCTGCCTCCCAAATTCATGTATTCCCCCTTTTTTATATACCACTGAGTCCAGAGAATGCTGCCCATATATGCTTGGGTTTGGGGTCATCCACTAGAACACACACAACCTATCAGTGACCATACTCGCAAGGAATAATGACACTGTCTCCTCCAGAAGCCATCGACTGCCAACAGCTCCTCGGCTGGGGGTGGAGCCTCCTGAGTCCTTTTCCCGTTCACACTGGAATCGTGACTGGCTTGCTCTTACATACACAGTAGTTTCATGACTGTGATGGGAGTAGCCGAACATTTTCTGATTGAATTTGAGGATGGCTCCCCCGGAGAGAATTTATGCCTAGTAATATAAACCTGATCAAAAGACCGTGGATGGATAAGTGACAGGCCCTAGAGGAGAACCTATTGCTGCTATTTTGCTAAGTCACCATGCTGTCAAACTGCTTTCTAAACACTTATATTCATACATATAAATCTGTGCTGCTCTCTGCCTTGGTCAGATAATGTTTTCACAGTGGGCAGTGGTTGATACAAGGACCCATAGCTGTCAAAGTGCTAAGAACACATGATTACGAGTCGTCTCTCTTTATCACTGAATTCATTCTGGGCACACTGGCTTCCAGTTTATGAACCAGCAGGAGAGCTGCATTGAACATGAGAGGGAGGGTTTTCCATTAACATCTTTGATCTCTCCCCCTACGGGTCATTTAAGAACCACACAACTGTCTTCTCCTGAAGAAGGGACAAGGCAGGCAAATCAGCTTTGATCCTATGTCTAAAAGTCTGTGTCCCTCCCTCATACAGCCACGACTCTTGCCTAAGATGGGGCTTAGAGGGCTGGTGATAAACTTCATCTGTAGCCTAGCAAGTCCCCTAGGAGCTGCAACAGGGCCAGTGACATCAGGTGACAGCTGCAGTGATGGCACCAAGTCCTGGGAGCCATCCCAGCTCCCAAAATATCCTCTCATCCTTATCATCACACTAGAAACTCAAATGCTAAGAACGTTTGCCCGGCGACTTTCCATCCCTCAGGAGTCATGTTCTTCAAGTGCTCCTGGGCAGGATAATGTCACACCACCAGAACCCATGCCTGACGAGGGGACGTTGTTGACATCCAGCTGCAGTTAAAATACCATATAGGCATTGATCTAGTGTGTGAGAAAGTGATTTAAAAAAAAAAAAACCAGTCCCGGAAGAGCAGAACAGGAAGGAGACTTCCAAGACAAATGTCAGCCTCGCAATTCCCATTAGAGTTGGTTTGACTGTTGAGGGAACCATTCCCGCATTCTCCACGCACTTTTACGGACATATAAAATACAAGTTCCGTTCTTTGAGAAGTATTTGGAAGACAGCACCACTCACTCTCCAACTCTCACCCTGCCACCCTCGGACACACCCAGCCTCACACCCCTCTCCGTGGAAGAAGTGGCCATTTTCTGAGACGGAGTGATAGATGTCATCACCTGCCACCCACTGTCCTCTGTCGCTTTGCTGACTAGTGTGCAGATGGTAATGGGCCCAGTCAGCCATTTCTGCTCTCATTGGGACAAGATGACCTCAGCATTTATACTTCCTCTTCCCATCCCTGCCATCCATGTACTGGGCAAGCAGGGATAAGATCCCCAGCAAGCCAGGGGAGCTCACTCTTTCTACTCTTGCAGTCTGCATTTGCGGATAAACTTCCTCTCCCTGGAGAGGCCGAGGAAGATCTGCACAGCAGCAACTCCCCCTGCGAAGATCCCAAGGTCCACTCTCATCGGTAACTTTCAAGAATTCCAGAATACTTCAGTTAATTCCTCTGCTCATTAGGAAACCTGTGCGGTCCTTCCCCATTTTCTATTCCTGTTTCTCTACTTATCACTAACTAGGAGAAGAGATGGTTATGGTTAATTAGTGTAGATCTCATCCGGATAGAAAAACATCACATTAGTTTGATTTTAAAATACAACTGAAAAACAGCAGTGAATGAAGATGTCAATTGTAACATACGTTTCGTATTCCCACATCCAGTTAGCAGAAGTTCACTGTCGGTTACTGCTTGCTTCCAAGAAGCAAAGGTTCTCCTGAGATGGTTTTCCTTCCTAAAATTCTCCATATTGGGGATATTGAGCTTTAGCCTGCTACTCCCACAGTCACCGGCCCATATTTATCCTCCTGAACCCAGGTATCCGTAATCAAGCTGAGCTGTCCCAGAAAGTCCCCCGTGCCTAGAGTCGTCCCCCCCCCCGCCTTCCCCAGTACCACCACCTGCAATGGTCTACTTACTGAGATTTTGATGATCTTGTCGAAAAGATGCACTTGGGGTCCAATGAAGTCAAACACAAAGTACTGTAAAACATGAGGTTCAGCTTGGTTATCAACCCCCAGTTTACATCTAAGAAGCTTGTTGCTGGAGTGTGTTAGATCTGTGCCATTCTAGCCCACTGCTGCTGCTGCTTAGACCTTATTGGCACCAGCAGCTCATCGTTTGAGTAGCCTGACCTCTACTAAAGATCATTTAGGTTGTTTGCAATTGTTTTACTTATTATTTTATATATATTTAAAATGCTACCAACTGCATTCTTGCATAAGATAACTATAATTATTCCTCTACAGGACGCATAAGTAGAGTTTCTGGATCATGAATTGTATGCAGGTAAAGTTTTGATAATATTTAAAGTTCCTTTCTGGGAGACTAGTAATACTATTAAAATTTTACGTACACATAACCCGTGATCCAAAAATTCTACTTATGTCTATGAGTGACGTCTCTGATTTTATAGTAAAATACCACGATCAAGGCAGGAAAAGAAGTCTATTTTGGCTTACAGTTTCCGGGAGAAGAGAATCTGTCATTTTGGGGAGGCTTGGCTATAGGGCAGAAAGCTGAGAGTCAACCACAAACACAAGGCAGAAGGACAGAACTGAAAGTGGCACCAGGATGTTCATCCCAAAACCTGTGTCCAGTGACATCCTTTGTGTGTGTGTGTGTGTGTGTGTGTGTGTGTACACCAACTGAGGACCAACTGTCAAAGCCTATGGGGGACATTCTCATTCAAACTTCTACACAAGACATTTTACATTCTGGCTTTGGCTGAGGCTTTCCCAACCCCTGATATTGTTAGCTCTTTACCTTTCTGGTTTCTTACAGAAGTGAAAACGGTATCATGGAGTAGTTTTGATTTTGAGTGAACACATTTAAAACATTTCTCGGGATTTTTCTGTTTCAAACATTCTTGTAAAATTACCAAGAATAACCATGGGAGGAATGAAAAAAGATGAATTATAGAGACTTAGTATGGGAAAAGTTATTAAATTCCAGTTAAAGAATTACCCTGGGGATGGCAACATGGCTGTGTGGTAAAGGCATTTCCCCAGAGTTCTCAAGGTGGAAGAGAAGAACTGATTCCTGTAAGCTGTCCTATGACCTCTCCATATGTATACCATGATATATGCACACATGTGTGCACATGCTTGCACACAGATAAACAACTAAAACGTAAGAATAATCTATGTGGATACCCACATTTGCATATGGGAAGACAGATGACTAAAGAACTTAACAGGTGATGACCAGATTCGTAATCCTAGCTATTTTTGGCTCTGGAGCCTTGCTTTGATTCTCCTAAAGAACATGAATCTCCTATACACGAGAGAGTGGAAGTTTTGTAGAGGCTGAGTCACGTCCCTCTCAAATGAGGTTGTAGAATTTAAAGGTGTAGAAGACTGGGGAGGTGTCAACATGAGGTTATTGAATGGAAGAAAACAAAGGGGTGGGCTAGGAAGGATTGGGACACTGCTGTGTCCTAGGTTCTTGCCTTTGCTTTGTGGCGAAGATATAAAATGATAAATTATGAATGAACATACCAATGAGAAGAAAAGAAATCGACAGTTAACACCTTTCTTTCCTGGAGTAAAATAGAGAAACAAAAATAAACTACCATTGCTGTACTAGGAGATCTTAAAAATGGAAGTTCCTGGGGCTCAGGTGTGGCCTCACCACAAAATTCTTGCCTCGCAACTGAGCTCCCAAAGACCAGTTGAAGAGCAGGAGAAATGAGAATATGAGCAAAGAGGTCAAGACCATGATGGGGGCACCCACTGAAAGAGTCTACCTGAGCTATTGGGAGCTCACCAACTCCAGCAGGACTGGGAAGGAACAAGCATAGGACCAGACTAGTCCCTCTGAATGTGGTTGACAGTTACATGGCTGGGGCAGACTGAAGGGCCCCTGGCAGTGGCACCAGGATTTATCCCTACTGCATGTACTGGCTTTTTGGGAACTTATTCTCTTTGGATGATACCTTGCTCAGCCTAGATATAGTAGAGAGGGACTTAGACCTTCCCCAAAGCAATGTGCCTTACCCTCTCTGAGGAGTGGATGTGGGTGGAGTTGCAGGGTGTGTGGAGGGAATAGGAGGAAGGGAGGGAGTGGGAACTTGAATTGGTATGTATAATGCAAAAAGATAGCTTGTTTTCTTTTTAAAAGTAAATAAATAAATAAAGGAATTCTTATCTCACATATGGGTTTGAGTCCTAATGCTACAATAAATAAATAAATTTAAGGATAATCTTGATTATATGTTCTTTAACAAGAAAACAGGTATTACCTTTAAAGAAATTTTTCATATGTAATAACCACACGTACATATACTTAGTACTCATTTTGCTATTTTTTAAATGTTTGTAACTCAAAAATTTACATGGAAATGTCACTGTAGTGAAATTCTTCACTCTGATCAGGATGGCTCTATGAGGGAATCCTTTGGGCTGATGAACCCGTTCTAATATTTGTTGCCTTCGGTTCAGTTTCATTGCTGTGCTCTCTGATGTCTTACAGACTTCTAGATCTGCACCCGCTTTTCTAGCCAGCTAGCAAATACTCACCAACCCCACTTCCTCCTTCAACACCTGATGGCCTCTGCCTTAAAGGTGAAAAGTTGTGACAAATGTCCTTGCCTTCTGTTCTTTTTCTTGGTTTCCTACTTGCTACCCTTGGGCTCAATTTAATATCATTTAGAGCCAAGACTTGCAGGCATAATTATAACATTTGACAAGTAAATGGCGCTTTGCAGTGTTAGAGAATTTGCATACATGTTCTCTAATATCACACCCGTGCCAAAGAGATGAGGGAAGAGTGTGTGTGTGTGGTGGGGCGGGGGAAGGAACATCTGGAAGGCTCCGGGACAATAATGATGAGGAAAGGAAAGGAATTAGCAGCTCCCATGCGATTTGGGTTTTTTTGTTTTTTTTTTTCAGTTAATGTCATGATTCACACTGTCTCTGCCTTCCTAGATTACCACTAGGGTGGTAATGTCTTCGCAGCACTCTTTTTGTAATTTATGTGAGATTCAAGTTTAAATGTCTATGCCCTGTGTCCTTAGTTAGATCACATAAGTACAATGTAGCCAAAGGCTCAAAGTTTTAGTACCGTAGATGAGAGTCTAAACAGCCAGTAAATTACGGCATATGAAAGCAATGGAAAATCCCCAGTATGATCAGCTGTGCCCTACCCCAAAGCCCATTGTTCTATAACAAGAACAAGGCCTAGGACAGTGGTACTGAGTGCTGCCGCTGAGGCATTGATTTGTATTCCTGTCCATGCTTGGGAACTCTCTGGAAGGTTCTGGAGTATTGTGAGAGTGGATCTTTCCAGGGCTGAAATCTAGGGCATTAGGATCCAAAAGGTAGAGAGAAATGAGGTTTTCCACCCTATATTATCTATAATCTGTCATATTTTTTACCAAATAATGTTTTATTACAAAGAGACCATTTAAAAACTTCTCTCTTTGGGGTCTTCTTTTAAAATTTCTATGCATCTTAGAAAAACACAAGTGTTTTGCTTTCCAACAAAGTATACTTATTTCAAACTCAGTAATTAGATTTTCAGTGTTGTTCTCGTAGTCTCTCTAACCGGCATTCAAGATTCACTGGATGTAATCTCAAGGCTTATGAAGAACAGCAGTAAGCTTATAATAAGAAGAAAGTGGTCCTCCTGTTTACTGTCTTGTTATCAGTGTCTTGGGGATGTGGGTGGAAAGAGCTCAGATTGTGATGTGAATTTTGGTGGGAGACCGGGAAGGAGCGCTGAAAGGTTCTGATTTTCTGCTTGGTGGAGGAACCCTTTGATGTCAGCAGAGGGATGTGGGCCCAGCGGATGCCCTGTGACTTACTTCATTATAAAATGGGCTGTTGGTGCCTTCCTTCACCGTGCTCTGCTTCTTCTCATCCCCAATCTCAATGGTCACAACTGGGTCGATGTTCTCGCCCACCAGCTGGCGGGCCTCAGTGATGGTGACGGTGATCTAGAACACAAAGCAGTGCTCCTGTCCCTCTGGTCACTGCCCTTCATTCTCATGAGGAGAACTGGGAGGTGCTGGGTAGGATGAGCCAATCACTTACTTGATAGTTTTGAGATTTGACCTCCCCATCATGGATCTTAGTCAGCAGTTTTGCTCTATTAAAGTAAAGTTTAATATGTATTGTTTTATATTTGTTCATAATATTGTATGCAAGTATAAAATTAAAAAATAAACAATCTAACAGCAAATTAATATATCTCAAGTAAGGACATACTTCAGACATGTAAGCCATGGTAACATTTTCCCAAGAGTTTCTAAGTGCCTTCATTTATACTCTATCACAGATTCTCTCTACATCCCCTGGGAAACAAATATAAGTAGGCAAGTGACTTAAGATTCCTATGACTCAGTTTCCCTGTCCTAGTAATGAGACATAATATCATTTATACCACAAGGCAATTGCTGAATGAAATAATATAATGCATGCAGGCATTTAACCTAGTGTCTAGCAAGAATGCTAGTAATATATATATTGGTTTTTTGAGACAGGATCTCTCTGTAGCTTTGGAGCCTGTCCCAGAACTAGCTCTTCTAGACCAGGCTGGCCTCGAACTCACCCGTCTTTGCCTCCCGAGGGCTGGGATTAAAGGCCTGCGCCATCACCGCCCGGCTTAGCATTTTTTATATGTAAGGTTTTCCGTGCTGTTTGTGTTATAACCTTATAGAAATAAGGATTCCTCAGAAAGTCAGAGGCAAAGATGGGTCGAAGTAAGGATCTGCCCTTCACCTGACTGGTTTCAGACCCAGGAGCTCTTCATCCTTTCTAGAAGATATAAAAATTGTGAGTGTTGTGATTGCGTTCGAAAGGATTGGTAAGAAGAAAATTGGAAGGGATGATCAAAATGCCATCTCACTGAGTTTCTCAGTCCCAGGAAATCCATTTATCTGGATGGGCTTGGGTAATTGAAAATAGATGTGCAACACCTGGGCACTTAGCTATTGGATAATCATGGGCAGAGAAGGATCCTCGTTGCCACAGAAGCAGCAATGGGTGGGAAATGATCTGAGGTGTGTTTGATTGAATTTTGTTCTTCTGGCTTCCAACAGTGACATCATTTACCTGCCTTCATTCACCCTGTGCCTGCTGACTGCAATTCAGCCGAGAAGATGCTGTAAGCTATGAAAAAAACTCAAGACTTTTGGATCAGACTGGTCTGAGTTAGAATATTTATTCTCCTCAATTTTAGACTTTTGCTTTAATCTCCTTATCTGAAATAATAATTCCTCCAGGGGCTGATGGTGAAGAAAACGTTTATATCATTCACATGCTCATCAATCGAATGGCAAATTCAGTCCAATTACTGAATTTGAATACCTTGTGCTAGGCTTGGTTAAGAGTAAAATAAAGACTAATAGGCCATCATCTCTGCCCTTGTAGAGTTAGCAATCTCTCCAGGGGAAAGAGAGCCAAGGCTTATAAGGAAAGACATAGTATGAAAGTGTGAAATGTCCTGCAGGGGTATGTGTGTGACAGAAGAGCTGTAGAGAAGAAATTCCCCAGGGCTCCATGAGCAAAAAGACCTAAGACAGAGGTGGGGTCTCAACTAGTATTGGGGAGGGGCAGAATTTTAGTCCATTCGGTCCATGGGGAATGCTCTGATCAAGGAGGAAGATCAGCCATCGCTCCTGGCTTCTCCTTCTGCTCCCCTCTCTTCCGTAAACGACCTGGGACACCATGGAAGGTACTTAGGAATAGCTGAAGAGCCTAGTTAGAGGCCACAGGGAGGGCATTGGGAGTTGTCAAGGCGCAGTGAAGAGAGAGAGGTGTGACAGTGTGCACACAAAAATGTCATATCTGCTTCTCAGTATCACCGCTGGGTTTGTTCTATAATGTCCACCCATCTCCTGCTTTCTTCTAACCTTCCGCTACATACACCATGACGTCAGAGCTTAGAAACACCAGCTCAGGGTCTCCCACCCAGAGAGGTACCAATTTGTATCACCGTTAGTAACTCATCTGCGTGGAAAGAGAGTGGAAGGGCCTGATAAACTGTCACTCATCAGATGATGACATAAACATAGACAGAAAACACCAGTGACCCCAGTTACTGGCTTCTCTCCCGGATCTGCACCTTATTGTCCCCTCCTGCTCTAATACAGGATGCCCCTGTAACTTGCATTGGTCAACTCAGTGCATCAAAAATGACCTCTGCCAGCTCTGAGCCTAAGTCTCAAGAGACCTCACATGCTCCCACTGTCCTCAATCCTGCTGTGGCCAGCACTGGAGCAAACTCTCTGCCCTGTGATGAGTGCGGTGGTCCCGGCACTGGGTCAGCCTGCCACCAACCCTGAGCTAGCTGCCAAGTGACTATATACATGTGAATACAAATTTGACAACTCTGTGGGGCCACTAAAACCACCTAACTGACCCACAGACGCAAGGACAGTAATAAAGACTTCTATTAAAGCCACTGATTTGCGGGGCTTTGCTTTGGTTTAGTTTCACAATCCCAGCCAACTGGTACAGCACGCAGAAGCCAGCTTCTTCTGACTCCCCTCTGGGAGTTTAAGAAACACCTTCTCATCTGAGAGAAACACAAAACCAAGGTAATTAGGATCACTGTGAATTAAAGAGCAGCTTAAGGGATAGCTCGCAATCCTGCCTTCTGCTCTTGCGCTCTTTTCTGAGCTCCCAGGAACACAACAAGAGTCATCTAAAGTCAGAGGCTGGTGGCACCAGAATTCTGCGGAAGGCTGGCACTCAGAGAGAAGCTGAGTGGACACAGAACTCTCTTCCTGCTTTAGACCTGTGGCTCCTGGTGGACAGTAACTGTGTCTCCTCTCTAATTCTCCGAGAGCCTGGCACACCCAGGTGCAAAGTGGGTGCACTGATCACCTGTAAAAACATCGTACCTCCTCTTTGGAGGAGCTGAGGGGCCAGGAGTGATAGAATCATCGCCATGAATCGCATCTCCTTCTGGTCCTTCCTGGTGAGAAGGTCCTTCCTGCGGTGCTTCGGAGTCACTCTGACCATCTGTAGACATAAGTGAAGGGAGAGAATCTCGTTAAATCAAGATGAGGTGGTAAGCAAGCCTCCACTTTGTGCCTACCACCATGGGTAGTCGCAGCCGTTATTGAATTTGATAGTGTATTGACAGAAAAACCAGGCAAGCAGACACATAATTGTGTGTGTGTGTGTGTGTGTGTGTGTGTGTGTGCTCATATGTAAGAACAAATAGAAGGTTCAAACAAATTTACAAATTAAGGAAATCTATGACTTACATGAGTCATAAAAAATTCCTGATTGTTTTTTTTTTCCCTCCTGTGAAATGAAAACTGAGCAAGGAAAGGATTTTCAAGCACCTTTTTAAAAAGATGTAATTGTATTTTGAAATTCTCTCTTCCTCTCTCACCCTCCTTCTTGGGGTGTGTGTGTGTGTGTGTGTGGTTTAGATAATCTTGTCATCCAGGCATCACCCCAGGAATCAAAGCAGTAGAGATGATGAAGGAAAAGGTCTCGAAATGACATAGTATATGTCTGAAGCTCATTTGTCCCAAGCTTTCTGGGTGTCATTTTGAAGGGCAGAGAAGAAGTCTTCCACTGTTCCGATGACCCAGGGCTGATGAGACTCAGCTGTAAATACATCATCAACTGAACTATTTCTAATACACTCTCCAGCTTCAGCATGTTTGGGTTCTGGATTTAACCAGACAACTATGCCCAGCAACCTTGAATCAGAAGACCCATGGGCTCTAGCAACCCCGTGCCTGGGAGCTGGTGTCCCTAGGCATAACCGCATTAGATTCTCAGTAGTACAGAGAGGAAAGCTGAATGAAGAGGAACCTCGTTTATTGTAGTCTTGGCCAGGAAACTCAGGCCAAAGTCAGACAAAAAGGGTTCGCAGAATTAACACTAGTGCCTGATTGAACGCCTTGCTGCCTTGCAGCAACAAGATAAAATAAACATTCTCTGCAGACTACAGAGTCTTACTGTAGACCTGCTGGCATAGGGGCAAATGTGCAGTGAGCACCCTTAAGTACTTCAAAAAAGCAAGGGAATGTGCAAGCTTAGATGCTAGAGAGGCATCTAACAGACCGCGGGCCCCTGGGCCATGGGGTGAGAGACCCCAGAGATCTCATGGTGGAAAGGTCACCAGCTGCGCTTCTCTAGCTCAGTCACTCGTTCACTGCTCAATTTGCTCTGCTCTCTCGCTCACCGCCTGTGCAGGATGATCTTCACAAAACAAAAATGAAGGATAGCACGTGACTTCTCTTAACTCCTCCCAGTGGCTTCCCGTCCTACTTAGTAAACAATCTGAAGGTCACACGTGGCTCAGGGTGGACGCCTTCTTCCAACTGGCTTCCACCAGCTCCACCTGACAACCTGGCCCTATCACCCGGCATTCTCTGTTCCTTCTGACTTAGTTCTGACACAACCTGCTCTTTATCCATGAGATTTTTTTTCCCTCACAACACACACACACACACACACACACACACACACACGCATACACACGCACATCTCTGCTGCCCGTTCCCTAGTGGCCTCCTTCCCACTTTGAAAGTCTTGCTTTGAGTGTGGCTTCTAAGAGAGCCCTTCTCTGGATGCATAGACCATCTATGTGTCAATGAGCCAGGAACCTGTAGAGACCCCATCTCTCCCAGCATCTAATCTTCCTTGCATTTTCTTTGCTTGTAATGCACTTGCTACAGTGAGCAGCTAATGAGTGCATCGGTTAGAGTACCAACAATTTTGACATAATCACAATGCCTCAAAATACACATGAAATGGACTTTAAGGTTATCCAAGGGCTGGAGAGATGGCTCAGCCGTTAAAGGCTAGGCTCACAACCAAAAATATAAGGTTATCCAAACCTCCCTCCCTCCCTCTCTTTCTTTCTCTCTCTCTCTCTCTTACACACACACACACACACACACACACACACACACACACACCACAAACCCTAGTTTCCCAAACAAAACAGAAAAGGAAGGACCAAAGATTCTGCTCTGACACCCATATTTGTCCCTTCCCTACAGGGACAGCCCCTCCCAGCAGAATGGATACCATTTACTTTCTAGGAGAGGCTGATGGATGTCTGCCCTGTTTGTTTTGTGGGCTGAAGACTCTAAACAAGAACTAGTCACAGGGCTAGTTCCCCTGGCAAGCCTGTTACTGACTGCTCTAATCTCCTCCCTCCTGGTGAGGAAAGGGGTACTCTCAACCAGAGGCCATCCTACCAGCCGGGAAAGCCCAGGCTCCATGTCAGCCTTTCTGCTTACAGACTGTGGGACTCATTGGGGACAAGCCACTCACCCACTGACACCTCCGTTCTGAAACACAGGCCACAACCTACTGCTCAGGGTCATGAACAATGCATGTCAAGTAACAGATACTTATTAAATATGTCAAATGTGTAAATTCCATAAGGTCCTGAGGGAAAGGGACCATCTCTTAGTCAACCTGGTGTCCCCAAGACTTAATTTCAAGGACCAGAAAAAGACCCAGAGCCTTTTAAACCTCCCATCCATATTACCAATTTGATTGAATAAACAAGTGTTCCTTTTAAGTTCTCAGGGTGGGAAGAACATGTTGTGTGTGCATGTGTACGTGTGCGTGTGTGTGTGTGTGTGTGTGTGTGTGTGTGTGTGTGTGTAGATGTCAGAGGTCAACTTTGGTGTCTTCCTCAATCATTCAACATCTTGACTTTTGAGACAAGGTCTCTCACTAGCCTGGCCCTACTGATTGAGAAAGGCTGGGTTACCAGTCAGCCCTGGGGATACATTTGTCTCTACCACTCCAGTACTGGGACTGCACACCACCCTAGTGGCTTTTCCAAGTGGGTTCTTAGGTTCAAACTCAGGTCCCCATGCTTGTGTAGCAAGTTTAATGACTGAGTCTCCATCCTAGCCTTCCTATTAAGCTTTAGGCATTGTAGCCACTGAAAAGATACTGTACTCCCTTTCCATCCGAGGGTAACTCTTAGTCATGACCACCAACATCTCAGAATGAATGAGTGGCCATCGCTTTCTCTCTAAGACTCGGTTTTATTCAGAGCAAAGAGTGTAGTTAGTGGGGGCTTCAGGCTACAGGGCAGCTATGGAGGACGGCAGTGAAATACTTCAAGACCCGTAAAGATGGGTTCTCCACATTGCACCATGTAGATCTAGGTGTGGTCCAGAATGCCAGCCTTTAACTGGGTGTTATCAAAGCCACTAGGTAGATGTCACCAGGTGGTCACCCCAGTCCTGTCCATTTGGAAGCCACAGGTCCAGTTTGATTTCATCAGTGCTGAGTGTCTGCCCAGTGGGAGTCTTGGGCCTCACTTGGCAGAAGGAATGACCCATTCAAAGCACAGAATGTCAGGGAGCCTGGACTGATCCTACAAAGCAGCTGCTTCCTAACAGGCTCCCTAATGCCCAGGACAAACTGACTGACCGGCATTCTATGCAGACAGACAGAGCCTTCATCAGAAGGACCCTTGTCCTGCTTGGTTTAGACACTACTGTTGCCATCTTGAAAGCCTTCTTAATTTCTTAACAATGGCTTTACGTTTTCACCCACACACCCCCACCTGACGATTCTGCAGATAGCCTTTGCCATACGTGATTTGTATTCTGTCTGTTGTCTCTGAAATCTTGTTTGGAAAACTGAAGTAACAATCCCTGCTGGTAAGAGGCGTTAAATGAGATAATGTATAGAAAGCACTCTCCCATCTTACTTTGAGAATCCTAACTTTTGCTTTGAAAAATGTCCTTGACCCCCTCCAGAATGGTGTGGGGTCAGCTTGGTTACCTGTGCCCTGTCTATTTGATAATGGCAGACTTGGAACTCCTGAGCCACTTATCCGGTGAAAACCGAAGGCAAAAACTGAGCTTGAACCTGTCACCACTTTCTTAGATGGCCCATTCCATGGTCCAGCAGGTGTCCACCCCACCCGTTTCTCAATGATGTTGGACCTTGGGATAATTTCCCTGAGGCCCACACCTGTGTTCAGAAGAACCTGGGAGTCAGCAGGCAGATTACTGCTCCCTGGGCCATAGACAGCCACGTTCTCGCAGGGAGAATCCGCGACCTGAGGCCCTTTTGCCTGGGTAGTGAGCAGCACCCCACCTCACTGCTCACCTTGGGCACCCTTGTTGGTGAGGACCAATCCCTTCTCTGCTTTATCTTTCTTCTTCTTTTTCAGCTTCAGTCCAAACATTCCTTTCCTGCAGAGAAGAACAACTCATCAATACAGTCATGGAAAGAATTATCACCCCTGCTGGGAGAGAAAAACATGTAGAGGAGGTAGGTCCTACTGGCTAATCATCCCCCTCATCTACCCGGCGGGGGGGGGGATCTGGAGACAGACCTCATCTGTCTCCAGGTTATCCTCCTTGTCCAGAAACTACTGCACATGAATGGGGCGGGCTGGGGTTTCTAATCATGCTAGCCCAGCACCTCTCATGTCTTCTGGCTTGCCCAGGTCAGGTGCTATGATAAACTCTTAAGGGGTGACATCATTTGCTGATGGCAGCAATTGTCTCCTGCCCAACTTACTACAAGGAGCCAGAGAGGGTAGCAACAGTATCTCAGGGCCACACAGCTCATGGAGATCTGCTTAGGCTCACAATCCACTGTGACCGCTGGGAAACCCGAATCTCCCAGTCCTCTTGGCAGCCATCACTTGGCCAGAGCCAGGCCCTCACACTGCTTCTAAGGTCGTGGAGCTCTGGTACCCACGGAGGCTCAACTGGTACATGGTGTGTGCCCCCAAAGTGAGCCTAGTGGAGGTCTTTGGTGGCTTCTCGTTTCACACATGTTGCTTTGGGCTGCAGAGTGTCCCCTGAACAGGGAAGCAACCCCACTTTTCTCTCCCCTGAGTGCACATCTCCTAGACCCTGGGCTGGCCTGTGCTTCTGAATGTGGGACCAATGAGGCATTGAGTTCCATGGCCAAGGTCACCTGCTCCATAGTCAGCCTGCCTGTCTCTTATTCCAGTGGGGTTTTCACAACCTCAGACAGCCCCTGAGTGCTCCCAACTAACGATGTAATAATTGGAAAGGAGTTATCAAAGTACATAAACTATAAGTTGCTCAATGAGCCTTTGTTATTAATAGTTATTATTGTTGTTGTTGTTCTAAGAGATTGTATTAAGACCAACAAAGAGAAGAATCAAATGTTCATTTTATTGATGTATTTATCTCTCAGACTTAGGTGAGGAACTAAGGCACCTGCTCGCTAATGCTGAGCAATGGAATAGACTTTGTCAGGAGGGAGAGAATTCCCTTCCCTGAAGATCAACAAGCCAAGGATGCTCTTAAAGGATGGTGTATCGAGGACAAGCATCACAATGGAACTCTGACCCAGAGGATTTGGGGGTTGTGGAGACTGAGATGCCAAGAATGGGCTTCGGTAGCACCCAGATGTACACTGGACACCTCCGTCCTTGGGAAAGTAACAGGGCTTCTCAGAGGCCCAGGTTCCTCCTTTCTGTAATGAGATATACCAGAGTACCTGTTTCCCAGCCCAACTGGAAAGGAATTAAATGTAGCAAAGTAAACAGAGGGTTTATACGGGGCCTGGTAGACAGGAAGTAGCATGGGAGTGCTCTCTGGGAGGGAGTGTCACCACTCTGAGTCCTCTTAGGATCTCTCCAGAGAGCAAATACATGGGGGTCCTCCCCTTTCTGGATTTTAAGAGAGCATTCTCAGTAAAAGCTTTAATTAGCATCTTTTCAAAGGGTAGCCACCAAGCAGGGGACCCACATCTGGTGCTTTCTAAACCCTGAACCAAAATATGCTCCCCAAGAGCTCAATGTCATGATTGGCTCATGAAGACAGAACCTCATATACCCAAGAACTTAGCCAGTATCTACTGGCTGTTTGTAAAGGCTGAGTTATTTCCATCTGCAAAAGGGAAGTTGCTACTAGTCAATGACAGTATCACTGGAAGGAAACCCAGCACACACAACAAGAATGGCTGGGCATTCTGGCTTCTCCCAGAGATGCCCATGACTAAGCAATGGGCATGGCTGAAGAGCAGAAGAGAGGGATACTCATCCTTTGGCTCAGGTACCTTTTCTCTTTTGTAACAACAAGCGCTTGCCCCTCTTGACCCTGCTGTCCATTGGAGTCTCCTAAGGGTGTGTGTCTTAAAAAAAAAAATACAGAAACAATACTGATGTATTGAACCTACCTGTAGAAAGTTTTATTTAACCCAGGGCATGTGGGGGGGAGTTCAAAATCTCTTACCTACAACTCAAATCCCTGCAGAATAACTAAAGAAGCCTTTCGGGAATGCCCCAGGCACTTCAGACAGTTTGCTCCTCACTGGTATGATAGTGATAGGCGCATGGCGCATAATTTTTCCGTGAAGACTGAGAAACTCCTCCACCACCCTGTGTCATCCAGAAGCAGGGAAGAAGTATGGCATGCCTGTCTCCACTGATCATGGCACTGGAGGACAGGGCAGGAGAAACAGGATCGGTGCTGGAAGATGAAGCTTCGGGAGAAGCTGTGTGACTCTGGCTCTAGAATTGGGAACTGGGTACTTAGATGAGCTTTTACTTCAACAAATGACACAAAGACATTTCTCACTCAATTAAAAATGACATTAAAATAGGAGGTATGTTTGTAAAGTGGAAGACTTGCTACAAATTACTATAGTATCAATGAAAAGATAATAGAAATTAGCCGGGTGGTGGTGGCGTACGCCTTTAATGCCTCGGGAGGCAGAGGCAGGCAGATCTTTGTGAGTTCGAGACCAGCCTGGTCTACAAGAGCTAGTTCCAGTGCAGCCTCCAAAGCCATAGAGAAACCCTGTCTCGAAAAAAAAACCAAAAAAAAAAAAAAGATAATAGAAATTTTAAGTTTTGTACCTATAGTGAGCCATGTGACAGAAATACCATTTCATATGTGATCTCCTAGGATCCCCACAACATACAGCGGAGTAAGGACTACTGTTATCATTTCTCCTAAAGAAGAAATGGGGGTGTCTAGTCAATACACAGCAACCAGCTACCAAATCAGGAGAACCGATGTGGTAAGCTAAGCCTCCATCATAGCTTCCCTCACACCAGCCCTCTCCTGCTTGGGGATTATTCTAACAAGGAACTCTAAGAAGATGAGACTCCAGCACAGGATCTATGATGACACCTCCCAGGCCACCCCAGGAAGAGTCAAGAGACACACAGACACACCCATACCAACCTGGTCTTCTCAGGGTGAAAGCTACCGTGACTCCGATATCTGTGTCCAAACAAGAAGAATGTTAAACATGGCCTGGATCAGACTAGCTTCTGCCCATCTGCTTGTAGCATTGGTGTGAAGTATCTAGAATGCCAGGCACAGCTAGTGTGGCACCAAGGAGGAGCTGGCATTAAGTTTTTTTTCTAATGATTTCATTGATGGTGATCATAGAACTCCTCCAAGCACTAGGCTCGTCTTCGGAGGGCAGTCCGAAGTTACCTCTGCTTCCCAAACTGGCTTGTCATGCAGACAACTTTTCTGAGCCTCCTGATGAACTATTTAAAGAGAGCCAGAACCATATCTATAGGTAACTAATTTCATATCTTTTTATGACTCCAAAATCAGAAAACTACTCGAAATTAGAGTTGTACGGTTTCTTAATTGAGTCACCAGGTTCCCTTTCAGCACCAGCTTTCCTATCTTCAGTGCAGAATAGAAGCAGCTTGGGCCAAATGGCCAAGCACTGGGATAACTGTGTCAATGATACGACCTGTGCAGGTCTATGCTGCCTCCTCTCTTTCTAAGAGGCCAGAGGATACAAGTTGCTCAGGTATCCCACCTTCCAAACTCTCAACCACAGCCTCCAATAGAGGAAAAGAACAAAAGCAAACCCCAAGCTCACCACTGAATTTATCTCCAACACCTTTAAAAGTTAAACTAAATGTAATTATATTTTGGTAGAATTTTGTTATCAAGAGAATGAATTGGTAAACAAACAGGTCTGTCTTAAGAACAAGTGTCAGCATGATGGTACAGACCTGCAATCACAGCACTGAGGCAGGAGGATGCCAAGTTCTGTGTCAGCCTGAGCTACATAGTGAGACCCTGCTCCAAAAGCAAGACAGACAAGAGCAATAGAAATCAAAGTGTTTCCAGCATTCTAAGATTATCCAAGATCTTAGAAAAAGTCCTAGTTTCTGAAAATGATCATATCATAAACAAATTAATCCAGCCTCAAAATGACAACTGCATTTTTTTTTCTTTCTCTTCTGAGTCCTAGACTTTATAAAGATACAGGTATACAGGTGTGTGTACATACCATGAAAGTAGAATCTGAACTGTCTAGTGGAGCAAAGGAGACTAATGGGAGCGTGGGGTGATGAAGGGGGGTGGGGAAGGATGAGAAACACGCTCTGTCACACTGTGTGCCATGGACAATAAGCACATACCACTCAAAATATTATTTAAGGACTGGAGAGATGGCCCAGGCAGTAAAGTTCTTGCATTACAAGCATAAAGACCAACATTTAGTCCCCAGGGCCCCAGTGGGCACAAAATAAGGCCAGGGATAGTGGCACGCACTTGTAATCCCAGTAGTGGAGATGCAGAGATACACTCATGAGTGTGTGTGCGTGTGTGTGTGTGTGTGTGTGTGTGTGTGTGTGGGTGCGCGCGCC
Organism: Dicrostonyx torquatus; assembly: GCA_028555095.1. Taxonomy (NCBI): domain Eukaryota; kingdom Metazoa; phylum Chordata; class Mammalia; order Rodentia; family Cricetidae; genus Dicrostonyx; species Dicrostonyx torquatus. The sequence goes on along the minus strand of JAQHUG010000034.1, from coordinate 4,289,466 downwards.
AGAAGCTAACCTTGGGAGTCATTCCTCAAGAGCTATTCACTTTTTTCACTCTGTTTTTTGAGACAGAGTCTCACTGGGTGCTGGCACTCTGTGTTTAGACTGGGCTGACTGGCCAGTGAAGCCCAGAGTCCCATGTCCACACCCCTAGCCCAGGGATTATAAGCACACATCACCACCTTCACCTTTTTGCATGTGCTGGCATAGCAGGGATTTTTTTTTTTACTCTGTTTTCTATTTCTTTTAGGGAAATTTAAAAGAATGTTCTTAACCAAAAGGAGAAAAAAACATTGCATTCAGAATCCTTAGTGGACACACTTGTTCAGGGTGCATTTCTAACTCAGTTCCCTGCCCCTTTCCATTCACCTCCATCTCTTGAATGGACCACCGTATTGACTATCCTTGCTTCTTAATCATGGGATCAGTCTAGCCATGAAGGAGCATAATTCTCAGGTTTAAGAGAAAACAGCCAGTCTGCTATGGGCTCAGAGAAGGTCCCTGGTCAACTAATGACCTGATCAGATTGAATATCAACTCTTAGTCCAGAGAGAACTAATTAATGCTGGCCTATAGTGATGTGGACTCTCACGCACACAATCAAGGCAAATGGACATGCTTTTAACACAGCCCAAAAGGCCCTTGTTCTATACATTCCAGCCCAAAAGTCCATCATAACTAGAGTCAAATGTAACAACTTGACTGACGGTCATTAAGAGCCTGGGTATTTCATCTACAAGAAGTAAGGCGAATCTAACACACACTCACAACGACTCTAATGAGCACCCCCCTTCTTGTGAGTTCTCAGAACCCAAGACAATCCGGGAATAATCAGGAGCTATGGTACAGAGAGCTAGGCCAGGGAAGCCAGCCTCCCATAATTCGTCAGGCGTATTTCCCAAGAGTTCAATTGCAAAATGGCAGGCAGGTGTAATTGGAGGGGTGCCCCAGGAAAAGGAGAGCTTCTTGCCTGAGTGCTTCCCACTCATGCCGCTGCACAACAACAAATATCCCTATGGATGCCATCTTCCTAGGGCGGAGAGCTCCTTTCAATGCCTGGGTTTGTGACTCCCTCCTCCCTTAATGAGCATCCTCCTCTCCCATAGGCATCAGCATGTCACACAGGGCTGAGCTGCTAGAATACAAGGAAGCTAGAGAAACGGATTCTAACTGTGTAGTTAGAGCTTTACTCTTTCCATCCCAGAGCCTTCCCTTGCCTGGGCCCCTGAGAAATGGTACATCTTTCCCACCCTGCATCTTTTCATCAGTGCTCTGGCCTCCACTCTCCTAGATGCCAAGGAGCCAATCATGTTTCAGCCACACTACACTACAGGTAGCTTCTCAACACTAGAAACAGCATCTTCTCCCTTAGTCTCGGCACAACTACCTTCAAACTTCTGCGCACTTCAGCTCCCTGTATGTCTTTACAGCCTAAGCCTTCTGCCTCCAGAATATTCCTCAGTTACTTTCTGTAGAATGAAGAATGTGGCAGTTGGCTCACATTCCTTTCTTGGGATCATTCTTTGGAAGTGGGGGTTGTCTGCGGGTCCATGAACATCTACACCCTGTCCTAATGTTAAGTGGAGGTAAGCCGCCAAGGCAACTGGACCTCCCCTTTCCTATAGTTACATAAGCCACCCTATCTGGTTCAGAAGAAAGCATTTGTGTGGTAGTTTGAATGAGAATGGCTCCCCTAGGCTCATACATTTGAATACTTGGTCACCAGAGAGTGGTGCCATTTGAAGGGATTAGGAGGCTTGCCAAATGGGGCTAAGGGGAAGAGGTCATTTTGTCTTGACCAAAACCCTACTTTCTCATGTCTGGGGTACACGTGTCTCAGAGGCTGACTGGGAAAGAGGATTCGCATTTGTATAGGGACCTCGAGTTACCCTGAGAGAATGTCTAGGAATCCACACACCTGTGTTCTGCCAGGATGCTAAGACCCCAGCAAACATGGCGGCCGTGGGCTTTTTCTCTGAGCTCAGGCCAGCTCTGCTCCATATAACCCCATCCCACTCATCCAAAATCAGCTTTTTCCTTCAGCAGAGCCTTGCTTTGGGATCTTGTGCCTTACATAAAATGCTCCAAGGGGTAAAAATTAGTATCTAGTTACCTTTTTCTACATCCTGAGAAAAGCAAAAATAAGTTCCCACTCTTTCAAAGCACAATGCTGTTTAAATTCAGTGTTAAAAAGCAACCGTCAAGGTGTTTCACCAACGACCTCACCTCCTTTGCAAACCTGGGCTGTCCAATCACTTCTGTGCCCAAGAGGAGCTGATTAGATCCAAGAGTCAGACTTTAATTAGTGCGGTGAAGGAGGCTCTCTAAACCCCTCGAACAGAACCAACGCAATGCAATTTCTCACAAGCAGTGCCCAATCAGCCATACCCCAGACATGACTCAGAAGGAGAAAAGAAAAATCCAACTAGAAATTTGGTGCTCCAGATTTTCATGGGTGGCCTGCCAGGATGAAAACAAAGCTGGACGCTCACCTGTCCATTCACATGGCCCTCTGCAGGTGTGTGGAGGGCATTTAGGACCACTTCTCTTGAGTGGAATTTCTGTGAGATTCACAGAGTCCCAGAAACAGGGACCCACCACGCCGCCTCTCACTGGCTGGTGCAGCCTAGTTCTGGAGGGTTCTGCTCAGGTTCCTGTTACTGACTTGAGCAGAAGCTGTGGGTTGAACTTTGTGGACGGGAGGAAGCCCTCACAGGCCTGTCCACTTTTTCAAGAGTGACTGTCCTTAGAATTTCAGCTGTAGCTCAGAATTAAAATATAACAAGTCCCAAAGTCACAGAGAGCTTTTCCCAGAATCATCCTAAAAACACCAAGGAGAAAGTCTAAAGCCATGCACACTCCCAGGCCATGAGCTCAGAGGGCTCAGAAAAGATTTGTGGTTGATAACGACTTTCAATTCCAGAACTGTCTGATGAGGAAGGCTTCCCTGGTTCCCAATGCATGAGCAGTGAAATCATACAGGAGAACTCCAATGTGCATCCAACCATGTACACACACATTGCTTCCCACACCTGCCTGAAACCTCGATTGATACAGTGGTATAAGCCATTCGTTAAGCAAGGAGAAGGGTGGAGCCAAGACCCTGAGTATGTAAAGAATAACTGCATGTCCTATTTGTATGATGCTCTATTCTCCTCTGAGGACATGACCAGAGAGTCCTAGGAGCGGGAGGCAGGCTGACAGGGTTTCATAGCATACCGGGTAAGATTCAGGCTGTGGTCTAACGTTGGCCTCATTCACTGTGTGACCTGGAGCAGACTGCATAACCTCTCCGTGTCTTCATTTTGTCATGAGTATCAAGCACCGATGGGTGCCTTCCTCTCGGAGTGCTGAGGACTAGGTGAGTTTCTGTGGGGAGAGCACCAGGCAGGCTCCTAGCCCAGCCACTGTTACTCTTACAGTACTGAGGCTCAGAGGAGCTGACAGATGTGTCCCAAGTGGCCCAACTACACGCTGACCACTAGAGACAGATCTGTACCTCTTGCTGCTGGCTGAATGCTCCTCCTTCTGCGCTCTGCTGAGACGGGGCCAGTTTGCTATGATACAGACACACATCAGTTTGTATTATGTATTCGTTCTATTCTGGTGGCTCAAAGTGTGCTGAGATGGTCGCCATAGACTCTGCTCTACTGAGCACCTCTCTTGCTTCCCAACAGCCTTCAGGAAGGTGTTCGACCTCTCTTTCACATGAGGAAATTGACTTGCAAAATCTGGCTGGGGTCAAAAGGCTAGATGTGGTAGCACAGGCCTACAATCCCAGCACTTGACAGGCGGAGACAGGAGGATCAGAAATTTGAGGCCAGCCTAGGCTACATAATGAAACCTTGTAACACACACACACAAACAAGAAATAAATAAGCAAATATTTAGAAGAAAATGCAAAGTCAGGTATCTACCTAACATCCCACTATCACCAAAGCAGGAAGCACCCACCCCACACGTCCTGTCTAACCTTCACAGATACCTACACTCAAATGTCAATCACAGCCACCAGTTTTTCAAGCACTCAGTAAGAGTTAGATGCCATGCAGTTCTCACCAAATTCAGAGCACTTGGGCTCAGAAAGGTTAAGGAACCTGTAGCCACACAGCAACCTAACACTGACCATTTGCCTCTAGTCCATTTAAAGCCTCATCCTCCCTGACCCAGGTCTCTAAGGACAGGCATAGGAACAGCATCTCCAAGGATCTACAGCAGCCCAGCCTGAAGGGAACAGAGCTCTGGGAAGAGAAGCAGAACACTGGGTCTCACCTTGACCTCCAAGCTCCTGAGCAGGCAAAGGAGTCCACACTCACTGACTCCCTGAACCAGGAGGTGTGCCTGAGAAGGGACGATACCCAGCTCTCGTCCTGGATGGAAGAACACTCCCCCTTGGGAACCCAGAGGTCCAGCAGTGGAGGTGAGTGGTACCAGCTGCCCCTCCCGCTGGGTGGGTATCGTCCCAGGAAGTGCCCTTCTGTGTGTACTCGTTGGGCAGTGCCCTATATATGTTTAGAACTGCTGTGCTCAGGTTGGTTGCCAAGCCCAAGGGCTCTGATCAGCAAACGCAGAAACCCAGGACAGGTCCAGAGAGGAAAGGCTGCCTGTGTGTTTTTATCCAGAATCAGGAAACCACAGGTAGGTCAGGACTTGAAAGGGAGCTGGGGTGTAGCTCAGTAGAAGAATGCTAGCTAGCATGTGTGAGGCCCTACATCCTACCCCCAGCACCAAACAAAGCAAGCTCAAGAGAACCTAGCTACAGACAGTGACAGAGCTTTGAGTCCTGCCTGCATCAAGTCATCATGTTAGTGTCTTTAACCATACTCACTGTCCCTGTTCATTTGTAAGTTTTCATTGTTAGAATAATTATTATTAATAATATATCATATATTTTATATCATACATTATATTAATATATAGTGTATGCTTCCACCATTAGGGAAAATGCCTCCTTAGAGCATGACTTATTTCCCCTCTGTCTCCCCACAATCCACCATATAGTGGGCACATGGGGTTTGTTCCTTAGTTCAATCCGCAGACATTCACTGTGGGAAATACTGAGCTGGTGCAAAGAAATGCACAAATCAAAACAGAAAAAAAAAAACTGTCAACCCCAAGAGCCAGACAGAGGGCTCTAAGAAGCTGTCTAGCTACGAATTACCTCGCTCTCTTAGACTCTCTCTTTCCCAGTTTTTATCCCTGCCTGGATCTTCCCAGAGAGGAGGAAGAGCTGTCAACACTCAAGCAGTTAGTCATCTAAGCCACTCAGGGAAATGAGCTTTAGTGGGGCGATGCTGTACAGTCATTGATGTGTGTCCTGCCGATACAATTAGCTTCAGATTCATTTTCAAAATGCCAAAGAGGATGTACTGCAAGGCAATGTCTGGCCTCCCCACTCTGGGGAGAAGGCTACCTCCACAACAAAGGCTTGCCACCTAGATGGGAGATCATACAGACAACATGTGCCTCCCCTATGTTCTGCCGCCCACCAAAGTAAAGGTTTCTCAGTGTCTACACCGTTACTCCACATTTATCCTTGGTTACGACCTGTTTCCTTGGAGCTCTCACAAAGCTTGTTATCATGATTCTGCAACCCCAAGTACCTATTAGATGCCTGGTCCTGTGCTAAGATGCCTGGTCCTGTGCTAAGATGCCTGGTCCTGTGCTAAGATGCCTGGTCCTGTGCTAAGATGCCTGGTCCTGAGCTAAGATGCCTGGTCCTGAGCTAAGATGCCTGGTCCTGAGCTAAGATGCCTGGTCCTGAGCTAAGATGTCTGGTCCTGTACTAAGATGCTCAGCCCTATGCTATGCCTGTAGGAAATTGGGAAAATGAAAATGAAGACAGAGCACTGGAATCATTTCAGCAGCTGCTATACCTGTCACCCATAATAAGAGCCCCCTTAGGGGATTAGGGATAGGATTAGGGATCAGGGATTATAAAGAGCTTCCACATGTCCATGTGTGTCACAGCAGCTAAGTGAAGTAGAAAAGACAGGTCCCCTGCAGGACAGAGTGACTGCTTAGTCGCCAAAGCCTTGACTAAATTGCTCTAACAAAGAGCACAGCTGAATACAATGGAGGCAGTGAAACTGTGCCTGAGCCCGGCTGCAGGGAGGCTGTTGACTGACAACCTGGCTGCAGTATCTGGACCCACCTCTGTATCTGTATCACACTGAGGCCACACCCCTAATGGGCTGAGCCCAGCTTAAGACTTGGTACAGCAGGGAAAAGTGAATTCAATCAGGCTCCTTCCTGCAAGACATAGGGCTCCTCTAGGGGGCAACTTGGGACACCTCCTTCCCTCATCTGCCTAGAATTGCCTCAGTTACCTCCTCCTCCTCCTTCTTTTGGGTCACAGAGGTCAGACCTGAAGCTCCGTTTGAATGTTCTCCTTGCCATCCATTCTTTCCCCTATGTCCTTCCCAAGCATTTCCCAAACTGGTCTCCTCAACACACCGATGCTATACTAGCATCTTCTTCTTGGAAGACCCAAACTGCAAGGATCTGATCCAGACCTTGCTAGTCACAAACCCATCTTGCCATGTATTTCAAAACAGCTTCCATTTTGAAATGCATATGGAGAGAATTGGGGCAAAGCTGATATCATCAGCTCCGTGGATTCCATCTAATCAGCTAATGTGTAATAAGAGTCTCCAAAAGTACCCCAAAATGTGGTGGTCCCTTAGTTGATTTAACAACAAAGCAAGGTGTTCAGGCTGTGCATTCAATAGGAGCCTCAACACAATCGAGTGTCAGCTCTAACAGACCACACTTGCAGACCCCTTGACGGCACACACACACATTCATCCTATCCTTGGCTTGCTAAGGGGTCTCAAAAGAGATGGTGTGGTGTGTTCCTTTCTCACGCAACACGGTTGTTGAAAAGCAATACAATTGCCGAAATCCAAGCTACCATCTGGCAGTGCAATCTTCTCTGGAAGGAGAGGAAATCAATTATTCCTTACGTTAAAGCTGGTTTCCTCCTTTTAGGAAATGACTTTGGATTATGTAAAGCTTGTTCGATTTATCTGCTTCCTGAAAATGACCCTGGTACAAACAACGTATTTAATTTGTCTGAGAATTTTAATCCTGGGCTCATTCGGTTGGCATCGCTCAGAGAATTCATCTTAGAATGTGTGTTCAGTGTCAAGCGTCGGCGATGGGACATCAACTCCTGGGGACGACTCAACAGCTGAATGAAAGGAGACTGGATGCCACAAGGCACGGCATCCTGCAGCCTCTCAGTAAACAACCTAAGGCTGCAAAAGCCCCACATGCACGAAGCCTGCCGAGAAACCGCCCTTCCATGTGATGGTGCCCCGGATAGACGCAGCTAACGAAGAGTCACCTGACGGGGGGACCACCTGGGCACCTCTGAGAACCAGCGGCCAAAGACGCACCTCTTCACAGGTTTGGGTGTTGTGAATCCTGTAGGTTTTGCCTCTTTCTTCCTGGGGATGGCAGGGCACCCAGGGATGGAACGAGGGTACCCTTCCTCTGGTGGAGAAGGGAGACTATTACAGTTTACCACTTGGAACCCCTTCACTGTTGGCTCACTAGAGCAGACATCTTACACAGACGGTCTTCAGCCTCCATGATTTTCTAAGTAACCAGAACTGTCATCCTGCCTTTTCAGATGAAGAAATATGGGCTGATAAACTTACTGGTAGAGGACCGGGAAATTGCCGTTGACATGCCTTTCTTCTGTCTTAAAGCTTTTCAACGAAGTTCATTACTTTGAAAATTGTGGAAAACATCAATAATAAAAAAATTAAGGTCATTAGTAAATAAAGAACCAGAGAGAATTAAGGTTCTCTCCCAAAGCTGCTGATGTCCCAGACGGGGAAATGAAAAGCAATTAATGAAGCTGTGTAAAAGTGGATTCCGTCTCACAGGCTATAGCTGCCCAAGATGGCTTCTGGATTTGGAGTTAAAGCTACTTTGTGTGGAGGCCTCTGTTCACCCCTGTGGGTTGCAGGAGCAACCATCTCTATTTTCCAGAAGAAAAAAATAGATAGATAGATAGATAGATAGATAGATAGATAGATAGATAGATAGATAGATAGATAGATGGCTCAAAACACTTTCCTAGACTCAGTCAGCCTTAGATGACAGGGCCAAGACATGACTCCAAATTCTTCGCTCTTAGCCTCTCTATTTTACTGCTAATATTCAGTATGTCCACTACACAAACTTCCACTAGGGATAGTGACTTGTGCATTGTTCTCCTGTGCAATCTAAATGCAAAGCACACTTATGGCACACTTATGGTACATGTCCCAGAGAGACTGTCACTGAAATTGGCAGGAAGGTGATTCTCATTCTGTGAAATAATATCGTGTTGTAGTCCTCACTCAATTACTGGTACACAGTGAGTGGCGGGGATGGCTTGTGCTGGCGCATTCGGATCAACTGAGGAGTTGTCAAACCCATCACCATCACCCTGGTGCCTTCCCAAGCATCCTGAAAGCTTCTAGAAGATAGAAACACCATGGATTCATTCTCCTTGCCTCCAGCTTTGCAAAACCCAATACATATACAACAGACATTCAGACTTTGCATAATGAAGAATATGCTGGAGAAAGCTTAGTTATTCGATTCAACTATTTCACCTAGGAGATAAACCATGAACCAGCTTAGCCCCGAGGCATCCAGGTCAGGTTGGACAAACTTGGCAGGAAACCCGAGAGACCCACCTGTCATTCTAGTGCCGCTGGGATGTCAGCATATGGTTTTTCTCGATGCATGGAATGGTGTTGTTGGCAAGGTTCAAGTGACAGGCATTCTCGTGGGAGAGGGCCTGAGTAACTGTAAAGCTTGTGGGCAGTGCGTGTGGGGTCATCCTGACATCATCCATCCCTATGTAGTGTCAGCTCCCCAGGCACACAGTCAATGGCCATTCTCACTGTGTTATCTGCCTCCTATAACAGACGACTCCAGTCACTTCCACACACTCGGCTGCACAGCTCTTTGAAGGACTCTTGACAAGCAAATGTAGATCATCCGGTTATCGCCAGTGTCCTAGAAGGGTGTGTGTGTCCTACTTTGAGAGTTTTTTTTTTTAAAAAAAAAAAAAACCATATCATCTTCTCTATTTTCCTTTTGTGGGTTTCCTTTGCTATAACTTCTCATCGCTACAGACTTGAAGGCAGAGGAAATTAAAACTAGTGTGGACAGATATTTTTATAATTGGTTCATTATTCCTGTCATATCTTTCATGGAGCAGAGCACGGATGGCTGAAACAAACCATTTACCTCTTCGTAGTCATTAGCAGATGCTTTCTGTCTCCTGTCACCATGGATACCTGCCAGGGCAACACTGTGCAGGTGTTTATGAGCCTAACCTAGACTATGCCCATGTGTTTTTCCTTCAACAAAAGGGTTTGCACTTCAGAAGCCTCTCACAGACAATGACAAACCCAACAGCTTTCTCTAAAAGAATTAGAGATAGTGGTTAGTAAGTAAAATCTTACTATTGTTTTTGTAAAGATTGAATTTAGACATTGATTTCCATGCCTCTGAAATGGGGTGTGTGTGTGTGTGTGTGTGTGTGTGTGTGTGTGTGTGTGTGTGTGTGTGATGGCTATTCTTGGTTGTCAACTTGACTTAATCTGGAATGAACTATAATTCAGAAATGGTGGGGGGCACGCTTGTGATCCAGACAGCGCTTGTGATCCAGACATTGGGGCAAGAGGACAACATGCCTTTGATCTGGGTCTTGAGGCACGAAGACAGACACCTTTAATCCAGACCTTGAAGCTGGAGGGCACACCTTTAATCTGGGCCACAGCTTCTGCTGGACTGATGATGGAAGAAGGAAGGGGGTGTGTTCATCCTTTGCCTGCGTTCCCTTGTTTTGCCAGCACATCCGTTTCTTCACTGGCATTGGAGCCTACTTCAGGATTCCAGCATATGTAGAAGACCAGCTGAGACACCCAGCCTCGTGTGACTGGAAAATTACCGGATTATTGGACTTTTTATTCATAGCTAGACATTGTTGGACTGCAGTCATTCCAATAAATTTCCATACACACACACACACACACACACACACAGACATTACACATTCACACACACACACAGACATTACACATTCACACACACACACGCGCGCGCGCACACACACACACACACACACACAGAGATTTAGTCTATAAATTCTGTTCTAGAGAGCCTTGACTAATATAGTGTGTGTGCATGTAAGTGTGCATGTGTGTGTGTTATTTTAATAATCAGGGTTTCCATACATCAGTTCAATCTGTCTTATAATCAATTTGATCATCTTTTCCAGGAAGTAAGGAATTACTCAAAAAATAATGGGGAAGTGGAGAGGGTGGGAACCTTAACCTTATTCTTAAATCTTTTATTTATGTATTTTTGTTGTTTTTAAGTCCAGAAGAAAGTACAGATCCCGTAGAGTTGGAATTATAGGCAGGTGTGAACTACCCAATGTGGGTGCTGGGAACTAACTCGGGGCAAGAACCACACCCCCCCTTTTTTTTTTTGGTTTTTCAAGACAGGGTTTCTCTGTAACTTTGGAGCCTGTACTGTAACTTGGTCTTGTAGACGAGGCTGGTTTTTAACTCAGAGAGATCCGCCTGCCTCTGCATCCCGAGGGCTGAGATTAAAGGCGTGTGCCATCACTGCCCGGCTGAGCCATACTCATTCTTGACAACTGAGCCATTCCTCCAGCCCTCTCCCACCCCTATTTTAAAGGTGAAAAAAAATGAGGGTGCCTTTTGAAGGCCAGCCATTTGCTTGAGGTCACTCTGACACAAACTGGAGGAAAGAAACTCCAACCCAGGCAGGGTCTTTCTGAGCATATGAAGAAAAAAAAGTCAAGCATCTGACTAAATAAGGGACAACTTGGATATCCAAAAAATGACAAGAATTGGTGGCATATAAACAAGCCACAAACACATATGGATATTAAAAAGGGATGAGGTGGCTGGGAAAGGAAAAGAAATGAGAAATCTTAAAAAAAAAAAAAAACTAGAGGGAATGGGTTAAGAAATGAAATCACCCTATTTACAGTGCCTTTAGTGATGATTAATATCTTGGAATCATCCACAAAGGCTCTGCTCAGGCACCTCCTTGAGCAAGAGAAAATCTGTCCCCGCAACCACTGGACAGTCAGGTCTGTGGTCTGTGGCTGCGGGCTTGATCGGATGAACACTGTGTTTCCCAGCTCCCATCTGGCCCTACTCACTGCCTTGTCTTTGGAACACAAGACTTCTTTTCTCACAACAGGTGTGTACCCACCAAGGACTATTTGAGGGAGCCAGGAGGTCCAGGCAGCCCCGTAGTGACCACCTTCCTCCATTCCACAAAAAGAGAGTTGAGGAGGAAGAATGGATTCTTCCCTGGGGTACAGGTCATGTGTTAGCCCCCCCCTCCCGCCACTCCCCATCTTGAGGGATTTTGATCCTGATCAATCCAGGGGAAAGCTTCCTGAGACCTTATGAACCCCAGATATACAACCACCCACAAGCAAGTTTTCCCTATAAGATACCATGGCAGATACTTAAAGCTTCAGTGTGCCTTCTGGAGCCGACACCACCACCACTGTAGCGACACTCAGTGAGGACGCTCCTGGACAGTAGCGCAATAGTGGGGTGGGACTAGCATCATTCATTTTGTCTTCAAGAGGAAATCTGCCATGCTCTCTCTCAAACAGCTCCAATCAGGACTCTGTTCTAAGTCTCCAGAAGCCCTTCTCACACTATCAAAACCAAGGCAATTAAGAGCAACACTCATCTATTGAGATATGACTTCCTGGGAGCCAGGCACTCTGCCGGTGTACACAAATACCTTCCTATTCCATCCATGGAAACCCCTAATGTACACAGCGATTTACTCCTATTGTCAAAATGAGAAAACTGGAGAAGCCTAGAAATTGACTCTCTTGGGATCACTTTGACAGAGGACGGTGGGACACGGGAGTTCAACAGAGGCAGGGCTTCTGCGACCATGAGGTTAGCCACTGTTCCTCCAGCTCAAGCGTCTATACGCCATTGTTAATTCTGGCTCCTTTTCCTATGCCTTTAAGGCAAAACTCATATAATAGCACTTTCCTCTTCCCTCCAAGTGTGTGTATGTGTGTGTGTAGGGGGGTGTTACTGTTAATTCACTTACATGATATAAAATTATAAAGTATCTTTCCAGATACCAAAGACACATGCTACAAAAAGAGAGATGCGGTTATAAAAACATGCAAACCAGCACAAGAAGCCTGGGCCCGCGAGGAGGGGTGGGTTGGTTGTGTGCGAGCATATCCTGCCCTCCAGGTCATAGTGTCAGGAAAGGTGGAAGCCAGATTGTTTTGAATCCCATTGTCCTAGGAAACAGAGGCTGAGCCAATGTCCCTTCCATGGTTGCTCCAACCCCCTGGTTCTCACACTTGACTATATTCCATGACATCTACCCTTCATGCTAAAGACTTACTCAGTGTGTAAGTTAAAGCCAACTTCAACAGTAGAATTGTGGAATTGTAGAAAAGTCATGAGGCCTGAATAAAGGACACTTGTTTCTGTGATGACTGATCTAATCCATCCTTGATCCAGAATTCTTTCTATAAAAGGAAAGATGCCATAATCTTTTATTCATTAATTTTATTTTGTATACATGAACATATGCATATATATCATATGTGTGTAGGAGTTCTCAGAGGCCAGAAGAGGGCGCTAGACCTAGAACTAGAGTTACAGGTGGTTGTGAGCTGCCAGAGGATACTGGGAACTAAACCCTGGTCCTCAGCAAGAGCAGCAAGTGCTCCTAACCAAAGAGCCATGGCTCTAGCCATGAGGCAATAATATTTTTAACAACTTTCTGTTGGCATTGACATAAGCTCTGTTGGGTAAGGACTTGTGCCCTGGAAAGGAGATAGGACTCTGGAAGCAGAGTTAAGTTCACTTCTTGGTTTTACTGACAATGTAGTTATAACTAAGCCATGTAACTGCCCCAATTTTCAGTGACTAGAAACAGTGAAAACCCATGTTTTCGTAACTGTACATGTGTAGGAAATGCTCTAAAGTTTCGGAGCACTAGGCTCTGCTTGGATTCTCTCTCTCTCTCTCTCTCTCTCTCTCTCTC
>JAQHUG010000034.1:4244185-4270754 GCA_028555095.1 Dicrostonyx torquatus | reverse complement strand
AAATAGCACATCTCTTTTACTGACAAGAAAACTGAGAAACAGTGGTAAACAATATGCCTAAGGGGATATAACCAGCAAGCCATAAAACTACCAGATTGGACTCATTATCCTTACTCTCTTCTACACAAAAGGCTACACCAGTCCCTTTTTCAGAAGGACCTACCTCAATGTTATAGCTACCACTGATGAAATAGGAGTCACAGTCAAAACACCCACAGCAGAAGTATTGACCTACCAAAACACTACCTGCCCCAGTGACTGCACAGGATCTTAAAGGCTCCCTGCCAGGCCAGGCCTTACCTCATGACTGCCGCATGCAAGCGGGTCCTAGGTGTCATAAGGGCACTGTGTGGGTTTAATGGAGGAGCACTTGCTTCCTGGTGCAGACGTATTTCATTATTTTAGCAGTCAAGCAGCAGCATACACGTGCGTGCACCATGCTAAAAACCCTCCGCACAGAGGGAAGATTGCTACTCATCGGAGAAGCTGCTCTCTTCACTCAGAGCTTTTACACAGCCACTACAAACACCGGCATCCCGGTGAATCCACTGCGCATGAGCAGAGGGAATCAAATGCTGTTGCCCTCTTCTAAACATTATTTTGAGATGTGGTAGGGGCACAATTTAGGAAATGAGACAAAATCCAATCATTCCTAAAGAAACTCGCCAAATGCTGCAAGACCCACCCTCATCGGGAGCCCAGCATTCTTTGCATACCTGTTCTGAAAAGCAATCGGAGTGCCCCCGATTCTCAGTGCGCTATAATCCAGGAAGGAAGGGGGGGGGGTCTATCCTTGAGTGATAGATTCTAGGTTATAACAAGTGGAAGGTTTCAAGAAGTTAAAAACACTGGGAAGCCTGAGGGAGACTTTATTCCCAGAAGAGGAAATCTAGAGTTCGCTTGAATGAAGTGACCTTGACCTAGATCTTCAGGAGTAGGTGGTGATTGTAACCCTAAAGGAAAAGGGGCCCTCCACTATCAGTACTGGCCAGTCTTTCGAGAAACACTATTAACAAAGGTATTTGTGAGAAAAAGTGAAAGATGGACATATGTACACACTTATCGACCTCGTTCTGTCTCCACGCGTCTTGCTATCTAGATCTTCCTTCTGGAACATTCTCCTTCAGTCCAAATCTCCATCTCCGTGCTCAAGAATATTGTTGACTTACAAATCTGTTCTCTAAGAACACTTTCTCCCCGCAAATGGAGGTATTCCTACCCAAGCTCCAACATAACTCTTTGATATCTCTACCATATTATTCGTAATGCGTAAGCTTTCATGATTTATCAGCACCACCAATCTTTAAACATTCAGAGAGAAGGACTTCTGGCGGACCCAGTCAAACTCATGATACAATCAATAAGCATTCAATAAACAATCGGTTAATTTTTTAAATTATTTATTACCTCAATTCCATACCAGAGCCTGGCCCTGATTTAAACTTTCATATACTGACATATTTCTTCACTATCACTTCGAGGATGAAAGTACACAAATCAGCTCCTTCCATCCAGCTCCAACAAGACCTTCTCTGAACCACAAGCGAATACCCTCTGCCCCGTGAGGCCATTGTCATCGCCAGACCCATGTTTTAGCCTCCTCGCAGCTTTCTAAACTAGACTATGAGGGAAGCCAGGGAATAACAATACCGGAGGAAAGGCTGGACAGGTCTCAGCCCACACTGAGCGACTGAGAGAAGAATGATGATCATGGGCGAGGAAGGAAGCGACGGACTGAGAAAGCCAACGAGTTTACTCCAGTACTGTAAGACAAATCCCCGCTTTCTGATCAAAGGCGCTTAATAACTGTTGCAGTCCAACTCAAGGGATGAAAAAAACTGCTTTTAACATTAGCAATGGCTATCTCCAGTGAGAACTGGTTACTAAATGATATTTATTTTCCAATCACGTTAGAAGTGTATCTTTCAAGGGCATGATCAGCACCAGTTTCTCTGGTCCATGGCCTTTGTCAGCTAAGCTTTAAAATCTTAGTTATTTAGGGAGGGAGCCCCTTACTCCATGCTCCCCTGGCTATGGCCACACCCAGAAACCATCAGTAAGAGAAAGCAGTACATTACTTGGCTTTAGATGGCTTCTCCATTCTTTCTTCCTTTTCTTAGTGGCTCCTCTGGTCCGGGAACTAGCAAAATCCTGGTGTCTGGTTTTATGTAGGTTCTGGACACGGGCTTTTGAGTTTCAGAGTAATCTGGTGGGTGAGGCTATTTGGGGGTGTGGCTGAATCAACAAGGCTGGCTGTGTATGGCTGTCTGCAAGCCTGGTGTTACCCAGGGCAATCAAAGGTACAAGATAAGCTGTCCCCTAAGAAAGAACCAAGCTGTCAGGCTTCTCGGTCACTCTTGACGTCTGGTGTGCTCCTTGGGTCCCTTCAGGGATAGAACCAAGAAGCAAATACCTTCAATTCTCAAATATTCTTCTCAGAATTGCAATAAGACCATCTCATCTCAGTGACAGTATTAATTTTAACCAGATCATCCACTATTCCCAGAATAAGGATGTTGGCACGAACCCCTTTATGGTGATGTAATGTTCTGTCACCTGGCCTGTCAGAATATAACTGTTGGATGTTTGAAATACGGCTAATGCCATAGGATAAGTTTGTGTGACTAATGCAAATGTAACCAGCCACATGTGACTATGGGACACTGTTTTAAAGACCACAATTAGGAAAAAACTCATAAATCTTGCCTAGGGAAAAAAAACCTAATAAATTGTTGGGGCCCATGACTCTCAACCTTTGTAGCTGTGAGATCTTTATTTTTCCCAGTGCTACAATCAAACCAAGGGCCTCGTGCATGCTAAGCAAACACTCTTCCATTGACCCCTGTGAAACTCATTCTTGATATCAAAGATGTCTGTGGCCTTACTGGTTTTTATAGAACACTTAGCGTGCATGAAGAACATTATAATGTCTGAAAATGAACAAGGTCTATTGAATTTCAATTAAGAAAATTAAAGAGATCAGAACTAAGAATTCCATACACTTTTAATTTACTTTTAATTAGGAAAATCAGGATGATAAAAGTACTAAAATCTTATACTTTTATCTGCACCGTGTTAGCTACTACAGCACCCTGAAACACATACACAGTAGATGCAGATACCATGTGGCTCTGCTCTGCCTTCATGTATCTCTAACACATGGATTCCCAGAGCCTCCAGAATAACTGCACAGCCACCGGTGACCATTCCCAGAGGAAGAGCTTGTGTGGAAGTCAGGGGCTTCCAACCTCTGGTGTTAGGAAGGGGGAGGGAGGAAGAGAGGGAAGAAGAGAGAGAGAGAGAGGGAGGGAGACCCAACAAAAGAGGAGCCTCCCCAAGTCACTCATCAAGTAAACCAACAATGGTATCAGTCTGCACCCCAACTCCTAGAGCCAAAAAAAAAAAAAAGGAAGAGCTACAAGCCCACAAGGGACAGACATAGGATTATACTGAAAATTATCTCCTTTTCTTCATTCTATTGGATATGTGGGGAAATAAAAGGAGCAGAGTTTCTAGATATAAAAGTGTACAATGAGCCATTAGCATGAATATGTCTGTGGGAGGGGACTATGAGAAACTGAACCAGCGCCATGGATGTTTTACTGGAATTCAATAACTTTTGAGATTTTATGTTAAAGCTTTCATTATTTTCCAGCTCTTTGTGGGTTTTACTCATATCCATGGATATTATCCTAGAAATAAGTAATAAAACAGAGATCATTTCTTTAAAATAAGTCGGCTTAAACTTTTCCTATTTTTAGATCAGTTCTTTGAGAAGTTTTGTTTTTTGTTTTAATCAATTCTTTGAGAGTTTGGTATATGTTTCCCGTACACTCTGGGGTCTTGAGAATACAAAACTCCATAGGTGCAGTACAGGTTAGAGTCATCAGCTTTGACTTCAAAAGCTGAAGGACATCAAGGCTGGGATCTGGCCCCTGGAACCATCAGGATTATTTTTAAACGTCGACAAGTGTCTTGACGTGCCTGGGTCTCAGATTTCTTATCTGCTAAATGGGTTTAATCTATCATCTTGCAGTTTGTGGGAAACCAGCCTCATCACATGCCATATGCGCTCTCCAAAGACCAGCCACTGTGAGCGTGTCGAGGCGTCCTCCCAGCTCTCACCTTGCTGAGTACTCTGTAATATTTATGCTGGAAGCTACTGATAAACAGGAAGCTAGGAGCTGAGGCTCAGTGGACGCCCTTGTTTGTTTACTCTGTGTCCGTGAACAGCTTCTCTGCTGCCAGCAGAAGCCAGAGGCAAGCCCACCATAAACCCAGGGTGTGAGGTGTGAGCAGAGTTCACCGTGTACATGCCAGCTGTTCTCACTACCAGGGTAAATTTGCCCTGTGGTTCTCTGGAATGAAACCAACAGTCTGTTTGCAGAAAAGCATGGGAATTCAAAACAACTGTGCTCCAGAGAAGCAGCCTAGTTAGTATAGGCAACAGCTACTGTTCTCAGCACCAGGAGCCCTGAGTTGGAAGGTTTGATCTCCACATTCGTAGCTATGTGTCTCTGGGTAGGCCATTACCCTGCCCTGGGCTTCTAGAGGCCATTTCTCCTTAATAAACAAAATAGATTAGGTAATATCTAGCCATCACTGGAGAGGTGTCTGCTACAGCATCCCAGGACGGACTGATTAAACCAACAAGAAAATGGGCACAGAATACAGAGCTCCAGAGATGCCTGGGCTGTTTGACTTCAGTCATTCTGAGTCTCCTAGCCTTGGTTTGCATGTTAATGTAGAGTACAACACAGTGCCTGGGCCACCGCAGATGCTCAGGAAGCGATGGCTGCCACTGCTGTTATCATCATCCTTGTCATTCTCGTTACTTCTGTCCTAAAAGCTTAAGTCTCAAAGATGATTTTTATCACATAGCAGTCACAAAGCATCCAATAACAGTGACGACGCGTTCTTAAAGGCTTTTCTGAGACTCGTCGACCTTTTTCCCCTGTGTGTGAATCGTTATTGCTCTTTAGTTTTCTGCCCGAGATCATTTGTTTCTATCAT
The DNA here is from genome assembly GCA_028555095.1 of Dicrostonyx torquatus. Classification (NCBI taxonomy): domain Eukaryota; kingdom Metazoa; phylum Chordata; class Mammalia; order Rodentia; family Cricetidae; genus Dicrostonyx; species Dicrostonyx torquatus. Next base: position 4,265,741 of record JAQHUG010000034.1, on the reverse strand, counting down.
TTAGTTTTCTGCCCGAGATCATTTGTTTCTATCACTTCGGCTATTTGCTTAGCAGCAACAAACAATATGCATGACACTGGATCTATCATGGCCATCAGCATCTCCAGTGTCATCATCTCCACCATCATCGTAGTTATCACCATCCCCATTTCTCATTTTACAGCCCCTGAGGCTGGCCATACTGAGCTCCTTACCCCTCTAACCCTCAACGCCCTCAACGCCCCTCCAACCAGGATATCGAGCAGAACCTTCGGACTCTGAAGTGCATGATTCTTACATCCTGCCATCAATTTTACAAATTAACTCACCGTTTTCCTCACTGCTGTTGCCCTAATGAATCTCAATGCATTCCTTTTTAGAGCAACTCATTTTCTCCACGCGTAGAAGTTGAAGACATACTCCTAACTCATCTCTCTGCTGTACGCAGCCAGTTTTGTTCCTCCCATCAGTGCCAGAGAAATCTTTTCAGCGCCATTTTCAACAAGTCCTCTCTAGGTTCACAGCCCTCATTTCCTTTCCAGTAAAGAGTGTCATAATAGATCCAGTTCCCTCTACTTCCTGTATGACCACTGAGTCCCAGCCACTCATCATCCTGAGTAAGGCTAGACCCCAAGCATGACTTGCATCTTTCTTCCTCTGAATCTTTACTTGAACCTCTGCCTGCACACTAGAGTTATCTGAAGGTGTTATTTTGAGCACAGTTTTATCATAGTCTGTTTCTTCTAACCTACTGGAAATATTTTAAAAGATCTCTAGCCAGGTGTGATGCGGCTCCCCTGCTGGTCGAGGCCAGCCTGGGCTACATAACAAGACCACACATGAAGAACTTTCTAGCTCCCCCTGAAGAATTCATTCACTACACTGTCAACTGCGCTGAGAAATGAATCATCCCTTTTCCCTGAGCACAGATCCCTCTGTGCCCACAATTTCTTATTATCTTATATCTGACTAGACTCCCTCACAATTGTGACAAGCCTAGTTCCTTATACCCTGCAGCTTGTAACCTTTGCCTTCTAATCTCCAGAAATGTTCTATCATGCAAGCTTCTTTTAAATTCGCAGAGGGCCTTCAAATCATGTCCTCTCCGTGAGTTTACATTGGTTCCAAGATAGAATCAATCTCTTTGTTCTCTGTCCTCCTTTAAATTTATTAGCTGGTGCCTCTACCTGAATCCACTTAAAGATTTTACCAACTGTCTCCCTCTCACTGGGATATAAATTAAGACATTCTAATTCAACTTTAACCACACTTTACCCTTGGTAAATGTCAAAAATAAAATAAAATCCTGACTTGGATTTGGTTTACTTCAGTGCAATCGACAGTTAAATTTGCTGGTAAATTCCAACACTACTCATCTCTGATAGTGTTTTCCAGGTCCACGTCTAGCACTGGCAGCACCTGCTTCTCACGCAGGGCCTTACCTAGTTGGGAAACAAATGGCTTTTCTACGTTCTATTGATGTCAGATTTAAGCTCTTCAATCAATCATCATCCAAGAAGAAGCAAGAACAGGGTATTGTCTTTGGCTGTGAACCAACACTGAGCCCAGACTTGGAGTATGCCACAGAGACTTCCTGAGAAGAGAGAGAGAAGTGGAGAAAGGAAGGGAGCATGGGGAGAGGGAAGAAGGAAGAAAAGGAGGGAGAGAGAGGCTCATTCTCCTCCTTCAGATGGGATTAAATAGCCCTGTATTGTGTTCTATTCACAAACTCCACCCTGCTTAAATGGTAGATGCTCTCCCCCCCACAATATTTACTCATAAGAACCTATTGTGTTCTCATTGCATGCAGGTTACATTTTTGTGAATTACTTCCTCATGGTTTGGCATTGTCTCTTCTCTTATAACACAGAGCCTGGATCTGATTTAAGCATGTAGTGTTTTATCAGGATCTATGATAAATTCCAGGATAGGAAAAATGTATGTCATTACCATCATGGGATGATTCCAGCCTATTGTGGGAACAAATAGAGTATTTGAATAATTGGTGTCCGATGCCACATATAAACAGAAAAACACCTGCACTTTCTGTGCAGGTTGTGTGCACCATGGAACCTTCTTTATCCCCAGTCTATGGAATGATCACTTGTGACACCATGCCCTCGTCTGAGCTTTCTTTCAACAGGCTAAGTGTAGAAGACAATTCTGGCTTAGTTCTCTTCTGAATAAGAACATGATTAAGATAGAAGGGGAGCCCCTTAAGACACAATGATTCCCTGGGAGACAATGACTAGGTGACCACTCCAACCCATACTGGAAGAATTGCCAAAAGAAAAGTTGGGTTGTCTAATCAAATAATGAGCCATAACACGTTGAAGTACTAACTGACTGGGAGGGAACATAGCACAGACCACAAGTAAGGACAATGGTGGAAGCAGCTGTGACCATGTGAAATGAAGCCCAGAGTCCCTATCCCCAGGTCTCTTCCTTTTCTGTTTTCTGTATGTAGTATTTGTATTATCCACAGTGACTGCCCTTCTTCTCACCTGTGTGCTGGTGGTAGCAAGATTTATAATTGAACTCGAGTGGACAAGCTATAGGCTACAGTCCTACTATAGCCCATGTATGGGCTTTTATGAATAAAGTTTTATTAGAATATGGCCACACACATTGATTTACATACTGTCTATAGGTGTTTTCATGCTACAATGGCAGAATCAACAAGTCTAGACAAACACTATATGAACTACTGCAAAGCCTAAAATTTTCATTACATGGCCTTTTGTCAACCCTTCATCTAATCCCAGGGTACCCACAATATCAATCAGTGTCTCTAAATCCTAAAGGAAGAATGAGCATCAGTCTTAGGCCCAAGACTTGGAACCGAGCATTTACTCAGTAGAAGGCATTGGTTTCTGAATATGAAGAGCTTCATCATATCAGATGGGAGCGCATTTTATCTTCTGCTGAAGTTGTCGTTGAAAACTAAACATAGGAGGAAGATGTAGCATTTCTAAATGAACACGGCAGACTGGACTGTCACTCAGATTTATCCTATATTAGGAATCAAGATGTGGGTTTTGGTGGGAGGTAGAGGCCATCTTGTAGAACAGATCCTAAAAATATTAGATGTTTGTTTTTATCCACACTCTAGGAAATTAAGATTCTGGCACCTACCAGGGGTTGGCACATTTGCCCAAGGCTTTGAATCTGAAGCTCATGGCATACACAGAGAATTCATCCTATGATTGGGTCTGGGGGTTTTAGAAATATTCAATATTGGTAACCAGGGCCAGCAGCAATGACAGTGCCACTGAGGACAGGAACAAGTGACCTCCCCTCACATGTCCTTGTGACATAATCCTGCCTGAATTCTGGCCTTTTTGTTTCTCTTGGTTTCTGTTTCCTTCCTGATTCTAATTTTTCTGCATTCCCACCAACCTTATCAAACATGCAAAATACTCTTTGAGTTTTTAAGATAATCTTCAATGTACTAATTTATTGATTCTAATATGCATAGGAAGTAAACATATTAAATGAAGAAAAGCACAATCGTACAGCTCTATGAGCTTTCCCAGAGTCAACACAACCACATACTTCCACCCCTGGTTATGATGAAGTGGAGATTTATCTACTTAATTGGTTTTGGTCCTGGGAATTAAACTTAGGACCTTAACATTTGAGGCAAACTCTCTACCGCTGACAACATCCTCATAGGGAGCTCTTGATCATGACATGTAATAGAAGTTGTTCTCATTGTTTAAACCCAAGGCTCTTCTGCTTTTAATAATGTACAAGGAAGAAAACTGCTTCATATATTAAGAGACGGCCATGCGCTGAGAGCCACGCTACTCTTTGTACGTGTGTCAACCCATGTAGCGCTCACAAGGGCACAGATCCTCGGGTGTTCCGACAGTGTAGTGGTCATTGCGCTCACCCAACAGAACTATTAAATTCCCAACTTATTGATCTAGGAAGGCCAAGTGCTTTGCTGAAGGTCACACAGATCAGAAGTCCCTGTTCCGCCTAGATATGTAACTGGGAGTCTAAACCTAGCAAACTTCTTTCAGAATCTGTATGCTCCTGCTGTAAGTGGATTGAGTTAATTTTTATGTATTCTAGCTAAACTGGAATTCAGCAGCTAAACGGACTATGCATTTAAGGACGTGTAGGTAAACCGGCTATCTTGAAAAAACAACTGTTCTTAGTTACAATGTTTGCCAATTTCCACTGTGTAAATATACTAACTGTATCAGATTTTAAGCTACTAATGATGTAACCATCTGGCCACAAGTTTCCTAAGTGCTTAACACTTGGTTCTTGCAAATCATGTGAACTGGCTCCACCTGGCAGCCCCCCTGCCTCTGTCCCATTCCGCTGTCTTTCTTTCTGTGTGGTTTGCTGCCTTCATTTTATCTCATATTCTAGAAATCTGAGTTGAAAGAGATTGTAGAGTCCATTTCATCTCTACGTGGGTCAATGGAAGATTCCTTTCCTGGCCTCCTTGAGTGTCATGTCTACCTTGGGCTCAGTATTAATAGAGGATGGGAGCTCACTGCTTCCACGACTCTTGTTTGTGTGAAGTAGTCGTCTGTGTTCCGAGTAACTGGCACGATTTGGGAATGGGTTGCATTCTAAACTAAACTGATGTCCCTCTTGCCCTAGGAACACCTGCCCACACCTCCCCGTGGTGTGTGGTCCTCACAAACAGCAGCTTTCCCCAGGACCCACCTTCCTGGACCCCCACCCCCACCCCGTGTTCAGGGCCGAGGGCTCAGGGCTGTGTGGTGTGGACAGCTTTGCTGTGCCGTCATCCTGTGCAGAGTGGGAACAAAGTGCTTTCCAAGTCTTCTGTGCCGGCCCTGGCAGCCTCAAAGGAGGCCACTGCTTTGGAGAGAGAGATGGATCTGAGTGGCAGAAGTGCTTAGGAAGGAAAAAAACGCTAAGTTCATTAAGTTGTCAGAGCTCTCCTCTCAGAGAACATCAGAGTCTTACATAACTAAGCATCACTTCCCAGCAGTGCCCAGAATCATTGTCTCCATTCCTTTTGTTCTGTAATTTGCCATCCCAGGGGTGTTGAGAATCAGCGCAGCATCACCAACAGAGGCGGTGGTTCCTAGAGAACCGCCTATAGCACCGATGGGCAGACTCCATCGTGCCCTCACTCTGTATATATCAACAGACACCTCACAGCCTGGTGCATTTCTTTATCGTGCTAGTTTTGTTGGCAGAGACCGCAGGTGCTAACCTTCCTGACAAGCCCCTTCCACTCATGCGTCAGATAACATAGGAGATAAGTTTCGCTCTGACCTCTCCTAATGCACTCGTCATTGCATTTATTACTATTTACTCCCCCCAATGCCCTCCCCATAATAGATCTCTCTCTGACCCCCACAGATAGTTCCTCCTTTTATGCAAATGTTTGACTTGACTTAGTTCTATCTTCAAAAAACTAAATTTAAATTTTCAACTTTTAGTCCATTTTCCCTTAAAGTTAGAACGGTTGTTAATTGTATCTGTGTACCAATTAAACTGTTTTGAATATTTTATAAGAAAACCTATTAAATGTGTGAAAAATAGATTTTACACTTTTAGATTGACTTTGGATTATGTTTCTATTGAGATACATTTAAATGTCAGTATCTTGAGCATATCATATTCTATTTTTTAATCCTTTACAAATAGGAGGTACGACGTGCAGAACCAACGCAGCTTCTTGCTTGTTTTTGCAAACGCAATGAGGTGGGGATAGATTCAAAGCCTCCTCTCATGTTTTATCTATGGCTGAGTTGAACATTTGTGGCAGAGAGGAATGTTCCATAAAGCTTCAAATATTTCTCGTCTGGCCCTTCACAACTCCGTCAACTCCTGCCTTCCTGCCAATGTCATGTAAATTATGTGGAAAGTCTGCTTCTTCCGATTGAGTTAGTGATTCTGCCACAAAGCAGTCAAGAAATATAATAAATACATAGTCTGCTACGAGTGTGTAGTCTGACCATCACCCGTCAATCACTGAGATGGGACTGGCTGTCAACAGAACACCTGGGCAGGCAAAACTGTCACTAAATTCAACCCCCTCGACACTGTGTCAGCTTCCAATCTGCTAAAAAGATGACGGTTCTGCCTATTTTGCTGTTGTCATTATGAAGGTAAATTTGTTAAGACCTATTTCACTAAGCAATGGCTCAGTTTGGGCCTTTCAAATCTTTTCCGATACATTTTGATTTATTTATTTTGTGTACATGTGTGCATGTATGTGAGTGCATGTATGACCTATGTGAGTGCATGTATGTCAGGCCTCTCCTTCCATTCAGTGGCTGCTCATGGGAGGGGTGAGGGGAGGTTTGAATCCAGCCTCCTCAGGTATGCAGTAGGTGACTCTATGCGCTGAACCACAGCGAGAATGTGCCACCTCGGTACTTTTCGTCTGAAAGAACTGAAATTTCTACTAAGCATGACCAGCAGTGAAGACGAGGACATGCTTAGTGCTGGCTCAGGAAGCCTGTGCCCTGAGCATGGCTCCCCTGCTGCCCACAGCCCTCCCACTATCCTTTTTTCCTGACCAGTGGCATTCGTTTGCACCTTCAGGGACCACGCCATGCGTTGTCTGCCTTCTCTCTCCCTGGCTGTTGCCCCCACAGCAAATCCTTTACTCTTTTGATCCCAAGACTTTGACTCAATGAGCTCGGCCTGAGGTCAGCCTGGGTGGTGTGTGTGAGATCCTGTCCCCTGTCTTGAAGCGGGCATCACTGAGGACAATATCCCACCTGCCCAGCCATCAGGTCTGAGGGCAAGCCCGTCTCGTTTCTAAATGTCAGCACAGAATATGGTAGTGTCCTCTGGGGCTCTGGCACTGCCTGTCTTATTAACACGGATGGCTCCATGAGCAGGGCCAGCAGGAGTATTTCCTGCCGTTCTCCTAAGACTGATTCCTAAGTGAGAGGAAGGATCTCAGGGCCCTTTCTCCAGCCCCTTCCTGCCTAGTAATCATGCCAGAGGGTGCTTCATTAGGCACTATTGTATTTTAATTTCAAATATTTACTAATCTCACTTTTCAGCAAAGAAGGGTCCCCAGGTTTGGAGTCTCGCATGGATCACAGAATACTCCTGGAACTCAATAACATTGTTTTGTCGTCAGATTTCTTATTTTTAATTATCTTTTCTTCCAGTAAGAAAGATGAGTGTTCTATTTTCAGAAGAGGTTTTCTCTCAGTTCCAGTTTCATTAAAAAAAATAATAATAAGTAAAATACAAATTTTGGGTATAATGTTCTGGAGAAAGTTCTGGTGTCTTATGGCACAGAAAGTTGACTAAGTTAACACTTATGTATTGTATATCTTAAAATAGCAGAGAGGAAATTGAATGCATCGTTATAAAAATGATAAAAGCCTAAGGCAGTGGGTGAGTCAATTTCCGTGAGTTTATCTCTACTCAATGTGAACATGAATTAAAACATATTTAATGTGTCAACTAAAAATCTTTTAGATCTTCTACATAGGAGCAGGAGGATAGCTATAAGTTTGAGGCTACCTTGGTCAACATAGCAAGTTCCAGGCCAGTCAGGACTACAGAAGGAAATCCCATTTCAAAAAACCAAACCCCAAAAACTAAATACTAAAAAATAAATTAAATAAACAGTGCTTGGATGATGTCTCCTTAAAGTACTTTATTTAAACACACACATCGCTCTTGTTCTGTGCCAGGCACTGTTCCAAACAACACACTAATCTGAAGAAGTCTTGTTGAAGAGGACGCCTACTCCAGGTTTCCCAGCAAGGTCTTACTTGGAGCACTCAGGGTCTTCTGGCTCCTGAGACATGGTTCTTACCGCTGTCTGACACAGCAGTTCAGCCCAAACCACAGAAGCATTGAAGTAGAGGGATGCTGGCTGCTCTGGGAGCAGGTGTGTAGGCCAGTGGATTGGACTTCAGTGACGGGACTGAATTTTAATCGGTCGCCCAATGTTTGAACTCAGCCCTTTCCAAAGCCTGCTCCAGGCTTTTCCTTTGACTTTCCTTTGATGTTTAATGTTCCTTTATATTTGGCCATGGAAGAGTTAACATTCGGGAGCAAAGTGTCTCAAATGAGTCCCTCCAAATTCTCCTGTCCCAGTTCTCAGTGGTGCCTCTGTCTTCCCTGTGTCTGTTTTGGGAGGCTCTATAGTTGGAACAGACAGCGAGGCTGCAGCAGCCTTCCCGTCTCCCAGATGTCTGTAATTCCTTCTAAGACTTGCTGTCTTAGAGAGAGGCACAGTGTGACTCAACAATTTTAAGCCATATTTCTTAAAGGAAACCCTCTGTGTATCTGGGAAATAAATAAAAACCATGTAAAAACAGTGAGAAAAACAGACTTCTCACAATAGCATGACTTCCATTGTGCCGTCTTTTCTCACATTCCTGTTCCCTTTTTGATCTGACTTAACAATGATAAATCTGCTCAAAAAAGGACCAAACCAATTAACCCGCCTCAAATGTGGCCGGTTTTGGTGCTGCTGTTGTTTCTTTTGGTTTTTCCATTCTGATCGAAGCTTTTTTAGGCAAGGGTACTGGCTGATTTTGTGAGCTAACTTGACACAAGCTAGAGTCATCAGAGAGGAAGGAGCCTCAGTTGAGGAGCGGCCTCCAGGAGATCCAGCTGTAAGGCATTTTCTCAGTTAGTGATCGATGCGGGAGGGCCCAGCCCATGGTGTGTGGTGCCACCCCTGGGCTGATGGTCTTGGGGTCTGAGCAAGCCAGTAAGCAGCTCCCCTTCACGACCCCTGCCTCCAGGATCCTGCCCTATCTGAGTGCTGGCTTGTTGGTCATAGTGTTTCATCACAGCAATAGAAACCCTAAGCCAGCAAAGAAAAAAATCCAACTCATTGAGATATAAATTTTGTTTTCTTTATGAGGGCAGGTAAAGAAACCAAAATCAAAGGTCATTTATTTCTTCACATACTCACTCCAGGGATTTTTTTTTAAGAAGCATTGTTATAGACCTTTTGTATTTCTTTAAAAAAAAAAACAAAAAAAACTTACTTCACTTTATTTTTATGTACATTGGTGTGAAGGGAGCTGCTGTGTAGGTGCTGGGATTTGAACCTGGGTCCTCTAAAAGAACAGCCAGTGCTGTAACCACTGAGCCGTCTCTCCAGCCCTTTTTTGTATTTCAACACAGAGTGTGTGTAGCCCTGGCTGTCCTAGAACTCACTCTGTAGACCAGGCAGGCCTCCATCTCAGAGATCTGCCTGCCTCTACCTCCTGAATGCTTGGGTTAAAAGTGTGGGCCACCACGGCCTGGCTAGACTTTCTTATCATTAGAGAAATTTCACAAAGACGCTGGTGCAGATCCTGGCGACACTGGTGCAGAGAGGACAGGACAGGTCCAGAGACTGTCCATCACAGCAACAGAATCAGTGACCTTGACACGCCGACTTTGGTCGTCCTTTGCCACACCACCCCTCCCCACTTCATCTCCTTTAATGCCAACCCTACCAGCTTCTGGGGACTGAAGAGCCCTTCTGAGCCCACCTGAGCCCTGAGGATGCGGGGGATGAGCCCACGGCCTTCGTTGTTTCTTGTCGAAAAACAACATCAAGCAGAAAAAGATCACATTGCTATTTAGGGAGTACAGAAGAAATAGGACATAGGAAAATATGTTTAACAGATGAGGCTTGGATAAAACCACATGGTAAACCAAAAAAAAAAAAATTTAGGAGTTACAGGCAAGTTCAAAGCGCTGATTTCAGCTACAAAGAAAAGAAAAACTGAGCTTGCTAAATGCTTTCACATAGACTGTGTCGTTCAGTCCCTTCAGTGAGAGTTTCTGTGTGGACAGTGCTGTGATGGGCGCCAGGAAAATAGTGTAGTCTGTGCCTAGAAAGGTCTCAGACCAGTGGGGAGAAAAGCGTGGGAGGGAACTAGACAGAGACCAGCACATAGTCACAAAGCCTGAGGGCAGGCAGCTGAGGAGCAGAGAAGAAGGGACTGTCAACTCCTCACAGGGACAATGGAGAGTCAGTACAGAGGAGAGATGGTAGTGGGGGGGAGTGGGCACAAGGGTGATGGAGCTTAGACCCGGTACAATCTGAAGACAGACTGCAGGACTGGCTCATAGATAAGATGGGAAGTACAAGTGCTTGGTTTGCTATTGCTTTGATTTTTTGTTTAGGCTTTGTTTGGTTGGTTGGTTTGTGAGGATGTGTTATTTGTTTGTTTATTTGTTTTGAAACAGTTTCTCTGTGTAACCCTGGCCATCCAGGTTGGCCTTGAACTCAGAATTCTACCCAAGTGCTAGGATTAAAGGCATGTGCCATCACCCCCTCAGCTCCCAGCTTTCTAAATTTTAATATGAGCGATCATTGGATCTTGCCCAGTGCCTTCCCTGTATTGTTTGGCATGATCATTTGATGTGGTGAGGCACACTGATTGAGGTTTGAATGTCCTGCCAGCCTCACAAACTTGAAATGTCGCCTGGACTCTCTGCAGGCTCGTCTGCAGACGTTGTTAGACTCACATCCTTTTGATCTGAATCACATGGCAATACTCTTCAGATTGCAGCGATGAGACGGGACCCAGGAGAACACATGTCTGTCTGGGAGGCTGCTAGCCTAATTAAACTGAGAAGTAGAAGCCAGAATGCTCTGACGGCCACGTGAACTGAAGAGAAGAGCAGGGTGACGATGTGTTTGGAAGGTAGACTTCACGGTCTGGCGATAAGAGGGTAATGTGCAAAGAAGAAGGCAGAGGCACTTCTACATCTGGAGCTGAAGCTGGAGACAGTGGGCTATTCAGAACGAAAGGCGTTTGGTACCAAAGACATAGAGACGAGGAGGTGATGGCCAGACATGTTTGGAAAGAAAAGTGCAGAATATCCTAAACAAGATTTGGAGGCCACCTCGGTAGTATGACGGTTGGAGATGTGTGTGTTAACACAGAAACAAAGGAGATCACATCTGGGCAATAATAAAAACGCTGGAAATGTCTGATTCTACATGAAGATAGGGCAGTTTTAAAATCTCATTTTACGAAGGTGAGAAAGAAACCGGGGTAACCAATTGTTTCTTCTACCTTTGAACCCGACCCAGAAGTGGTTCTTTCAGGTCTTCGAGGGAAATGTTCCTTCCTGTTGTTTACCGGGTCGCCCTGAGCAACCACAGTCTACTCTGTGACAGTCCTAAATTCATATGTTGGATTCGAATGCATCACAGATTAGCTAATGGGTCGCAATGTTTCCTCCCTCTCTGAGCTACTATTAAAATAATTTGTGAAGTCCTCAGAAGGTATGTGTGTGCAGTCTGTACCCTTCATTTTCTTTAGTTAGGCCTCCCTTAAAATGTCTGGGAACTCTCTAATGACTTCCTGCCTGACTGGACCATTAACTCGGAATATGTTTTTGCTTCTCCAGTGGAAGTCAAAGAAAAATTATTACCACTATGTCCCGAAATTAAGCAGACAATGACTCCCCCTGGAACATAAGACTAGAGATGAAAATCAATTCGAGTTACCAGATTTTTATTTATGTTTTTTTCACAGACTTACCAACAGGTCTGCAGGGAGACATGTTTGAGGATGGGGGAGGGGCAGTATGGTCACTTGGGGGCACCTCGCGGTACATGGGCAGCAGAGAACCATTTTGCTGGGAATGGAAAACAACTTGTCCCTTCCCTTAGAGTGTGTTTCCATTTTGTAAAGAAATGAGCCACGGTGATGATAAAGTGACCAGGGAGAAACGCACAGAGCCAGATGGGAAACTGTGCGGAGTGCAGACAGCCCTCCAGCGTCATGCGCCCAGAGTCACTGCCCCAAAAATAAAGCTGTGTTCTTGAAGTTTTATATATGATTATTTCCTCTCTTTGGTCTATTTATTCTGGAGGGCGCAAATCACTAATTCAAAACTCCTTAACGCACCAGATACTGATTTTAAACAGGATTTTTAATAAGATGGCATCAAAAGTGTACTGAATCCTTTTAATTGGCATGTTTTCCTTTTAAAATATCTTACTAGGTGGCCCACACAGGTATTTGCCTCTACCCTGGCACTGACTGACTCTGATAGTGAGAGGAAGATGGGGAAAGAGGACCAGAGGAAGGAGACAGCTCATAGGGGAACACTCAATGGGAGAAAAACACAGAAAAGCACATGCTACATAATTCCAAGTATATAAAACAAAAATAGACCAACAAAGTCCCATAGTGTTTGAATCTATTCTTTGGGGCACAGTGTCTTGTAGTGGTGGGAGTGGGCCTCACGTGTGCTAGTGCCATTCAGCTCTGTGCCAAGAGATGCTGCCTTTGTAGATATTCATGAAGCGGCAGACGTAAGGTACGTGAGCTTTAATACATATGTCACACCTCAGTAAGAACTTAGAAATAAGGGGGAATGCCATCCCTCCTACAAACAGCTACATGTGAATATTGAGAAAAAGGACATCATTTAATGAATATTGCCCATGTGACAGGTGCTATTTTGAGTGCTTATCAGATAAATTAACTCATTTTTTTAGTCTCAAAACAACCTTACAATGTAAATACTAAAGCGTTTTTGAAGACAAAGATATGGAAACAGGTGAATACAGTGGAATCAGGATTCGAATCCAGGCTTTCTGGCTCCTAACCATTACATCATGGGTGACTGGAGTCAGAGCTGGCAATTCCACTTCCTATCCCCAGGTCACTGTGTGTCTACAGAACAACATCTTCCCCACCTGAATTTCCTCTTTACGTCAGGCCTCCCTTATGGTATCTGACCAGCTGGCACTGTTTAATACAATATCCCAGACTGGAAAAATAACTCAGTGGTTGAGCATTTACTTAGCATGACAGACCTGTCGTGATCCTCATACTCACAAAAAAGAATTATATCCAGGTCATCTATAAACAGTACCACACTGCTCCAAATGTATGGCCCATGCCCAGGGCAGCAAAATAATCTCTGTCACCGCCACCCCCAAGAGCCAGCGCTCTCCCTCTCTAACTCTTCAGACTGTTTTCCTGGGGGTCCCAGAGACAATCACTAACCGGCTGTTTGGTGAACCATTTCCCCTTCTTCCTGGTTGTGCTCTACCCTGCATTTCCCAGCCTGCCTCAGCTGTCACCCTATGACTCAACTGTGGCCAAAGTATTTGAGAGACGTGGTGCTCATACCTGCCTGTGAGCCCCCAGGCTTGCTCTTCTAGTGGTATTGAGACGACATAGTCTTCATCAAAGCAGAACCATCCTCTCTCCACTGACAACTGAACTCTTAGTAAGAAATAGCATCCAGCCCATCAAGTCACTGCAAACCCAGGGTGTATCTGTGACAGCAACTGGCCTTGCCCTGAGACATCTTAGAAACTACTTGTGACCTATGAGGATGTTGAGATTTACTGTGTCTCAAATGTTTAGTAAAGCCCCAAAGCTTAAGGAAAGAAATAATATGTCTCCATATTTCAAAATAGAGCAGCAAGCGGCTGCCAAGAACTACCTCTAGAATGTTCTAGATGGTGTAACATGAGGGCCGGCTTGTTGGGGTTTCTGTCCCGCCCAGTACCCCCTAGCCGGCAAGCCCCAAAGAAAATCACACAGAGGTCTCCATAAGATTATAAACTGATGGGTCCATTAGCTCAGGCTTCTTACTTACTAGCTCTTATAACTTATATTAACCCATTGTTCTTATCTATGTTAGCCACATGGCTCAGTACCTTTCTTGTCACATGTTGCCTCTTCGGGGGTCTGTGCAGGAATGCCAAGGGAGCTTCCTGCTTCCCAGAGTTCTCTTGTTCTCACCTCTACTTCCTGTCTGGTTTTCCTGCCTATACTTCCTGCCTGGCCAATCAGCGTTTATTTAAAACATGATTGACAGAATACAGACAATTCTCCCACACGAAGATGGTACTAAGCTGGCCTTGAGAAACTCAGCCCACTGTTCTTATCAGCCACCTAAACTTTAAAAGTAACTTAAAGGAAATGAGGCAAGAGAGGCCAACCTGCAATATGTATCAAAGTCACTCTCTTGAGTTTGACAAACACATAATGGTACTAGATTCTACCATTAAAAGAAATTGAATGAGAGATTTATTAGAAATCTGTCATTTTTGTAACTTTTATGTAAAAGGAATTGTTACTTTAAAAACGTTTTTATGGGAAGTTTATATTTTTTTTGTTGAGTTCCTGGGACACTTTTCTTATTCTGCTTTTTGCCTCCATAATCCCCTGTCCTTTTACCAACCTCTCTCTGCCTACCCTTATACACACACATGCATACACACACACACACACACACACACACACACACACACACAAGCTTGGTAACATTAACTACCGGTCTTCAAGGCCAACCCATCTAATCTACCAGGAACAGGGACCCACAAGTCTCCAGTACGGCAGTTTGGTTGCTTGCACGAGGACATATCAGTCAGTAAGCCAACAAAGATGAACGAACCCTTTTCAAGACCCTGCCCCTAAGTGAATGGCTGTCAAATGCTGCTTTGAGGGAGGGGGATTCCGTTTTCTCCAGGGACAAGCTCCTGGATAGGTTTCCCATCCCTAAATACATGTGCATATAGGCAACACTATTTGGACTCAGAAGAGATATACCCACACACACACACAAACATACACACGTGTGCACACGCGCACACACACATGAGGAGTGGGGGAGAGACAGAGAGACAGACAGAGACAGAGGCTAATAAAGATGAGGTAATGAATTTGAGATGAGAGGAACATGGAGGAGTTGGTGGGTGAAGAGGAAGGAGTGGGAACAATACAAACACCGGATACTCACAAAATTCTCAAAAAAAAATAAAGTTAAAAGAATTAAAAACAAAGCACATTTTATCTTGATGTTAAGAGAGACTCAAGTTATTTCATCATTTTTCTGAGCCTTCCAAAAAGGCCGAGTGATAGCGGTCATGTGAGTTACTTTAGGAGACTGTATTAAGGGATACAATTGTCTGACCAAATCCTCCCAGCTCCAGTTGAGGGTTTCCCAAGAGGCCCCAGGTGTGCTCAGTCAAATGAAGATGCCGGCAGGATCCTACTGGACTGTGATCACTTCTTGTCCCCTGCAGGATTCATTAGGTCTGGAAATTTGATTACCACTCTGTCTCCAAAGAGACAAGATGCATGAATGAAGGTTGAGACTCTGATTCCTGACTCTGGATTGACTGGTTTTTCACAGAAGGGATCACTAGGCAGGCGGCTGTGCCCTGCACGGTAATGTTAGTGAATTCAGCAGGACTCACAGAGAGTGAAGCTGATTGTTTGACGTCTGTGTCGGGATGTGCTCCCGTACCTGACTCAGTCCTTACACCGTTGGTTACATCTTCCTGCTCTGGCTTTCCTGAGAAGCACAGAGCTCAAACGACTAAAGCAAACTTCTCAAAACCCTCCACAGAACTGTTCCTGCCTCATCTCTGGAGCTCTCTGAAGAGCACGGCCCTGAGACCTGAACACTATGCTACTGGCAGGAGCGCTTTCCTGGTGTGACTGTCACTCACGATGTGAATCCTCAAGATGAATGACTTGGGTTGAGTCATTCTGTAGTAAGCCAAGAAGAACTCTGGGACCAGGATAAGAGGGTGACAGATTCTGACAGTATGAATTGGATTAACCTAAGCTGCGTTAATTCAAATGAATAAATGTAGACTTATGGGTAGAAGAAACATCTGAGCAGAAGATTTGCATCCGTGAAATTGTTGTGGCAGCTATTCACCGCCACGGCCATCGTCAGAGTCGTGGTGACCTACAGAACGCCCTGGTTCCTGGTTACGGCCGCAGAATAAGCAGACAACAGAGACAGCTTTGTCTGTAGTAAGGATGGCAAAGAAGGGGAGACAGCAGAACCTCACCTGAGATACACCCCTCTCATCACCCCTAAGCTGCGTGTAACCCTGTCCCAGCTGACTTCAAAGGAGCACACAGAAGATTGACTACAGTTGGGACTCTCTTTGTGATATTTTTAGCCACCTTCTGCTACCTCTCATCTCCATTCCCCTTCTACACCTGCAGGTGGCTAAGGGCCCTCATCTGGCAAGATGATCTAAAAGTCCACTCATGAAGGGTCAGGGCGATTTGTAGTGGGGTGCAGGGGTCTCCATTCAGGAGAAGTGTGTTAACAGTTGCAGTGAGCTTCCTTGTGTCCAAGTCTCATGTGTAATTGAAGGAGGATGGTCCAGATGGGCCGGTGTGTGTATGAGATGTGTGCTCATGGTCTCCAGCTATGCAATCTCTGCCATGTGACTAGGGACTATGAAACCACGCTGCAGTGGGCCGGGACTTTTCAAGGACTCTGCTGTTCATAAGTCACTCATGCCCCTTTAAGTAACCCCTCCCACATGCCTCTGTAAGTAACCCCAGTATCCTCACTGGTTCTCCAAGCTAGACTTGGATGGAAGGCTTTCTTTGCTCTGAGGGCTCTGTGGGGTGATGGAGATGTCTTTACACATTCCCCAGGTAAAATCGGATGACAAAAATCCTTCTAAGATGCCGGGCTTTCATAAAATGGGAGGGCTATGCACTGCTTCCCACAATTAGGAAGAAGTAAAAGATTCCTAAGAACAGAAACATGAAGGGTCTCTTCAGGTTCCCTGGAGAAAACGGAATCTCCCTCCGTCAAAGCAGCCCTTGACAGCCATTCAGTGAGGGGCGGGGCCTTGAAAAGTGTTCTCTCACCTCTGTTGGCTTATTGACGGGCATGTCATCGTGCAAACAACCAAACTGTTGAGAGTTCATGGGTACAATGTGAAGACAGCATCTAGAAGACACTGTCTCACAGGTCCTTAGCACATCCTGGTGAGAGGCAGATAAGGGAGTCAAAGCTCAGAGAAGCGAAAGAGCCGCTCCAAGCCAAACTGCAGGATAATAGTGGAATGTTTACACTGGAGGGACATAGAAGCTGCCTAATTCCTTGTTTAACGACACTGGGGGATTTATTTTGTCTACTTGAGCTTCAGTCTTCCAATCTAATACATGCTTTATAACTTAGGGTGATTTTAGCTGCATACGCTGAAGGTGCAATAAAAATTGCTTAAGCAATAAGGACACATTATTATCTCATAAAGTAATACTGTAGAGTCAGGTATCTTCAGGCTTATTAAGTTAGATGGATCAATGACATCACTAGAGATCAGGTCATGCCCAATTTTCTGCTGTGCCATCCTCAATTCTGAGCAATGCCTTAGAATCCATCTGCCCTAACAGTCCCAAGATAACAGCAACAGGAAGCCACCTATGAAATGAAAAAGGAAGGAAGGAAGGTGTCAGTACCAAAGCAAACTCCATTTCCCTACATTCTGGTCATTAGACACTCCTCGGGAACTTATGAAGCTGGTTTCTCTCTACCGAAGGAGCCATTTCCCTTATGACTGGCAGAAGGGACACATGGGTCTCTGCGGTACCTATTAGATACTAATGCACATGCTAGCCTCCAAGGTCCCTCAGTACCACAAGTACCTGCTACACATTTTAGAGTCCATGCTGTCATCCTGGAGCATCTCAGCTCTTCTCACCCAACCTCCTACCCTAAACCTTTCCAGCTGCCACTCACTACTCATCTCTCCCTATACCTGCTATTTCTTCAGCGCTCTCTCTCTCTCTCTCTCTCTCTCTCTCTCTCTCTCTCTCTCTCTCTCTCTGTGTGTGTGTATGTGTGTGTGTATGTCCTTTCTTTGTCTCCCTCTCATGCTCTTCCCCGCTTTCTCATCTCTCTCTCCACCCTCTCTCCTCTCATGGCCAAGTCCACTTTGCTGGCCATTTTCAGCCTACTACTTTCGCTCTCTGCTCCAAATGGGTTCTTTTTTTTTTTTTTTTTTTTTTTTGGTTTTTCGAGACAGGGTTTCTCTGTAGCTTTGGAGCCTGTCCTGGAACTAGCTCTTGTAGACAGGCTGGCCTCGAACTCCAAATGAGTTCTTAAAGACAATTCATTGGGGTATTTATTTTTTCTTTTTGCTCCTAATTTTAGACATGAAGTAATTATAAATTTTTTTTAATACATAAAGCAACAGTGTTTCTGCTTGAGATAATGTGAGCAAGCAAGTAGAGCTCAGATGTGTTCATGACTCATGTTTTACTCAGCTGAACATTGCCAATTGCCATATGGTTTTGATCATAATAGTTTTATATTGTTTTTCTTCTTAGTCATAGATTGTGTCATTTATGCTTTTGTGGACTGATGATTACAAGCACAAAGAATGAGGAACACTCATTTTAGAACACAAGAGGGTTAATGAGCAGCATAAAATAATATGAGTATTGGCCCTGAAAATGATCCACCTGCATCTTGTAACTCACAATCTTCTTATCAGAGTGTTTATTTTATAAATGTAACAGTCTCTAGGACTACAAGAGACTATTTAAAAAGCTAACTGCTGGACTCTGTGGTAGAGTGCTCAACATACAGAAGACCCCGGCTCCATCCCCAGGATGGATATAAACGGACGACAGATCAACAGAGGGATAAAAGTAGATGGATGGATAGTAGATAGATGATTGATAGATAGGTAGATAGATAGATAGATGATAGTTAGATGATAGATAGGTAGATAGATAGATTATATAGGTGATTAGATAGATAGATAGATTATATAGATGATTAGATAGATGATATAGATGATTAGATAGATGATAGATAGATAGATAGATGATACATATGTAGGTAGGTAGATAGATAGATTATATAGATGATTAGATAGATGATAGATAGATAGATAGATAGATAGATAGATAGATAGATGATACATATGTAGGTAGATAGATAGATAGATTATATAGGTGATTAGATAGATGATAGATAGAGATAGATGATAGATAGATTATATAGGTGATTAGATGATAGATAGATAGATAGATAGATAGATAGATAGATAGGAAATAGATTATATAGACGATTAGACAGATAGATGGAGAGAGAGATAGATAGATAGATAGATAGATAGATAGATAGATAGATAGATAGATAGATAGATAGATTATATAGGTGATTAGATAGAGACAGAGAGAAATAATCAACTTGGCTTTTCATCCATTGGTCTATCTATACTTCACACATACCATGCAGAGAATTTCAATGATTTTACAATTCATAAGGTAATTCTTGATTTCATATATAATTGTGACTGCAGTTTAAGCCAGAAAAGGTACGGAAATACCACACTGAACAGAAAATGTCACTGTTAAATTTTCCTTCTCCCCTTTGGATTAATAAAGAGAACCCCAAACTTTCAATAGTCTTAACCAAAAACTCACAGCACAGTTTTCAACCCCAAATGCTGAAACCCTCACCTGGGGGCCCTTGACAAGCACCTGAGTCCTGAGAACCCTAATTTGATTCCTTTGAGGTAGAGTCTGGGGAGGATATCATTGTCTCATCCAAGGTGATTCTAGTGCACCCATCCTAACTAAGTAACCGCTCCTTCCTTTTGATAGGAGAGTTGCATATTGACAAACAACATCAACACCGAATACATTTCAATCCAAGTTTATCCTGAGAGTATTTAGGAGAAAGGAACAAGGGCTCAAGAGCTGAGAGCCGGAGATGGCCTTTTCTGGCTGCCAGCATTTGAACATCAGCCCCTCCCTGTCTTTAACACCAGCACCAAGTTCTCTCCGGTAATACCAGAGCCCCTTTTCACCGCAGTTCGGTTCACTAGTAGACATTACCATGAGTCCCTCTCCCAGAGCTTCTGATGGTGCAGCAGTCAGAAAAGCAGCATAACACTGTGGTAAAAGTAAATAAGCAAGGAAGAACGGAAGGAGGATAAACGGCAGTCTTTGCCACAAGAGTAAAGACAGATGAGGGTCAGGATAAAGAAGACTCAGGCCACAAGCAGGTGGAAAGTTTCCCCTGGCCACCTTTCCCCATCAGTAACAGTAAACTCCATTTCTGCAGGAATTTGGAGACTACACGTCTCCCTACTTCCCAGCACAGACAGCCTCATTCAAGGCCAAGAAGCAAATTACTCCATCAAGTTCAGTTGATTATTTCCTTAAATAGAAAGGTTGGTTTTGTTTTGTTGTTTGTTTTGCTTTAGGCCATCTCAAAATGTTCCTTGCTCTAGACAGACTATTGAAGATTTCACCTAAACTCATGCATGTAGGTTGATACATCACCATTCTATAAGTCTCTTGAGGTGAAGAGAGCAGTTCTAGATTCTTAAGGTCAGGTCAGAAATGTCTGGCTTCCACTGAATTGGTCAGAAGTATCAAGAAAGGGGAAAAAAAGACCTGGAAGGGCTGGTTTCATAGTTTTTGCTTATTTCTGTAAATTAGCTGGACACTCACTTGAGTGTTTTGGACTGTGAGAGCCCACAGAAGTGGGTCCGTTCCACCTTAACTAAAGTTCAGACAGTTTAGTCCTATTCTTGCTCCTTCAAGGTTATAGAAGTTTGACTTAAGGTGTGAATACAAACAAGATATCTTGACTTACAGGGTGGTTACTTGGTGTTTTGGGTGTTAAGATGGATCCCGTCCACCATGACCCAAGGTCAGAGAGGTCAGGATAGTTCCTACTCCTTCAAGGATATGGCTACAAGTTTGACCCAGGAAGTGGCTGTCTACAGGATGCTTGGCCTAAGGTGTGACTGCTACATTTCCTGCCTAAACAACAGAATACTTAACTCGGTATAGCTGCTTGGTGCTTCAGGTATTGAAGAACCCCACTGAGGCTAGACCCCGACACTGGACACAATGCTCCTCCCATACCGGCAAGCTGCCCTATGGTCATGGCAGCTACGTGATGTTTCTGACTCTCAGCAGAGGTCATGTCTGATATGGTGAAGACCCCAGTGCTGTGTCTCCTCCTATTCACTCTCAAGATTGGTCAAGCTTGAGGCCTGGGAGAAGAGTCTGTTTGTAAAGTGCTTTCTGTGCAAACATGAGGACCTGAGTTCAGACGTTCATCACTCAAGTAAAAGCTGGGAATGGTGTTGCATGCTTGCAACCCTAGTGCTGGGAACGTGGAGACAGGAGGATCTTCTGAGCTAGTCTTGCCGATTAAGCGAGCTCCAGGTTCAGGGAGAGAACCCAAAAATAAGGTGGAGAGCAATAAAGAGAGACACCCAATGTCAAATCTGGCCTGTCTACCCATGTACACACACACGCACATTAAAAAAATAATTAGGGTCAATTCAGACCAGGCCTATGGCAAGTATCTAATAATTATCACTTTTTATTATGCCTTTTATTAGCACAGCTGCTTCCTAGAGAACCTTTAGAGCTTATGAATTACATAACTTCAGACAGCTTGCATCTTCCCTCATTTCTGCCTCCTCAGCACCTACTATGGTTCTGGGCTCATATCCAGTGCCATTCAAGCTAGGTAATTATGCATCCATTATGTCCTGAGACTCAGTGATGACTAAATCCCTAATTCTTGCTGAAGACCTTAGAGTTCAGTAGAGGCTCCTTAAAGATCAGTAGACGGAAGGAAAAGAGAATGAATGGAGGAATAGATGGGAGGAAAGGACAGGCTTGAAGTTAGATCCTAACTGCAAAGGCTCTCACAGGCATTGTCTTAGCGAGGGTTTCTATTTCTGTGATAAAAGCGCCATTGATGAAAATTACCCTGGGGAGGAAAAGATTTATTTCAGCTTACAAGTCTTATATCAAACATCCTCGGTTTGTTTTCTTATACATCCTAGGATCACCTACTCACAATGGGC
>JAQHUG010000034.1:4205904-4243637 GCA_028555095.1 Dicrostonyx torquatus | reverse complement strand
TTACTGTTGTTGCTTGGTTCTTTGTTTTGTTTTATCTTATTGATTCCTGCTTGTTTGCTCTATTTTTGGATTTTTGTTGTTGTTGTTGAGAGACTGAGAAAGAGGGAGAGATAAAGAATATGAATTTGAGTGGGTAAGGAAGTGGGATGAGTTAATCTGGGAGGAGTTGGGGAGGGGAAAGAGTATGATCAAAATATATTGTATGGGAAAAATTCATAAAAGATAATTTTTTAAAAAAGAAAATTAAATTTAAAAGAAAATCCCCACAGATTCCAATCCTGTAGGGGCATCTTCTCAATTAAGATTCTTTCTTCCAACTGGAAAAAAAAAATCAAGATGTCTGCCAAGGGATAAATGGATAAAGAAAATGTGACATATTTATACAATGAGATATTTGTCAGTCATTAAAAAAAATGAAATCATGAAATTTGCAGATAAATGGAACTAGGAAAAAAAAATCATCCTGAGTGGGGTAACTCAGACACAGAAAGACAAATGTGGTATGTACTTGCTTATATGTGAATGTTAGCTGTTAAGCCATTGATAAGCAAGCTATAATCCATATAACATAGAGGTTGGGTAGAGAAAGGAACTGGGGGAGGGATGAGTCTCCCTAGGAAGGGCAAATAGAATACATAGCTATGGAGGTATGAGGTGGGAAACTGGAATGGGAGGATTCTATAGGGAATGGGAGAAAAGAGGGGGGGCTAGGGAGGGAACATGGGGAGGGATAGCTAAAACTGAGGGCCATCTGAGAGGTCACATGGAAACCTAATATGTTAGAAGCATCCTATAATATATATGAAGATGATCCAAATGAAATCAACAAATAATGGGGAAGACAGAGCTCCACCTGACCTCTCATCATTAAATGAAGCTTCCAGTGCCAGGAATGGGCTATATCTAATGGAGATGTGGACAAAAAAAGTCCCATGGGAACCCCCAAACAACTCAGACAAACATTCACCCCTATGGACGAGTGTTCATAGTACTGGGAGGTACTCAGCTACCAAAGGAGAAACAACACCAACCCAGCTACAAACCCTTTGATCTACAAGAATGACCTGCCTGCAAGGCACACGGCTGCAATAGTGACAAAAAGCTTATGGGAGTAACCAACAAATTGCCTACTATTCCATGAAATGCAACGCTGCTTGGGTGGCCAAGAACCTGAGACCAGATAGCGTAGGGACCTACTGGAAAACAAAACGCTACTGCTCAGCTAAAGGAATGTAACAAGAAAACGACTCCTAGATCTGTCACTTGCTCAGCTGTCATCAGTGAAGATTCCTCCAACAGCAGATGGGAACAAATTCAGAGAACCACAGCCAGACGATATGCAGAGGGGTAAGATGTAACATGAGGGTCCTGCTTGTTGGGGTTTCTGTCCCGCCCGCTACCCCACAGACGGCAAGCCACAAAGAAAATCACACAGAGGTCTCCATAAGATTATAAACTGATGGGCCCATTAGTTCAGGCTTCTTACTAGCTCTTATAACTTATATCAACCCATTGTTCTTATCTATGTTAGCCACAAGGCTTGGTACCTTTTCTAAGCCAGGCAGGTCACATGTTGCTTCTTTGGTGGACTGAGCAGGAATGGCGAGAGAGAGCTTCCTGCTTCCCAGAATTCTCCTGTTCTCACCTCTACTTTCTGTCTGGTTTTCCTGCCTATACTTCCTGCCTGGCCAATCAGCATTTATTTAAAACATGATTGACAGAATACAGACAATTCTCCCGCACCAGTAAGAGACCTTGGAAGACACATCCCTAAAACAGAGGTCTCCTTCGAATCTCTCCCCTCGGGGCTCAGGGAACTCTGTAGGAAGAGGAGGCAGAAGAGTATAAGAGCCAGAGGGGATGGGAGACCCCGAGGAATCAAGGTCTTCTAGACAACAGGACTGGCGTGCAGGAACTCACAGAGACTGTGGCAGCACGCACAGAACCTGTGCGAGGCTACACCAGATGGGGTCCTACAGCTGAGAGGAGACCTGAACACACGTCCTCATCCCTAGCCCAGAAACTATCTCCAACTGATAGCCACCTGGAAAATAAAACAAGTTTCCTCTAAGAGAGTCTCCCTGGAGTATCAAAACACTCTTAAAGGAGTACAGCCATAGACGGCAAACAGAAAACACACTCAATGGCATTGTTGGATGCTCTTAGTCACGTAATGCTAAACCAGGGCATTTTGTTTCTTTTTCTTTTTCACCTTATAGGTCCTCTTAGTATATATGATGTATATTATGGCTTCTGGTTTGGGGTTTCCTGAGTGTGTGACCATAGGTGTCTGTATATATGCATTTCTTGTGCATTTTCTTCTTTTTTGTCTTGTTTGGTTGTTTTCTCATATTCTGATATGTTCGCTTTTTAGTTATCATATTTTGATATTTTTCCTTAGATGCCTGTTTATTTTCTAATGAGAGACAGGAGAGGTGTGGATCTAGAAGGGAAGGGAGGTGGGGAGGGACTAGGAGGAGTAGAGGGAGGGGAAATCATAAATCAGTGTATTTTATATGGGAAAATATCTATTGTCAACAAAAGAAAAAAAATCCTTTTTCCAAGATGACCTTACCTTGTGTCAAACTGACATAAAAGCTATCCAGTACAGACACCGAGTAAAAGCACAGACTTTGGGAGTGGAAAAATAAAGATGCATGTTAGCCCCAGGTAATATTGGCTGCAACTCTGAGGGGCCAGCTCGGGCTCGCCATTCAGCCACGCCGTCTTAGCCATAATCTGCTGAACACGTTCCCAGGGGAGCTCAGATGGTATCTGCTGAACCAAAAGTACTTGCACAAACAGCCAGCACCTTGCAACACACCTTAGCCAAACACTGCTGTATTATTCTAAGAACATGGCTACAGCCCTCTGGTGTCATCAAAATGAAGCCAAAGTCAGGAGACTATAGATACACAGCAGTAAACACAGTTTAAAAAAATCTACAACTCAGTAAAAGTGACAGAAAGTAGGTTGTGTGGGGGTATATACTGAATAGGACAGGCTAACTATTGTGACAATCTCAAACCTAGGGTCATGGTCACAGCCCAAGGCAAGAATGCCCTGTAGTTTTCAGTGATTCAGGTACTCCATCTGTCTCTCCAGCCCCTTACATCTCACAGGTTGCCAGATCTGACTGGTAGTCAGGAAAGGGAAAAGAACATGGAGAACACCTTCCTGTCCTTAGCTTTCTTAGTTAGAGCCAAACACCTTTCCTACCCATGTTTCGTAGCAACAGGGCCACATCCAGATGCAAAGAGGATGAAAAACTAGTTTATCAATTGTGTTGAAACAGTGGGTTTGGGAAGCATTTAATGAGCTCCTGCCAAAGAGGGTTTGAACTGTTTTTACTGTGGCCAAAATAAAATGAACTCATGGGCTTGTGCAAAAGGGAAGTAAAGGCGCCGTGTGTAGGAATAGCTCTGGGTGTCCCAGAACATGAGCTGTCTGTGAGAAAAGTCCTAGTGAGTGAGCCTCGTTCATTCTCCAGAACCTCTCTGAGGCTCTACATGCTGTACTATCTCTGTGGAGACAGCACTAGAGCTAAGACTCCGGAGAAGCACATGCACAGTGGGAACCCACTGTGACAGGTTCCGGTGTGAACACAGATCATTTCGGTCACGGAGCAGAGCTGTCTGGCTCAGTTGGGTAACTGAGAAAGGTGTATGAACACTTGTCTGCCTGGTCCCGCCCAGAGTGCTCTTACCTGGCATGTTTATGATGGGCATGGCAAGGTTGCGTAACACTGAGGTGGGACAATACCATTTCCTGAGAATATAGGAACATGGATGGAGTCCAGGTTCCCCCCGGGGTGGCTGAGTCTGCAATGTGTAAACACTGGAGTGGTTGGAGGCCAGGTTTTCCACATTCCAGACTGGGAAAGCAGAAGAACCAAGTGGGAGAGGGTGCAAGTGTGAAGCAGCCTTGCCAAAAGTGGGCTGGAGAGTCCCAGTGTTCATTGTGTTGCCTCTGAAGCTAATCCAACCTCTTCCTTGAGCTCCATCAACGCTCTAGGACCCTTATAGCCAATGGCTCCCTTCAAAGAGCCTCAATATATGTATTGGTTACTTACATGGTTCTGTGGTAAAATAACAAAAGCAACTTCAAGAAGGAGCAGTCTCCTTTTGGTTCACAGACTTATGGTACAATCCATCATGGTAGGGAAGTCAGGGGACAGAGGCTTCAGACAATAGGAAACAGAGGAATAAACGTAGATCTCCACGGGCCATTTCCTTTTCATTCTGTCTGGGAACCCAGCCCAAGGGATGGTACCACCCAAGCCAGAATGGGTGTGCCTAATTCAACTAACCTAATCTAGAAACTCCACAGACACTCCCAAAGGTTCGTGTCCATGGTGATTCTCAGGTTGACAATAGCATTAACCTTCACAGTTTAGTTGTCTCTCTTGCCTCTAAGCAATCAGGAGTCCTGATAATCATGGATGTGTCAACCAATGTTTTTCCCAGGCAGGGTGGAAGGGTCAGCAGGAGCTGGAAGCCGGTTACAGGGCACATGAGCCTGAAGCATGTGGCTGTACGAAAAGATGTAGGTGATATGCCGTTAAGAGGGAAGGAAGCCAGAGGCACACAGAGACAGTATTTGAAAAGCAAACATACAATTTTGTGTGTTCAGGGAACATTTGCAGGGGACCCACAGGACTACTTACAATGTGAGTCCAGGGATGATTTCCCTCTCATATTTTATAGTCTTCTGGTTTTCTTCATGCTAAGCATGCACATTACTTTGAGGGATATGGAGGGCAGAAGATTGTACCAGCAGAAGATTGTACCAGCAGAAGGAGCAGCATAAAGAATGGAATCCAGGCCGGGCGGTTAATCCCAGCACTCGGGGAGGCAGAGGCAAGTGTATCTCTGTGAGTTCAAGGCCAGCCTGGTCTACCTGGTCTACAGAGCAAGTTCCAGGTCAGGCTCCAAAGCTGCACAGAAAAACCCTGTCTTGAAAAAACAACAACAACAACAAAACACAAACAAACAAAAAAAGAAAGAAAGGAGTCCAGTTCATTAGGACTCTGGTAGATTTGAGCAAGAGGGAGCCACTTTTTTAGTCCGGAGCCCCAACATCTCCTCTGAACTCTACATTACCAGGGGTGTCTAGCCCAGAATATAACTGTAGCTCCTCACCTTTCCACCTGCGCTCATGGGCAGTTTAGAAAGCTTTCCTTCCTCCTAAAGGCTGCAGGCTACGTTTGCTATGAATTTTGCTTCAAGGCTCAAAGTCAAGTTCTAGGGATAGAGAAGAGTTGTGAAGACACGGGACAGACTGCCCTTGGTCAATAATGCACAGCAGGGGAGGCAGGACTTTCTGAGAGCAGGGAAATGGGGCAGGAAAGAGAATAGACCATAGACTGTGGCTGGATGTCTGTGCAGAAGCAGTAGTAGAGACAGCAAGGACTGAAGGGAACATGCTCAGGGGCAAGCCAGGTCGGCAGGGCGGGCAGCTATCTGAGGGTCCAGGAGTCCATCCAACATCCCCCACGCCATCAATGAAGTCTGCCACCAACTCCTCCCCAGTCACACCCTCCTTCCTCTTTGTCCCCATGACCATTGTTGTGGTCCATATCTTCAGCACCTCCCATTAGCCTGCTATGTCCTCCAGCTCTCTCTCTTCTTGCCTTCCACTAGCCCTTGAAAAACACTTACCTGTTCTCCAACCTTATGGATCAATCATTCCAAAAACACATGACATAAACGAGACTGTGTAATAGCCCATTTCTTGGATGGACCAACGTTTGTTTAGCCGTTGAGGCACTGAAGGTCATTCAGGGTGTTGGCCATTTAGGGCTCTTACAAATAAAGCAGCTTTGCTAGCCAGGAACACAGTTCAGAGAATGGATGTATACTAAAAAGGGATTCATTAGAATGACTCACAGATCTGGTTGGAGTGATCCGACAATGGCTGCCTTTTCACCAGAGAGGTGGAGAACCCACAGTTGCTCAGCCCAAGAGACTTGGTGCCTCTGCAGTGCCAAGGTGGCACCAAGAACCTGGGGGCTTCCTGGAGGGGCTCTGTTCTTCTGTACATGTTGGAAACCTGAAAAAGTCAGTTCTACTATGAGTGACAGAATCAGCAAAATAGCAGGAGAGAAAGATGAGCTCGCCAGCCAAAGCCAAGGCATAGTGGGGAGGGGACCTTTCTTTCTTCCATGTCCTTTCGTCTGGGCTACTACCCACAGTTAGAGAGGGTCTTCCCATTCCCGTGAGACAAACAAGACAACCCCCCCACACACACACCTTGTTCTACCTTGCTCTCTCCTGTTATGATGAAATATTGATCAAAACCAATTTGGAAAGAAATGGCTAATTGATAAGCTCCAGTCGATCGTGAAGGAAGCCAGAGCAAGAACTCAAGGCAGGAACCTGGAGGCAAGAACTGAAGCAGAGACCACAAAATGCCCCTGCTCACTGGCTTGCTTCCAGGCTCATATTCAGCTACCTTCCTTACACAGTTGAGGCCCACATGTCTAAGGATTGTAGCACCCACAGTGAGCTGGGCCTTCCCCCATCAATTTACAGTGAAGAAAATGTCCCCACAGACATGCCTGTAGTACAATTAGTAAATTAGTAAAAACCCAGAGACAGATATTGTGGTTCAACCTGAAGGTCAAAAAAGCAAACCAGCCAGCCACTGGCTCTTACCGCTACCTCAGTCTGAAATGGCGATCCTCCCTCCAAGAATCTCAGAATGAGACTGACTGAGAGCTGTCTCCTCCCGTCTTATATTTCTCTCTAGGGTTGGGATTAAAGTTGCACACCACTACTGCCCAGTTTCTGTGGCAACCTAGTGTGGCTACTGGGATTAAAGGTGTGTGTCACCACTGCCTGGTCTGTAAGGCTGGCCAGTGGGGCTGTTTTACTCTCTGGTCTTCAGGCAAGCCATATTTATTAAAATACAAATATCACTACACATGCCCACTAGCCATCCAATAGAAGCAATTCCTCATGTGAGGTTCCCTGTTTCCAGGTGTGTCGAGTTGACAACCGAATCTTAACCACGACACCACAAACACACCCACAGTCCAACATGATGTAGACAATTCCTCACTGGGGCCTCTTGCCAAGTGAGTCTAGGTTATGTTCAATTCATGATTAAAGTAAGCCATCGTGTTGCAGGGGAGAGCTGGGTGACGGTGCTGTGTGAGCATAACCTCTCATTCGCCCAGAATAAGTGCCCAGGAGTGCCAGCTTTGGGTCACATGGTAAGTGTGTCTGCAGTTTTGGCAAACTCTCCTTCCCAAAACGGCTGTCCTAAACGTCCACAAGTGACACGGGAGTGGTTGTTTTCCGCCCTTCCCAGCATTTAGTGTTGTCTCTAATTTTCCTGCGAGCATTCTGAAAGGTACATCGTGCCATTTCCTAGTGGGTTTAATTTGTTTCCTTATTGGCCAGTTACACTGAAGGTTCCCACGCAGGCGCTCCACGCGTGTTTAATGGAGAATTGCCAGGTCGGACTTGAGCTGAGGGAGCGCTCACCAAGCTCTGCTGGGTTTTCTGAGCTTTGAGACCCATGGCTGGAGTTGGGGAGCAAAGGAATACAGAGAGGCTGCCGCCCACTCGAGGCCTAGTTGTCCCTGTCCCTTCCCTGTCATTGTTAGTCCTCCCCACTTAAAAACAAGGTCTGCTACTCAAGACTGATTGGCAACCTCATTGATTGGCTCATTGGTGCCTGACGTGGTTAATTCTAGCTAGAAAAATGGCTGTAATTTTATTCAGAGAACTCTAATTTACATATCTAAAAATGAAGTCTCTTTTTTTTTCTTGGTTTCTTTTTAAGGTTCATTTATATAAGGAAACAACATTATCAAGCAGGCAAACTACTGTTTACTAAAAATCCTGCAAGACGTTGGGCAGGACAGTTTCCAAGGTGACTGCATGCATTCAATCACCATGAGAACTAAGGAAGGAGATATTTTTTAATGGCACCAAAGGGCGAGCCTCCTTTGGCTGGGACCTCAGAGCACCCAGATTTTATGCTATTGTTCTCCTCGCTGGTAAGGCTCTGCACACCCCGCTGATTAATGGTTTCTGCAAAGCTTTTGTCAAAGGGGGAAAACTGCAGGCCTTGCAGGATTGCTGTACAGGTCCAGAG
This sequence comes from Dicrostonyx torquatus, assembly GCA_028555095.1. Taxonomy (NCBI): domain Eukaryota; kingdom Metazoa; phylum Chordata; class Mammalia; order Rodentia; family Cricetidae; genus Dicrostonyx; species Dicrostonyx torquatus. Next base: position 4,235,531 of record JAQHUG010000034.1, on the reverse strand, counting down.
GCCACAACTCAGCCGGGCTCAGAGGCCCTCTAGAGCCTGCTGCCAACAGCAGATACATGACTTCATTAGCACACACGGGCTCCGGGTGCTGGCTTCGTGGGTTTCTCTTGGCAGCTTTATGCTTCTGTGTCTATCAAGTTATCTGCAATTACTTTCACAATCCCAAAAGATATTTGGGGCTCTTTTCTACGTGCTCACTTTGCTTAGTTAACTAGAAGGTGATGTGGGCTAATAAAACCTGCGGCCCTTTCCCATGATGACAGGTTGAGGCAGAAGCCTCCAAACCTAATACTCCCCGCATTTGGGAATGGGAAACAGAACTCCCCTAAAAAGAAAGGGATCTGTTTTTCTAATGCCATGTTTTTGCATTTCCTCTCATAGAAACAAACCCCAGGGATTATCTGCAAAGTGGTTCTTTTCAAGTTTTCTGGGTTGTTTGTTTGCTTTTAATGGTAAAATTTGAGAGTATTGGTTTCCTGTCTCATTGTTATGATTAAAAAAAAAAAACACACCAGACAAAAGTAACTTAACAGAGAAGAGTGTTTGGGTTTTGTCTCTGCTGCTGCTGTTGTTTTTGTTGCCGTTTTGCCCACAGTTCAAGGATACAGACCATCACCCCAGGGAAGTCAAGGCAACAGGAACTCCAAGAAGCTGTTCACGGGGCATCCACCACAGTCAGGAAACAGAGAGAGACAAGGGCTGATGCTCGCATCACTCTCTCATGTTTATGCAATCCAGGGTGCCGGCTGTGAAATGGTGCCACCCACAGTTTGGTTGGGTCTACTAACCGCAACAAACCTCATCAAGAAAATCCCCCACAGGCTCCTTTCCTGAGTAACTGTGGGTCCCCTCAGGTTGACATCCGCATAAACCTTCACACTGAGCAGTTCACGATGCTCTATGCCCGAGCAATGTTGATGTCCAGCAAAGCAGGTGTTCACTGGGTGAGCAGGGACAGGCTCTCACGCATGCAGTGAAGAAGGCACGAGCAATGGCGCCTTAATGGAACTCTGTTCAGGCAGCAAACAAAATCTACTCAACGGCGGTAACAAGGTTTAAAGTCAATTTGTCCCTATTCACAAGAGTCAAATGCTAGAACAACCAACAGATGCTGTATGAAACAAATGGGACACATGTATGTATAACAGAGCGCACTGATACTCCATCACACTGACGTCATGGCACGTGCGTGTATGACAGAGCACGCTGATTCTCCATCACACTGACGTCATGGCACATGCGTGTATAACAGAGTGCACGGATACTCCATCACACTGACATCATGGCACATGCGTGTATAACATAGCGCACTGATATTCCATCACACTGACGTCATGGCACGTGCGTATATAACAGAGCGCACTGATACTCCATCACACTGACGTCATGGCACGTGCGTGTATAACAGAGCGCACTGATACTCCATCACACTGATGTAATGGCATGTGCGTGTATAACAGAGCGCACTGATACCCCATCACACTGATGTCATGGCACGTGCGTGTATAACAGAGCACATGGATACTCCGTCACACTGACGTCATGGCACNCATGGCACATGCATATATAACAGAGTGCACGGATACCCCATCACACTGACGTCATGGCACGTGCGTGTATAACAGAGCGCACTGATTCTCCATCACACTGATGTCATGGCGGAGCCTAGAAACAGTAAAAGTGAAAGAAGCCAACCACAGACATACAGTCACAGACTGTATGACTCCATTTCTTTGAAATGCCCAGAATAGATGACGAGAGAGAGAGAGAGAGAGAGAGAGAGAGAGAGAGAGAGCACAGATTTGTTGTGGCAAGGGAAAGCGGGGAGGAAGAGGGTTGTAGGAACTCCTTTGGGACTGAGGGAAATTTTAGAACTAGGGAGACAGTGCTTGCACAGCCTTGTGTCCTCAAGGTCCCTGAAAAGGATTATGTTTATGTTGACAAAAGCAGGTTCATTTTTTCATGTATTTAACAAAATATGAATTACATGCAGCTATCCTGAAATGAAAAAACAACAGGCAAGATGCTCCTTGTCGATTTTTTTGTTTGTTTTTTGTTTTTTTATTGTTTTGTCTTTTTCTGAAAGAAAAAGCTGTATGGCAAAGCACCCAGGAAAGAAAGTCCCTTGGTTAGCATTTGACTTTGAGGCTACAGACCCAGGTCCTTTGTATTTTCCCAAGTTGCAGAAATATGTATTAAAGATGGCTATAGAATGAATTGTATAACACAGTTCTTGCGGACGTAGATAACCAGGGTTAAAGTGATGAGATTGTGTCCTTATAGGGCTGGTATCCTTAGGAGAGGGGAAAGCATATTCTCATCTATCTATCTATCTATCTATCTATCTATCTATCTATCTGTCTATTCATCATCATCTGTCACCTGTCATCTATCTGTAGATCATTTATCTATCTATCATCTACCTATAACCTATCATCTATCAATCGATCTATCTATCCAATATCTAGCTGCAATCTATATGTGTCTATCTCAAAAGTCCTGTGCAGAGGCGGTACTAGCATCGGCCTCTGTAAGCCAGGAGAGCCAGCACCATCACCATGCTGTTTAAGTTATGAAGACAGCCCTAGCAGACTAACACAACTGCTCCCCTCACCCCACCCCACAGCTACTTAGAATCTTTCACGATTCAAATCATATTCATTTACTGTCTCATTTTGCCACTGATTTTTTCCCTCTCCCGGTAATTGTCCTAATGCCACCAAGTCCTCATAGGTCAGTGGCTTTGTGTGGTCAAGCAGGTTCAACAGCACTCGTCATCTATTTCCTGAGGTCAATCATCTACTTCCTGAAGTCTTGTCATCTATTTCCTGAGGTCAGCCATCCGCTCATTCACTCGTGTGAGCCGTAAGCTCCTACTGTGTGCCAGGCAGGTTTGTGTTTACATTCCACAATAGCTATTCATCGAATTTGTGGTGTTTTTAACTCAAGTCAGTCCTGCACACAGAACTCTGGCCCACTCCCTCCCAGTGCTCTCCCTCTGCTCTTCAGTCCCTCTCGCTCTCACCTTGATCCTGCACCAACTCACTGCTTTGCACACTCAAACACTGTCTGTCCATGCCCCTTCCTACTGGAGAAGTCGCTGGGATTCTCAGAGTTAATGCAGTTTTTTTTTCCATTTTTACCATGTGATGTATTCAATGTTTGTCTTATTGTGACGTTCCTGAAGCATGCGGACATGAAATCTTCATGCTGACAATTCTTCAACAGGTTTTCAACCAGTGCATTAAAAATTGATACCAGCAGGTCTATAAAACCATAAAATCCAACTCAGCAGCACTCACTGCCTGTGACAGACAGTGTTGCTGTGTGGGAAAGGCACCGCTGCTCATTCCATGGGGGGCGGGGGCGGGCAGGAGGCTCCCTGCCCTTTGGCGTCATTCAGTTCGCAGACAGCTGGCTTCCCCACCATTTACCCCGAGCGGATTCCACAGGACCTTTCTGTGCAGCCTGGGGCCCGGATGACCTGCTGTTGCCTGGGGACACATCATTCTGAGTTCACTTGGCTTCTGTTCCTTGTCCAATTGCGCACTTAGATTAAAAGAGCTGTGGCTGACTTGATACCCGCTGGCTTACCACTGAAGTCAAGCTCCTATCGATGGTTATAAAACAAAAGCAGCTGGATATAAATCTTTAGATCGACACTGAAGCAAAAACAAAAGCAAAATCAGTGCTTGTTTTTCACGAACCTCAACAGGATACCCATATCCCCATAGAGATCACAGCTCTCACACTGAAAAATGCTGCCTGTTAGCCACCCCAGCCCCCGTCTCCATTATGCTTTCTCCAGAAAGCCCTTCAAAGGGGGACATGGTATGCACTAGCTTGTTCCTTGGATAGGAGAAGCAGGGACCCCATGATCCATTCACAGAAGGTGGTGGGAAAGGCACAAATGTTACCAAACCCCAGCAGGGACTGGGGCAGGGATTCTGCTGTGGTGCCAATGGAGTCAGAAGGGCGATTTGAAGTGTGAAAGGACCCTTGACCATGTGGCCTTCGAGCCCGGCTCTCCCTTCCTGGGGTCTCAGTGACATTTGGAAATTTTGCTTTCCTTGGTTTTTGTTGCTTGGGTTAGCTAGGTTTGGCCTCTGTTCCTTGTAGATTTAAAGATCCAGATAGATTGGCATCAACCCAAATAAGTCTCCATAGCAACAGGGACAGACAGATTCCATAGCGGAAGGTGAGATGGGTCACCTGACTGCCCACATGCACAGGTGGCCTGAGGATAGGGGCTCACCAGCTGGGTCTTGGGTTTGTGAGATCCAGTACCATACTCCTGGCAACCCACCCCACCAACTAGCCACCCCAGAAAGAGATGGACAGTGAGCAGACACCCTTCCTCATCCTGCCAGTGTCAATCGTGACTTAGGCTGGGGACACACATTAACGTACAACACAAACGCCTTCACTGAGAATTAAGACAAGGAGCCAGGACAGTGATCCAGGGACCTTAGAAACAAACACTCGAGACCAAAGCATTGACAGGATATCAGAATGCACAGCCCCTTTTTCTGCTCTAGTCCCCTTCTTCTCCCTCTTCTTTCTCATTCCCTCCTCTCTGTCCCCCGCCCCTTTTCCTTTCTTCTCCTCCCTTTCCTCTCTCCTCCTCTCCACTCTTTCCCCTCCTCTCCATTTCCTAGACCTGCTCTGAATGGTTCCACATTCACTCTCTGGGCTTCAAGGCCAAGTCTTTAGATTCTAAAGGATGGTCTTAAGCTGATGTTCCCTCCACAACAAGGGCTCAGGGCCCCAACACACCTTCTATGGCACCCTGAGGTCTTTTGTCTTAGCCTCCAAGTTCATGTGTCTAGCCTGTAACTGTGTTAATGCCAGCTGCTAAGCCCAGGTGATTGATGTTCCCGAAGTGGTATGGCTGTCTTCCCCTTTCTAGTCAACACTTGCAAAGCAGCCATGTGTCCTGTCCTTCATTGTTGTGCCTATTGCCCAGCCCTGCAGGAGGCACAGAGCAGCTGGCAAGACTTGGGGGTCAGCACTGCAGGTCCATCACTGAGAAAAGTGGTCTCTGGGTTTCCTTCCCTGGCTAGGCTTCGTACTTGAGATCATTCACTGTGCACCCTGGGAACAAAGGGCAAGCTCTTCACTGCCTGGCAAGGCCCCTGTAAAATACATGGACTCTCCTGGTGCACAGCCCACCAAGAACTTAGTGAGCTCCTTTTCCAGTTTCAATGACTCATGCTTGAGCTACAGAGGTTTCCATTTGTTTCTTTTGCTTCCAATAACCCTACAGAAAGAGTCAGTGGGGATCGGAGAGATGGCCCAGCAGTTAGCGCTTGCTACCCAATCACAAGCCAGGCATCCTGCAAACAACCAGTTCCAAGGTATGTGGCGCCATCTTCTGGACTCCATAGGCACATGCACCCTTCCCCCACTACATGCATACTTACACGCATGCGCGCTCACACACACACACACACACACACACACACGCACACACGGATAGATAGATAGATAGATAGATAGATAGATAGATAGATAGATAGATAGATAGATAGATAGATAGATAGATGATAGACAGATAATATTAATTAAAACTCCAGTGGCTCCTCTGGAGAGAAAGCAGATACATAAGCCATTCATTCATTCACAGTTACCGAGTTTGCCACATGTCTTTCCAGAAGGTAGAGAAGAAACTTTGTTCCAGCAGTGAACAAAGAGACAGGAATCCCTGACCTCATGGGGATAAGGGTCTAAGGAGGAGACAACTAATAAGACTATTGCCTTGACCCCAAATAAACCAGCCACCCTTAAGTTGCTTTTGTCAGGAATTTGTTGTGACAGCGAAAAAATAACCAAGACACCTGCTTAGAACTCTCCAGGTTCTGGGGAGACTGTTCAGGGGGTGAAACGCTGACCCCCATGTGTTTGGACCTCCAGAATCCATGGAAAGCCAGATGCAGTGATGCACACATTTGTAATTTCAGCCCTGCTACAGGAAGATGGGAGGTGGAAACAAGACAATCCCTAGAAGGTTGGGGCCAGTTAGTCTGATGTGTGTAGCAGTGAACAAGAGAGGCTCTACCTCAAACAGTAGAAGGCAAGACGGGACACACACACACCAGTGTGAGAGAAGTTTTTTTATTTCTTTTTTTAATTTAAAAAAAAAAAAAGATTCCATTGGTTCTGACATACCTGTCCATTGCAGGGCCACATGACTCAGGATAGCCAATCAGATCACCTCATCATTCTGCCCATAGTTCAGGCACACAGGCCCAAACTTACTTCTTCACTGGGGCTTCTAGGAAAGCAGACTTTGCCTTTAGGAAGAGAGAACAACACAGACACAGAAGATGAAGGAGGTAGGGAGAAAGAGCGGGATTTCTGTCACTTGTCCCCAAAGGTTGCCAGGTGCCTAGCACGAGGCTGTGGGTACAAGAGTAAGACCACAAAGAGGGCCAGCTGATCTGCAGGCCAGCCCACACACACACACACACACACACGTCCAGGACCATGAAAACCCCACAGCATGCCTCTCCTCTACCATATGCCTGCACCCTAAGCACCTTCCTATTTCTATGACCCACCCAAAAGTCACCTGCAGCTCTATGTACCTGTGACCCTGCCATGGCCTCTCCTCTGGCTAGGAAGGATGCTCAGCCTGCTATCCTTAACTATCGTTAAAAAATGCTATCGTTAACACCTGCTGGAGCAACTCAGCCACAAAGAGAGGGTGAGGGTAAGGAAGGAACTGCCAGGTCCCTACTACTCAGAGGGACAAGGCTTAGGTGACCCTGAAACTTGAGCATTCAGGGACCCACTTCCTTATCCACTCTTAACGGTGTTTCCTTCCTCCCTTCCCCCACCCAACGTCCATCATAAAGACACCTCCATCATGAACTACTTGCACCCAGTCCTTGGCATCCGGGTCTCTTTTGCACACCACCCCCAATACCGAAGTCCATCTTCAAATTGTAACTGAAACATAAGACGTCAGATTGAGATGGCTCATCCACTCTTCACACAGACTCACAAAATGAAGGAACAACTCTCGTCACGTGACCTGAGCTGAGGACAAGAGGATGGAACCCCAGAGCACATTGGAAGCAAGAGGAAGCAGGCTGGCGAGGAGGCCCCAACAGTGTGAGTCACCTCATTACTGCCACCCAAACACATGCAAGCCGTCTTCTCAGAAGGCTGTACTGTCTTCCATATTGGAACCTTGACTCTCAGAAATGTATTCAGAAGCAGCCTAGGGTATGAATCCTGATGCTCTCAGTGTTGTTTTCCAAGTGAACACACAACAAACGTTAACAGCAGTAGGAGTGCGGAACCAAAGAGAAGTGTGACCGAATCTTGCTTATTCTTTTTAAAAGAAAACAGGCTATTTCCTACTAGGAACAAAGATTTTAAAAAGCGAAACACTGCCACCCACGGGGAGAGAAGAGAGTGCCTTGGAAGGCAAGGCCTGGAGAACTCTCCAAGCCTCCCAAGCTCACAGCAGCTCAAGGACCATAGTGCCAGGGAGGTGGACAAAGGCCTTTTACAACCTGGTTGTCCAGCATTAAGAGATGAAGTAAAAGAAACATTTCCCTGAGTTGCCATGCCCTTCTGGCATCTGGTTTTCCTGCAGTGACATTCAAAGGACAAAGAGCAAACACTGCACAAACAGCTGTTGGGGATTCTGCCGGGGGCTGAGTAGAATCCTGTTTGGAAAACGCAAAGCACTCATGGTTTCTGATGGGCAAAACAAACAAAAGCAACAAGACACATGAAAACATGTTATGAAGCGCTGATCTTTTCTCACACGCTAAGAGAAAAACCACAGCTGTGCTGGCTGGCTTTAATTGTCAATTGACCCAATCTAAAATCACTTGAAAATCTCAATGCACTATTGTCTAGATCAGGTCGGTCTGGGGGAGTATCTGTGGATGACTGTCTTGATTGTATTAACTGACATAGAAGACCCCGCCCACTGTGGGCGACCCCATTCCCTGGCTTTGGATCTTGCTATGGGGTCGTACTCACACTCTAGGGCATAAGGCAGGAGGCCAGCTTGAACTACACAAGACCTTGAATCAGAAAGAAATATTCAAACTACAGCTGATCAAAATTTCATCTGGTGGTTTGACTTGAGCCATTAGCCCGTGAGCTTAATTTCTAAACAAGCAACGTTTGCTTTATTCCATTGGTATTGGTGTGTCACTAAAGATTTTTATCAAGATCTTTTGAGATTTGCCTGATGCTCACCAACTACACAGGGGATTAAATTTCCTACTGATGTTTAAAGTGCACTTTCAGAGCACATATTAAACATATGAAAACATTTCTTAAGTCTTTTGAACTGCATTCTTTAATTCTGCGGAATGAAGACCAGCTTGAGCCCAAGCTCACACAAACTACAGTGCTGAGCTGTGCCCATGTTGTGTGCTATGTGGAGAACGAGTGGGAAAGCCTACCAGGAAAGCCCTCTATTTTATCTCTGGGCAGTGACATTTACCTGACATCTTCCTCTTTTTTCCTTCCATTAGTTTCCAGTTGACTACACTGAATGTCAGGGAAGAAAAGAAAGACTAATTCAAAACTATTTCCTAAAACAGAAATGCTTTAAATGGTTATGCAGGCTATAGTTGGTGGCACTTTTTAAACATGTATCTCCCTGATCACACCTAGGAAGGTTGGTAGTCAGTTCTCAAGCTCAGAGAGCTTTAAATACATTGTTCTGGCAAGACAGCTGGGTGGTAAAGGTGCCTGCCGCCAAACCTGATGACTCAAGCCCAATGCCCAGGACCAGCATGGTGAAAAGAACTGAACCTTGAAAGTTGTCCTCTGACCTCCACACATGGGGACATACACACACACAAATCTGAAAATGTTAAGGAACCCAATGAGTTTTTGAATGTATTACATTTATTGATATTGACTGCATTGGAGATTAAAAATGAAGAAAAGTAAATGTCTAATTATTAGTTCAGCTTGAATTACAACAAACATGTGAACATATTTTATAAAAATAGCTATCTTTCCCCCAAACTAAGGAAACTGGCTGCAAGGAGCAGCATTGCTCTCCATGTCTGTGAGTCAGCCGAGTTCTCATCCATGCCTTCAATCCGTCTGTTGTGCTACCCCACGTTGGTTGGTACATATGAAGTCCATTTTCTTAGGGGTACAGTACCCAGTATGTCAGTCATGCACCAACGGATGGCCTCACACCCCTGAGTGTATGAGCAACACAAATGGAGCTCAGTGGGGAATTTTAAAAACAGACAGTAGGGTGCTACAGGGTGGGTAGGGAGTAAATATGAACAAAGTACATTGTATGTGTGTATGCATGTAGAAAATTCTCAAAGAATTTAGAACACCTCTAAACAGCCTCTTCCCCAAAAGTTTTTGCCATGATGGTTAAGACTGATGTTAGTCACACATATGCATTAGATACCGCCCCCAAATATCAACACTAAATAAATGAGACTCTATTAATATGTTTTACATTTTATGTGTCAACTAAAGGTCTAAAAAATAATTTAGAATTCCTTTCTCATGATATTCATAATAAAACAAGTTTTAAGTCATTCCACAATCTTATTTCTAATCTTGTTTCATTCATCTTTGCATTTTCTTAGTACACAAACATATCTGATAATTAAAAAATTTCCCATCCCTTTAAACATGACTATCTCTTGATGCTTTAGACTGATTTTTGAGTTTTTAATTCTATTGTTATGTCAGTGGTTTAAGTGGGGTACATGTGTCATTTCTAGCTGTGGGAACTATTGCTTCCAGTAATTCAGAAATAGTCTAAATTATGGAATAGATTGTATAGTATCCAGGTTTTACCTTATAATCTATTGATGGGGTGGAGCTGTGTATGCTCGTGCATATATAAATAATATATATGCTTTGTCTACATTAACCAGGAGGACTAAACACTGACTATGGTCAAGGCAGAATGAGCATTCTCTCTACTTTGTATATGCTCCTTAATAAAATACAAGGCTGCAAGAGTTCTGATGGGAGAACAATGAATTTTCGCTCATGGCAGGAAGCCACTAAAATCACAGAGATGAGAAACAAATAATCCATGATAAAAGTAAGAGGCTTGCAACCCAAATCATTGGACATGAAGATGAAAGATTATCTGCAACTGGCAGATGGTTTTGCAGAGTGGAGGGATCTGGCAGAAAAAAAAAAAAAAAAGCAAACCCAACTACCCCATCATCCTCGCTGGGATACTGTAGAGAAACTGAACCAGAGGTAAGACAGGGAACCTATGCTCTTTGAAACATTTTTATCAGCTGAGAATTTCATGTATTTTATGATACTCAATCCCCCAACTCTTCTCAGATCTTTGGTATAGAAAGCAGCACTCTATGGTCCCTGCATTAGCTCCTGCCCTGTAAGAGTTCCTTCCCTGCTTCTCACAGCAATGGCCATGTTGTCACAGCAGCAAGGACCACCAGGCCAGGGTGACACCACCCACGGAAGCTGGGTCCACCTACATCAATCACTAATTAGGAAAATGTTCCCAAAGACTTGCCCACAGGCCAATCTGGTGGGGGCATTTTCTCAACTGAGATTCCCCTTTCCCAAATGACTAGCTTGTATCAAGTTGACACAAAAGTAGCCAGCACAGAGACATGAACATCCATGGCCGAGCCTGGCAATTTCCCTGGAAATCTGATATTAGGACATTTAAAAGTTAGTTGAGAAAAGTACAGGAAAGTCAGGCTGAAAAGCATAGGTGTATTTAATATTAAGAAGAAAAGTATCAAAAAATTAGACACTCTCCATGGTAACTTGATCAACACCACAGTTTATTTGTAAACATGTTATTTGTGTCAATAATCAAACTGACAAGACTTTATACAATTTCATTGTATAATATTAACATCATAACAGAAAACAATCCACTGTACTGAGTTACAGTTTTGGTACTTTAAAATCCTTTAATACAAAGTGTATTTGAAACACTGAACATAAAAAATGAAGGTGAATGGCAGAGAAAACAAAACACCCAGGAAGAGAAATCACTTCCCTCAAACAAACCATCTGGCTACATATTTTAAACAAGAAAGGCTCTAAGGCAGTGGCTCTCAACCTGCCTAATGTTGCGACCCTTTAATACAATTCCTCATGTTGTAGTGACCCACAACTACATAACTGTTCTTGTTGCTACTTCAGAACTGTAATTTTGCTACTGTTATGAATTATAATGTAAATATCTGATATCCAAGGTATCTGAAATGTGACCTCTGTGAAGAGGTCATGACCCACAGGTTGAGAACCGCTGCTCTAAGAACTAACTGCCCCTAACTTCTTTAGACACATCTGTGAGGTGAAACTGGGCCCCACTAAATTGTATGCCCTTTTTGACATTAGCAGCTCTTTTCTCTTGGTTTCTAAATGTTTGCTTGCTTTGTTCAAGTTACAGTAAGGGTGAGGCATGGAAAGGAGGGTGCAAAGCCAAATGAAATTAAACATTCGCAAAGTAACAAGATACAACCTCTATCCATTTTCTTTGGCAAAGAACAAAGTCTATGTTTATTTATTTATTTTTAATCAACTTCACAGAGGTATGTCTGTTCGAGCTGAGTGGAACAGGTCATATTCATAAAGCAGAGCACAAACACTCACAGCATCTTAGCTGCTCTAAAGATGCGAATAATTCCCTCACGAGACATCAGCTGGGAACCTGCCAGTTTCACTCTTCCCATTCACACAGGAAACTAGAGATGAAACACATCTTAGAACTGTCCCTGAAGTTCAAGATCGTGGTTAGGTTCCATCTCTTCCTTCAGTGTTTTGCAAAGGAATTATAGCAGCAAATCACTCCCATAACTTAAGCTATAAACTCAGCAATAACTGGACTCATTGTCGTAACTACAACTGTTCAATTCTTTATTAGTGTACATGTCATTAGAGTTGGCGTTCGACTGCTGATACAAGGATAAATACAGGAAACTCAAACAAAGCAAATGAGATTACAAAGCCCTGATTAAAAGAAATACTCTCACCTTTCAGCTGAAGCTGGCAAAGTCACACACACATATAACCAGCAGCACTAGGAATGTACAGTATCAGTTATTGGAAAAATAAACGAGTGATTCACAGTCGTAGAAATCATTTTAATATCACTATGTACTTTTCCTTCTACAGACAAACAAGACATACACAGTTCTACCTTATACAAGACAAAGTAGAAAACTAAACATTACTACATTTACCCCAAACACAGCACTAACTGTGCTACAAGTAACCTGGTCCAAAATATTCAATTCTACAGATAGGCCATGGTATTAAATGCGTGGCCACTTTAACAGTTTCAAGAAAGGCATATACTTCCAGAAGTTTGTTAAATACACAAATTTCAGTTGCATAAATAACAAAAGCCGTCAGCAAAACTGTTAGGCTCAAACAGTCTAATGCTTTGAGCTTTCCAGGTACACTGCTTGACCAGTTAGCTCGGTTAGTTTCACACCAGCAAGCTAGCCGGCACCCTCTGGGGGAGTTCAAAACACTGCACAACCCAAGGAAGGTGACCTGAAAAGTCTCCATGTGTGGTTCCACATAGTCTGACATCTGAGACACTAAAAGAACGAACTCCTAAAGAAGCACATGAAGCTAGCCAGTGCTTCCCCACTGTCCCCAGAGCTGTGTATGCAGAATCGCCGTCCCACAGAGCTGAGCCCAAAGACAGCCCTGATGCTGCTACTGTGCAATTCCCAATCCAAGTCAAGTGTCCTAACAGTTCATTAGTAAAGCTACAAGACAAAACGAGACATGCAACAGCCTCAACTACAAGTGGAAAATAAATTCTATTTTTCCATAAAGACTCCATGAAAATATAAAGCCCAAAGTTGAGTGACAACAGAAGTCCACATACAAACATCATTTAAAAATAGAATGTTTCTCAAAGCTTTTCATGAGATGTCAATGAATAGTCAGGTAAGTTCACACCACTATGCTGACTGACATACCCTCAATCATGTCCACTTGGCATACATGATTTAGAGACATCCACAGGAACCCTTAATGCCCTGGTATAGACCTCTCACTGCTGGATGCTCCACTTTCTAGCGTGACTACTTCAAGAACCAAGAAGCCTGTCAGAAGAAGAGTTCTATCTCCTCCTGTGATCCCCTTAGTGTAGGTAACAAAATATAAAATTAAACCAGGTTTATGTCTGAGAAACTAACATATAAAACTACCACTGCAATATTCATAGTGACTGCTTATAAATGTAACAGTCATCTAAAGCCTATAAAGTATAGCCTTAGTTTATAAAAGAAATGCAGATTGTCTCAAGGTAAAAATACAGAGCCGGCTGCTGAAGAGCACTTTGCTGCAGTGAGATGTGCAACCCCTCGGCTTCAGGAGACAGGCGCACACTCTGACATTTCCTACCAGTGAAGCACGACCCGCACTGCAGCAGCAGGATGCTCTTGGTGGCTGACGCTGTAAAGCCAACATTAAGAAAAGAAAAAGGCAGAACGTGTGAGCAGTAAATGGTGTAATCAAATTATTGCAGATGGAGATTAGCGATGAGAAGGGAGGAAGGTGAGCGTCCACTCCACTCTGATAAGATGCCATCTTTAAAGATTAAGTTTTTGGCAGGAAGTGGAACTCCCATATCGGCACAGGACGACTGTGAAAGCACACTAGGAAAGCCGGGCTCCGAGTGAAGATCCAGAGCTGAAGCACCTTCCTAAAAACCAAAAAACATGAGAACTAGTTCACATTTAGTTTCAGCGAAGAAAGAGAACAGATGAAAAATACATGGACCCAATTACCTGAGAAATGTTCATAGCATGGAAAGTACTATAGAAGGCAGAGAGAGCAACCAAAAACAATGGCAGATATTAACACGTGCAAAAATGACAAGCACTTACAATAGGTGCTTTTAAGACAATCAGAAACGGCTTATGAGATGATGGGGGGAAATTAGTTCTCAGCAACTGGACCTAGACCAAAGTATCACCTAACAGGAGGCCAATAAAGATGATGTCACCACACTCCACACCTGAACAGGCTTCCCAGATGAACATGGTCAGACCCACGTTCCCAAGCATGCTAGTGTCCGACCACTAAAGTGTCCTCCCTGCACACTCTTACCAGGCCCACCTCCACTTCTTCCCCAGCCTTCCCCATTCAACTCCTCTGGTTAAACAAGCATGAGAATCAGTCTTTATTTTTTCCTACTACACCCTCATTATTTCTTTTATTTAATTCATCAAGTTTTTCAAATCTATCTATCTGCAGAACATAGTTCAATGATTCAGCATTCACCATAGCCAAGGCTAGTGGATCCCAAAGTGGTGGACAGTATGGAGAACTTCTGAACTTCACCACTGTTTATCGACCTGAAGTTCTCCTTCTGTATTACGGTTTACTGGTGTGATGGTACATGTGCAGTGAACAGCCCTTTACTAGGAGTGCGTGCACTTTTCAGTGAAAAGAATGCTCAGTCACAGCATATCTTCCTCAGGCATTACTATGATATCTGACTGCCCCTGCCTCTAGCCTGTGCCTCTCCAACACTAGCACACAGATAAAAGCCTGCCCAAACAGTCTCTCTCCTTCACCAGCCTTCGGCCATGACTCTTGGCATTTGATATAAACACAGCTCTTCCACAAGCTCAGGAAGTCCCGCCCCTCTCTAACCTCACCTGCTGTCACTTTCCTTTTTTTAGGGTGCTTCTACCATCCGGCTACCTTTTGATGCCGTGTGCCAGTGCTTTCCTCTGTCTGTAACGTTCTCTTCTGCCCTACAGGCTTCAGTTTACATACTAACCTTTTAAAGTCAGGGCCTCCTTCAGACCCTAGAGTATAGCTCCCTCAAAGCACCGACAGAAATCTGTAACTGCTTACAAACATTAATGTTTGACTGAGTCTACATAATACCACATGATTCACTAATGTCTTCCACATCAGTTTCCTTGACACTTGGTAAAGGGCCTGGCATAGGGTAGGACTCAAGTATTTATTGAATGAATGAATAAATGAATGAAAAAAAATCTCTAAAATACTGTGGTATGGGACAATGGTCTGTATTCTGTCAATTATATTTTAAATAAACGCCGATTGGCCAGTAGCCAGACAGGACGTATAGCCGGGACAACCAGACAGGAGGGGGAGATGATGGGGAAACAGCTTTAGCTTATCAGGGTAGTAGCCACGCCCCGCCATTAGCCATTGGCTGATTGTTCGGGGTTGGCTACTACCCTGATAAGCTAAAGCTGTTTCCCCATCACAGGAGAATTCTGGGAAGAGGAAAGCTCTTTCTGTAGTCCTTTACCCAGGCACAGAAGAAGGAAGATGTGACTGCCTCGCTGAATAAGGTACCGAGCCATGTGGCTAACATAAACAAGAATAATGGGCTAATATAAGTTATAAGAGTTAATAAGAAGCCTGAGCTAATGGGCCAATCAGTTTATAACTAATGCAGACCTCTGTGTAATTTCTTTGGGACGTAACAACTGCGGGAACCAGGCAGAACAGAAAACCGCAGTCAACAATACTGACTTCATACTGTTGAATCAAATAGTCTATTCTCTAATTTTATTTATGAATCTATAAAGTCTAGGATATCCTTTTTCTCCACACCATTGACCTTAACTTGCACAATGCCCCTCCTGGCAGTGAAGTAGGATCTCGTTTTATTGCATCAGGCAGAAACTTATATAGGGCTGAGATGGGGGTGGGAGTCTTGGGATGGGGAGAGGTGGAGTAAGGAATAAGGGCCAACAATATCCTGCCACGTTAGGAGTGGCTGGGCAGAGGTGGGTTTAGGTCGGGCTGTGCTGAGCCACTTATATGTGGAACTTATGGCCAGAGAAAGGTCACCAAACTCGAGCTAGGCTCGGGAAGTTACACTGGGTCTCACTCCAGACCTCATGAGGCCCAACATCTCCCCTTTTTGGTTTTTATTAGGACAATGGAAGGGATGGTCCACCTTAGTTAACGTCTTAAATCATGCTGATTACATATCTTGTTACTGGGAGGACTCAAAAATCAAACAACCAAAACCAAAACAAAACATAACAACAAACTTTCCACATGTTATAAAGCTCTCTATAAACACTATTTGCATGTTTTGGATTGTGTTACCTGGAATGAATGAACAAAGTTAAGGACTTGTAGAGAGAGCTTTCTACTGGAATGCAAGAGACTTTGAAGGCTGAAAAAAAGGAGAGAAAAATATTTTTAACTAAATGTAATGATGAAAAGTAAACTTTTACAAGTTAAATTTTATCATTTTAAGTAATTTATGTATGAATATGCAATGCAATAAAACCACAAAGTTCTTTAAGTAACTGTGATGCTTTATATCAAACTTTTTATGTTTTAACAATATTTTTTATTATTAACTGTATATTAAAAAGGTGGCCATTTTGAAATAAAATATCATACTTTAAATCTAAGTTAAAATATAAGTTTATGTGGTGGTTTGAGTAAGAATGGCCCCATACTGTTCATATACTTGAATAGTCACCAGGGAGTGGCATTATTTGTGTCAGAACAAGGTCCAAGAATGAAATCTCAGTCCAAGGAGTCATCTGAGCAGAATTCTGAGTGCTTGTGAGAAAACTCCAAGAAAACAAACAAAAATCTTGTGACCTCAGTTTCCTTAAAACACAGAATTGTTCTTGGAATGTGCTTTTGTGTGGCCAACAGGAATGAGTTTACTGTAGATCATTTATCACAGCTGGCTAATGCTATTTGTTTATTCACCTCTATGGAAAATCATGTTTTGCCACATGCAGCTTGTCCTTGTGATTGGATACAGCTTGAACTCATGAAAACTTTACGTGTGCGATTCTTAACCCTCAGAGCACAAACTGTCTGATGCTCTGAATAAAACTGGCTATTGCATGAGACTTCTGTCCACCTCATTTTTAGGCCCTGTCCTCCCAGGTTCACACCAACAACCAGAATGGTAAGCACTGGGAAAGGGTAAGAAAGACGGGAGTTGTTGAAGTGTGTCACTGCAGGTGCGCTCTCTCTCTCTCTGCCTGCAGCCCAGGACGCTGCTCCCATCTACTTCCCCAGCACCATGACTGCAGCCATGCTCCCTGCCATGAGGATAATGGACAAAGCTTCTGAAACTGTAAACAAGCCCTCAATTAAATGTTTTCCTTTATAAGATTTGCTGTGGTCATGGGGTCTCTTCAGAGCAAATAGATCAGTGACCAAGATAGAAGTTGGTACCAGGAAGTTATTTTTTCCAAAAGAACTATCTAAACTGTTAAAACATTTAAACTATTTAAACATACAAATATTAAATAAAACAAGCTTAAGTATCTGACACATGTAACACAACTTACCCATACATAACTTTCCAGACATGTTAATTAGTACAAATTATAGTGATAGTCTTTGAAGTTTCATACTTTAAAAAGTACATCACTCTTATCTCCTTTCGATCCTTATCAATCCTCTCAATCCCTACCTGTTCCTTTCCCAATTTCATGACTTTGGTGACTCATTAAGTTTACCTAAGGCCATCTGTATAACCACTGAATTGTAACTAAATGCTGGAGCTGGGGCAGGGGGGACACCAGTTGGTACACAATGAAGGCAATGTTTTCCCCCTGAATCTATTAGCAGTAAACAGCCCAACAGTGAAGGATGGACCCTCTCTGTTCCTCTTCCATCTATGCTTGACTGTTGATGGGTCTATCCTTTTACAGAAACAGTACAGATATCTGAAATGATCTGCCATCATTTGTGATTACACTGGCTGTGTCTTGCCCAAGAGATGATATTTTATAATCAGTTCTCTTCTTCAACATTCCTTGAACCTTTAGAGCTATAAATATGGTTACTATAAATCTAGTCAAAACCCACGGCAGAAGAAAATATAGGTAGGTCTCAGAGAAGAGTGACTACTGTTTAGCAAACAGGCAATGTCAAGATGCTCTTAATACTTAGGCTTATACCCACAGACATATGCTGTACCTAGCCTTAAAACTGCAGAAGTTTCTTTCCCAGAAATAGTAGTGCATGCCAAAATTCGTGGGTTCAGAGAATAAGTAACAGACGGGTCTCAGCCCCAAACTAGTATTTATACTTTTATTTTTACATGCTATTTTAATATCTTTTTNTCCATTCTTCCCTTCCTTCCTGCCTGCTGACCTGTCCCCACTCTCTGTTTCATACCCGGGATTCATCTCTGGGCTCATCACAATCCAGAAGGGCCCTCTGCTACTGAGCTAAAATCCCCAGCAAGCATGTTCAAGTGGATCGCTGGTTTTGGGCTTGCTCCCAGTGTTGTTCATTTACATCACGCCTAAAATAAACTCATATCCATTCAACACTGGTTCTCCTTCCCCATTCAGCTCCCCTAGCAAACAGTAATCTTTCTGTCACTATAGACTCTGGAGGTTTGATCAGTTTGCAATCATGCGATCATCACTCATCCCTGATGTCTTCCACTTCCCGTGTTTTCAAGGTTCACACATGCTGTAAAACGCACTAGCAGTTCACTGCTTTTATATCTTATGGGTACAGCGTTCTACCTGCCTGCAGCCAGAAGAGGGCGCCAGATCTCATTACAGATGGTTGTGAGCCACCATGTGGTTGCTGGGAATTGAACTCAGGGCCTCTGGAAGAGCAGGCAGTGCTCTTAACCTCTGAGCCATCTCTCCAGCCCTTACATGCTATTTTAAAGAATGGTTGTTGACATTATCAGTTGAACATTCTTTTACTTTATAAGTCAACTGATTTAAGTTTATCTGCTGGCCAACTTTGTTTTCCTAAGTATCTCTCTTCCAAACCACCCTTTATGACAACTGGGCTCAGTGACTCTTTCCTTCATTGCTTCAGGAGCCACTCCCTAAGGACTGGAGCTGCCATGAGGTAAAACCTGCCTACCATCTCTAAAAAGCAAAACATGAATTTTAAAACAATATATAAGATAGAAAAAAAAATTAGGAAGTCACCAGAATTCTAACGTAAGTTAGCTGGAGTAGGTGTGGCCTTGTTGGAAGAAATATGTCACTGTGGGGGTGGGCTTTGAAGTCTCCTATGCTCAAGCTATACCCACTGAGTCAGACCACTTCCTGTTACCCACATATAAAGATGTAGAACTCTCAGTTTCTTCCCCAGCACCATGTCTATCTGCATGCTGCCATGTCTCACCATGATGATAACGGACTGAACCTCTGAACTGTAAGCTACCCAATTGAATGTTTTCCTTTGGAAAAGTTGCTGTGGTCATGGTGTCTCTTCACAGCAGTAGAAATCCTAAGACAATGTGTGAATTAACAAAGATTCAAGCTAGAGAAACATAGATGACAGCTTAAAACCAAGATGGATAACACAAGGCCTTACCTCTCTTTTCTGCAAAGGCCATGTGTTGCTATTTTCTGACAAACTTTTCGGTTTAATTCAGAACTGAACAACGGAATCCCAAAACACAGCTCAAGAGGAACCCAATCTGCTTCAGCTGTAGTTCCTAAAAACAACACAGACAGATTGAAAACTATATACTTACATATTCTGTATGAGCAGCGAGGTCTTCTACACTGAGCCCCTAGAGCCCTCCCACCCTCGTGGTACCCATTAGTGAATTCAACCAGGGATGGACTTAAACAGGGCCATCAATCTCAAAGTGGGAAGGGAATGTCTTTTGATTAGGTACACGTGACTGGGGAAAAGATACATAGCTTTTCATTAAATGTTCCAGATAATCATTTGCTCAAAAGGAATATAAGAGGACAACTGCAAGATGACAAAATGAATCTGAGTATTTATCATACAAATAATGAAACTGAAGTCACTGTTCTCAGCTATAACTTTATTTCAATTATTCTAAATGTTTGAACATGTTTCTTAGAAGTATCACATTAACACAAAAACCCACTAAAAATAATAAGACAACATGCAAATAGTTTAACAGAAAAGCTAAGCCCCAGAATAAATAAAACACGTAATAAAGTTGCAGAAGATTTTGAACATCTTACCAGTGTTTTGTTTTATTGCTGAATCTGTAGTAGCTTCCTCAATGACCATTTCAAATGACTCTGTACTCCCATTTACATCTGAACCAGAAGCCAAATCAGGTTCACCTGATAATTTAAAGGATATAACACTATGAGGATTCTAGTACTCAGCAGAAGTCAGTACAAAGAGAACTTCAAGAAATAATGACAGAAAAATAAAAAAATCAATTACCAAACAACAAAAAAGTAAAATTAAAAGAAGAAAAAGAAAAATCTGTTAAGGGCAGTCCAAGATACAACAGCTCTCCACAGCCAGCCACATAAACTATAGAGAGTTGACCAAATGTTATGTTACACAGATACCATTTACTCTTTCTCCCTTCTCATTAAATGATTTAAAAAAAAAATGGGGAAAAGGTTAAAAAGATGATTCATCTTTGGTTTAAGCAGCAGACATCTAATAAACGTCTAGAGAGAGTTTGTGAATGGGAAAAGGATGTGACTGATACCCAGTGATGCTCTTGATAGCGATCAATACCAAGTATCTTACCCGGTGATGCCTTGATAGCCATCATACTAAGTATCTTACCCAGTAATACTCTTGAGTCATCAATACTAAGTATCTTACCAAGTGTGTAAAATTTCCCAAGGGCAAAATCAACCATGACCTAAAAAAATCCAAAGTCACCAAGCAGAACACAAGTTCAGACTTCCATGTCCTTTATCCCTAAAGCCATGCCCAGAAACACACAGTCTAAATATCCTTCAAATTTCTTTCTGAATCCCTCTATCCTTCAGCAATGCGATCCCTAGCGACCTTCTATAGTCATCTATTCACCAAAAACTCCTCTTTCAGCTAAAAGGAGCCACACTATTTTCTGCTTCCTAATTCCCTTTAAAATAACAAAAACAAAAACAAACACACACAAAAAAAACCCCAGCAATCACCTTTTGACTAACTTCTCACTTGTCAAAGTTCAGTTCAAACTCTGCCTTCTTTATGATGCATTCCCCATGGCTCCCGAGGCTGAGATGCCTTCTCTGTTTCCCATGAATACCCCAAGCAGTTCCGCCCCACTAATCTTCCCTAGTCAGGTTTTACTCTTTGAACTAAAATTA
The DNA here is from genome assembly GCA_028555095.1 of Dicrostonyx torquatus. Lineage (NCBI taxonomy): Eukaryota > Metazoa > Chordata > Mammalia > Rodentia > Cricetidae > Dicrostonyx > Dicrostonyx torquatus. Next base: position 4,214,496 of record JAQHUG010000034.1, on the reverse strand, counting down.
AACTTAAAAAATTAAACGATTTCAGAATTTAAACAGTTAATTGCTGTTTAAACATCTGTGGAACAAATGACTTTAAAAACTGAACTGTAGTACACCCACCGGAAACTCAAAAGGAGACATTGGCTGACTGCTAACCACACTTCCTTGGGATTTTAAACTGAAAGAATGATGAATCTAGTCAACCAGTGACAGACACCCGATACTTCCAGGGTCGGTGATCAGAGCTGGCACCATGGCAAGCAAAGCTATACACACACCACCACGCCAGAGCAGAAACAACCGCTAAGCAGGAGCCGATCTGCTATGGACATGCAGGATGATCTAGAGATAGAAGGAGGAAGGAAGACTACACAGGAAATGGTTGCAACATGTGCTTTAAGATATCAAGATTCAGACTAAACTGAGAACTAAAAAAAGAAGAGGGGCTGAAGAGAAAGGTAAGTGAACCCAGGTATAGTCACAAGAAAAATGCCAACTACTAGGATTTGACCTGGGTTCGAGTCCCAGCACCTACATAGACTCACAATTGCCTTTCACTCCAATGCCACAGGAACCAACATTCTCTTCTAGCTTCCCCCAGCACCCAGCTATAGTGCACATACATATGCACACATAATTTGTTTAAAAAAAAAAAAAAGACAGAAATGGATGTAAGAGTCATTTCCAAAGTTTAATTTGTGGAATCTATAAATTAGTAAGCCTATTTTGGAAATGTTGTTTTAAAATCATCAATCCCTAAATCTAATTTGATTCAAAGTCTATAAACACAGAGGCAACGGTAAAAGACTGAGCCAACAGCCGTTCTGTACCCCATACAAGGTCATATTCTTATCTCTTTATGAAAACTATTAAGCAACTCAACATTTCCACAGAGGTTTGCTGTGATTTACACATAAAGACCGTGCTAAACTCAAACCCAGTTGTTTTACCCAGAGAACCCAAAACCAAACTAACCTCTCTCATCAGAAGCGTCACTGAGCTTTCTACTTGTGAGCTGGCTAGAAGCATTCAACATGGTGACATAGCCACAGAAATGCTGCAAGTCCACTTTGTTCCTCAAAATCTGCAGTGCTTTGTGAACACCCATACTGGCGCGGGTAAACTCTAGAACAAACCAATAACAACGCATTAATAAAGCTTTATCGTACAGCACAACACCAAAAACTAATGCATATTTTACTATTTTTGAACTACTTGTGAAGAAACATAAGCTAGCTCTTTTTTGTAAACATTTCATCAAGATTCCACACAAGCTCCCACTAATCAGTTCTTGAGCTTTTGTAAAACGAAAGATCCTGATGTCAATGTCTGGCATCTTCAAGACTAACATTTTGTCCTTAGAATTTAGAGAACTGGAGGACTAGAGAACAAGGTCATCTGTGCTCACACACACACACACATACATGTAGAACCACGTGCACACAGCATAAATTTTGCCTCGAGTACTCTGAAAAAGAATGTGTGTTAAACTCTCTGAGCATAAATTGTTCCTGGTAGCTTGTCTTCTCTCCCAGTCTCTAAATAAACCAAACAATAAAAGGAAACGACTAAAAGGCTCCACATATAGGAAATCTTCCCCTAGAAAAATATGTGCTTACTCTCTTCATCTCTAAGGCACACAGGCCTTTCAAAGGTTCTAACTGGCTAACAGTTCACTGGCAGAAACTCACGCAACTGAAAACTACCTTCTGCCAACTCTTTAAACAGCAAAGTGGTAAAAACACAGAATTTAAAAATTTTAAGAACACACTTCCTATCAGTTTCCAACAATTATTGTCAGGAATAATGATAAAGTCAAATGGATAGAATGCAAAAGGTACCTCCTTGTAGCTCTGCTTCATCAAATGGAAACGGTATATGGACAATTTCTCCTACCCCATGCAAACCATGTCCCTACAAACAGAAAGAGATGCAAGTGGAAAGGTGTATGAAAAACAACATTTCTAATAACTGAAGACAATAAGTAAAGTTGTGCCACATCATGGCACATTCTACAATGATATTTCATCAAGATGTCTTTGGCAATCTTATATGTCTTGGACAGTATTTTTCAAACTGAACATGAAAAGAAAAAGGAATAAGAAGACTGACTTACTAATAGGCAAACCAGAGAGGCCTGAGCCAAGTGAGAACTAAAGGGCATGCTCATAGCTCAGCCATAGTTCCGAGGAAAAAGGGAAGGCAAAGACTCTAACAGGGATACAAAACTCAAACTCCTACAAGGAAAGGATAGGCTTCCAGAGATACTTGCTAACAATTACATATACCAGAGCAACCAAAATGCCCCACAGCAGGATTGGTTAAAATGATAAAGAAGTACAGGGAACATCTAGCTGCATCTGCACAAAGGATACAGCTGAAGATAAAGGAATCATCTTACATGAAAGACGAGATTTGGAAACTAGGTAGAGAGGATGAAAAGGAAAATGACTTTCCTCTGTGCATCTTTAACGCTTTATCACTGAACTGTCTAAGTGTACTATTGACTTAAAACTTTTAAAACTCATTTCCTCTGTTGGGGTACAGTTTGTCCCCTCATCTCCAGAACCAGGAATGAGTTACTTCCTTCTAAGTTGTTGGCTAATGGAGTCCCACAGATCCCCAAATATAACAAGTTACCACCAATGCTTTTGGTTACCCTCTAGAAACTGACAGTGAGACCCTATTGCTGAAGACACCACTTACTTAACTCATAGAGCATTGAGAAACCAAGTGGGTACAGACCCAGAAGTTTCAGCTCTACTGAAAAGGGCTATACACCAAAACATCCTCACCCAGATGTGAATACTGTGAGTTACAGTAATGACTTGCCTGGCATGACATGCCCACTGGTCCAATAGTGTAACAAATGTTAAGGAGTAACCAACCATTTTCTGATTGGATTTAAGTCCTGCTTCATGAAATGGAACCTATACTTGGCACTGTTAATGTGGCCAAGAGGCCAAGGTCACAGACTTTAGTAGAGAACTATCATTCTGCTAAATGATTAATAGTAACAAAACAAGTCCTAATGACTTTAATGCAATACCCATACAGATCAACGCAACTCTCAACCCTCAGAGAAACAACTTCTTGCAGTAGATGGCAATAACGTGGAGACTCTCAACTAGCCAATGTGAGAGAATAAAGACTTTGGATTGCTCAGCCCTAAGTGGGACATACGTATTACACGCCCCCCTTCAAGATTCAGGGATCTATGTGAAAAGGGGGCTGGTAAGAGCTAAAGGTGGTAAATGACTTCAAGGAAACAGTGTCTTCCTTACACAACAGAGCAGGTGCAGATATGAAAGCACAGTAATTGTTACAGCATGCAAGAAACCTAATCAAACTCAAGGAAGACAAAAATCCTAGCATGAAAGAAGGTAATTGGGCATGTAGTCCCACCCCTATGTGAAGGGCTACTGGCATTTACTGCTGCTAAGGGAGAGAGAGTTAGCTTAATAGTGTGACACTGACCATACTCCAGAGCAGGCCCCATGTCCGGGAGTAGTCGGCAACACAGCTGAACTCAGTGGGTTTGAGAGAGAGAGAGAATAAATATGAAGTGGGTGAGTAGGGAGGCGGGGTGGATCTAGGAGGAGGTGCGGGAGGAGATGAATATCTTCAAATATATGAGATTCTCAAAGAATAAAAACATTATTTAAAAATGCATTCCCTCACACTACAAATTATTCATCTATCACATTCAATTAATCTTCATTTATTTGTTTCAAAATTTTGTCTTGAGTTCCCAGAGTTTAAAGTGGCATAAGAACAAAAAATGTGAATAATTTAATTTTATATTAACATATATCCAGCATTATTATAATGGAGAATTTAAGTAAATATTCAGGATATATACATTTTTTTACCCTCAAAGGAGACCTATTATTTAAACTAAGGAAATACTGATGTAGGGTGTGGTGTTGTGTTGGTTTGTTTTTTACTATCAACTTGACACAACATAAAGACACCTTGGAAAAGGAAACCTCAAGTGAAGGACAGCCTCCACCAAACTGGGGCATTATCTTGACTGCTAATTGACGTAGGCAGGCCCGGCCCACTGTGTGTGGCTGGGCTGTGTAAGAAAGCTTGCTGAGCATAAGACAGTGAGCAAGTCAATACTCAGTGTTTGCCCTGACTTTCCTCAATGATGGACTGAGACCTGGAAGTATAACCCAAATAAACCCTGGCCTCCCCCAAACTGCTTTTGGTCAGTGCGTTTTACCACAGCATCATAAAAGCAACTAAAACAGATGCATACACCTGGGATCCCAGCATTTGGGAGGCAGAGAAAAGAGGTGCACATCAAGTTAAAAGGCCACCCTGGGCTATATAAGTGAGATGCTGTCAAAATGGCACACAGAGGAAGAGTGAAGAAAAGGAAGTGGGTGGGAGAGGGAAAGTCTACAGAGAGGAAGGGGATAGGGCCGATACAGCCAAGAAATCACACTCAATATGCAATCACGCTAACTCTGAAAGCACACTCACTTAGACAGTTTATAGTGTAATTCTGACAGACGTCTCATCTATTCCACAGATATTTATGATTTAAGTCAAAACTACAAAGTTGTAAATAAAATTGTATTTTATTAAAAATCTTAATTGCAGTATTTTTCAAATTTCAACAAGGGAAATGTTTCTGTAAAGGAGGTGTTCTTTTCTAGCAAGAGCAAAACTTGTGAACAGACACTTTACAAGCAGGTGGTTTACTATAGCAACAGTTTCTATGGTGACCTTGGGAGGTCAGTGAGGTTAGCTGGGATGGGAAGCCACGCCCCATGAGAACAAGCACTCACCTCCCACTAGGGGTGGTGGGTGGTATGATCAACCTCCTGCCCCTGCTACCACAGCTCCCTTCAGTGCACTTCCCTTCAAGCTGTGAGCTACAACAAACCTTTCCAGGTTGCTTTCCTGGTACTTCATTGCAGCAAAGAGGAAAATAACTAACAAACCCATCTTTTCCTATTCATAGTCTATTATACCAAAACAACAACAGCAAAATACCTATTATTTGCTCTGACTTATTAAATATTACATGTAGAATGGACCTTGGCAATCATGTTTACTTCATAGATAAGGAAAACAACACTCAAAGAAGTGAGTGCTAACTCACAACGGTAACAAAAGAGGGAGCAATGCCCACAGCTGCCTCACCTCATCACCACCAAACATGACATCCTCACAGCCTGCCCTGTGTTAGGCACAGTGCAAAGCACTTTATGGCAATTATCCATCTCAGACAATTTCTTCAACAACCTGAGAAAGACAGGGGTTTCTATTACCTCCAACTAACAGCTACATATTGGAATTCAAAGAGGTCATTTACCTTGTTTGAGATAGCAATCAGCAGTGGAACCAAGATGCGAATTTGGACAGTCTCACTTAAGTCCATGTCCAGCACATCCGACCATTTGTCACCTCCTCTCACCATCCCTATCACAACATTTTCCCTAATTTCATCTTCTCAAGACTTCAACTACCACCTATATGCTGAGGCTAATATGTCAGTCATCTGTCTCCTGCAGCCTCTCATTTGAATTTCAGAATATTTTCAATGGCCTGATCCCCAACATGTCCAAAATCCAGCATATCATGGGCCATATATATAAAATGTCCAGAATAAGCTATGCAGCTGTAGAGACAGTAATGTTATTTAGGTTTAGGAAGAATGGGGGACAGAGGTTAGAGGGAAAAACAGATGAACAGAACAGGGTTCATTTCTGAGTGGATAAAAATACTCTAGAGTTGACAGCTACACAAACCTGCAAATAAACTAAAAACAACTGAACTGTGCAATTTAAATTGCTTAATTATATCATGTGAAATACATATCAATAAAGTTATTTTAAAAAACAAAACATTGTTGTACAATAATGAAGCTTTTATTAAAGTGTGGGTTCAAATTCACTGTCCACTTTGCTCAACTACTCCCACAAAAATGGTCCCACACACCCAAGTCCTTGTAACTCAACTTTGAAGTAAATGCCATCTAACTACAATCTAGCTGTGCACGGACTATGTGATATAAGTGATAAAAAAACTAAATTTATTTTGTTGCAAACGAGACAAAACCTACCTGAATTAGCACTGCAGAATGTGTTAAAGCATCATTCAGCATCGTGAGCACGTTTGATGTAGGAACTACCCCAGGATCATGGCCCCAAGAAGTTATAAGTAACCGATCATAACCCTATTGGAAAGATGAATAATGTAAAAAATGGTACTTTAAAGAAGGGGGAAATTAAGAAAGTAACCTAATACTGCCCAGCAATTTCTATTTTCCCTTAACACAGCTCACAGTGCTTGCCCAACATGCATGAGGCCCTGGATTCAATCCTCAACAGAACAGAATGGAACACAAGAGGAGGAGAAAAACCTCACAGACATACCTGGAATATATCTGGCAGTTTCCGAAGTCTTGTACCTTTGGACAATAAGAGAGATGGTGGTCCTTGCCCAGTGACATGGTAAATATACAACTTAAACCAGACAGAACTCACTTCTGGGATAGCTGGTCCAATATGCTATAATCATAAAATAGGTAAGATAAAGCTATAATACTTATATAAAGAGTCAAATGTCAAAAATGACCAAGTATAATCTTTTAAGTACAAATGCTTCATACATATTTTAATTGATAATTTCCTTATGGAGATAAATGCTAATTAACCCAGTAAAATAGATTTTTCTTCATATTGGGGTTACAAAGATACACTGCATATCACTGCACTGTTGAGAGACTGGACTTTGCAATGGCCTCAGGCTGAGGCTAGGCATCATCCCTCAGCCACAGCATCTTAGTGAAGCTCCTTGCACTCTAAAAGTGCCTCACTTGCTCCATCTACAAAGGCACGTGAAGATGCTGTACAGTTGCTTAAAATAGTGCCTGGCAAAAAAGCTCCACATTACATTAGTAGTTATTATCATCATCATCAACCACATGCTATTATTTAGAAGAAGGATGATGTCCCCTCCATCCATTTCCCCATTTGTGCCAACAGTTCACAGGTTTCTACTGTGTGAACACAATGAGTTAATAGAAGGAAGTGCAAAGAATTATACAAAAGGTGGGTTAAAAGCAAATCCAGGACCATTGCTGTTAACACAACATCAAAATTTTGGCATGGGGTGAATGATCCTTGACCGCTAGAGCACACAGGTACCAAAAACAAAATTGGTACTAAAATTCTTTCCTCCTTTCTCTATCACCAAGCCCTGTCCATTGAGGAATCCAGGCAGGATGGACCACTGCAATGTAGTATGACCTCCACTCTCTCAAAATGTTTCAAGTACATCTTCCTTGCTGAGTATATAAAGATGCGCATCTCATTTATTCTTCAAAAGCAAAAACCAGTAGTCATTCTGACGAGTTCTATGGTTAACTACAAAGTTTTAGCTTGCAGTCTTCTCAGCTAACTTAAGCATCACAACTCTATTTTTCTGAAATAGCTGATTATTTTCCTAATTAAATTCATGCAAGCTTTCTGGAGCATTCAAAATGTTCTCTTATAATACTTCATATGGACACATTTTTAATCTAATGTGTCACAAGTCAATCAGTGCTACACAAGCTAAATCTACCAATTACACTTCACAACTTGACGATGACAGCATCTTACAACAGAAAACCGACCTGTTTCCTTATAAAATAACCACATTCCCATCTGGATCCTGCAAGGGAGCCATTACCTGAGGGGTGCAGCTGCTGACTGGCCGGATTTCATTGGTAAGAGGAGCCATGGAAACAAGCAGTGAGTAATTTTTGTTTAGAACTCTGCTGCAAGTCGCTGGGTCCAAACCGAGAAGGCTTTCGCAGCGTAAGAGATCCAGGGGAAAACCTAAGTTACAGTTAAGCACACAGGGTATAAAGGTTTGACCATGTGAAACAAAAATGTTTAAGATAAACTGCTGATCACTACTTTAAGACTTAGTTTTTTCCTCTTTATTGAAAATAGAGTATGTCCTCACATAATATTAGTGTCCACTCCTTCTACTCCTCCCAGTTTCTCCCCAAATCACCTCCCATCCAGATCCATTCCCTTTCTGTCAGGAGAAAAGAATGGGCTTCTAAGAGATAATGATAATAAAACATAATAAAATATAATAAAATAAAACAAAACCTATTGCCGGGCAGTGATGGCACACGCCTTTAATCCCATCACTTGGGAGGAAGAGGCAGGTGGATCTTTGTGAGTTCGAGACCAGTCTGGTCTACAAGAGCATGTTCCAGGACAGGCTCCAAAGCTACAGAGAAGCCCTGTCTCGAAAAACTTAAAAACAAAAACAAACCTATCACATCAGAATTGAACAAGACAAAAAGAACAAAAAGAGTCTAGAGAAAGCATAAGAATCAAAGACTCATCCAGGTGGTGGTGGCGCACGCCTTTAATCCCAGCACTGAGCTTGTTAGGTGTTGATCAACTAGTGAAATTTAAAGTCCAACAGCTCTTTGAATGGACACTAAGTCCAAAGCAGATTCAAATACAACAAGTTACTAGTTAGAAGAAAGCAAAACGAGGACAGAGACAGCACAAAGGCACCAGAGAGCAAGCTCTAGCTACAGTCCTATCTGCTAGCCACAAAATGTCTGAAACGTGCTGGTGAGATGAG